>OZ020191.1:115217416-115817416 GCA_963971165.1 Philopedon plagiatum | reverse complement strand
ATTTGTGGAGATGTTACCTTTAAGAGCCAAAAAAGGAATGTAACTTTAATTATTATTATTTTAATTTATATAATTAATTATACCTTCAATTAAGAAAACGTACGAGTTGCATTTTGGATGTAAAGTTGGTGATCAAGTTAAAAAATTGGTCATGAGTGGCACTCTGTGGCGGATCTGGATCATCTGCAAAGGATACATTGGATTCCCTCCGCCACCAAAATTTTGCGAAGTCTGTGTCTAAGAACAAATTTAATCTCGCGTCCCTGCGACAACAAGAGATGCAGCGAGGCAGCATTGTCTGTGAGCGTACCATCAATTCGTGATGTGGTGTGGTATAGAAAATGATCCTGAGCAATATGGCTGGCAGAAAACGAGGCATAAGCTCGATGCTATTCGAGCTACGTCAGAAGCAGCCCCTAACACTATTTGAAAATCGATATCCTGTAAATGTAAAAAAGGCTATACAGCAGTGGGACTCTGCGTCGTTATAGTAATCTACTATAGCTTTCTACTATAGAAATCTATTAGCGTTTTCTACTATCGTCAAATGTGCAACTCTGTTTGGTTGTAGACAATGATCGGGTATCTTCGGAACTCGCCAAAGGGTAACTGTCTGAGCTAAAAACATTGCGGAAATTCTAGGGATTTTTAATTTTATAACTAGAAGTTTTGGACAGAAGAAAAAGTTTGGTTATATTTATGTTCAAAAGCATAGTAGAGTTGGGAGATATAGTGATTTCTCGATATCTGTTAGAACAGAGATGGTGATTTAAGAATAGCCGTTATTTTTAACGGTGATTTTTCACTACAGCGATTTTTATTTTTAAGGCGAAAAGGAGCAGCATAGTTGCTTTTACAACACTGATATTCGATATAAATATTGAATAATGCAGCTACAATTGGAATTAAAATTATAAGTTGATTTGGTTAGTGAGTTATTAGGGTAAAAATAGTATTTTTTCGAAACGCCCAGTGCCAGAAGCGTAGCGAATATTAATCGAAAATGGCCTTTATTCTTGATTTTTGCGCTAGATTAAGTTAAAAATATTACATTTTTTTCCGAAATTAGAATTATAATGCTTTTGGTAATTTTGAGTATAGGTATACCTGAAAATGTTTTTATGAGGCTGAATTTAAATACGACAATAAATTAATAAAATTATAATCTCTTAGATACTTTTCAGATTTGAAATTAACCATCTAAAACTGCAAAAAAAAATCCCATTTAATAGCTTAAAATTGAGGACACACTGAGTCTAAAGGAGATTATAAAATACTTAATAACTCACAACATAAATAACAAAAGAATTATAAACAATAGTATCAGAAAACATAATAAAAAAAAACATTCCCTTTTATATCTAGCTATCTGCAGTGGGACTCTGCGTCGTTATAGAAAACTACTATTGCTTTCTACTATAGAAATCTATTCGCGTTTTCTACTAAAGAAAATTTGCAACTCTATTTAATTATAGACTAATGATCGGGTATCTTCGGAACTCGCCAAAGGGATAACTATCGGAGCTAAAAACATTTGCGAAAATTCTAGGGATTTTAAATTTTATAACTAGAAGTTTTGGATAGAAAGAAAAGTTTGGTTATATTTAATGTTCAAGGTTCATGTTCAAAAGTATTTTACCCTTTACCTAAGTTGAATTTTTTCATTTTTTCCATGTGCCATCCAAAGCCCTTCTAGAACTAGTAACACCTAAGTACAGCTTATACAATAACACAGCTACCTAAGTAAGATAAACAGGGGCGCACCCAGGATTTTGTCTCAGTAGTAGTTTGTAGGAGTGTTTCAGGGATCACGCGATTTGGTGGATTTTTTCAATTATTAGTGCACTTTTTTAATTTTTGTGTGTCTAGGATGTTAGTGTAGGGGGAACTGTCCCCCCCCCCCCCCCCCCTGGGTACGCCGCTGAAGTTAAACACCGCAACGCAAGTCGCAACGTCATCAGCCGAGAACTTACTGCCGCTGTCGACTGGTGACGTTGCGGTGTTGTAACTTAAAGAAGGTCCTCACCTCACGGGCAGAAGAAGCGGAACAGTGGACAGGAACTTCGTTTGTTAAACATGGTAGAATTCAACTAATCCTCCGCCCGTGAGGACCCACTTTTACGGCGTTACTAGTTCTAGCATCTTTGGCTATTTATTTGGATATTTTTATTTCTGGATGAGATTCAGCGAAGTTGATCAAATAAAGCCAGTGTTCACTTCTTACGCGCATTTTACTACTAAGATACTTTTTGTTTGTTGCTTATTTAAAACTATTTAGTAAAAAATGTATGTATTTCGATCTCAAAATTTTCAACTGAGTAATTTGTATCCAAATTATAAGCAAAGTGCATAAAAGCAAAGTAAGGAGCTTTTACTGGTCCTTTTTATTTTTTATAAGCTCTGCACTTAGGACAATTTGTGGTTATACCTAATGCCAGAGTACAAATGCTCAAAATTTTGAGACAGACTCATTAGGAATAATCTTAAACAGAAAAAGCAATAGTTCAAACATATGACCTCTAAAGCCTTCGTTCACCGAACACCGAACCGGCAGTGCTCTGATCCAAAAACATGTAAACAACTTGATCCATAACCTCACAAAACCGATAACTACAGCATTGGCGATGTCGTTTCAAGACGACAAGATGGTTGTCACATAATCGCCTTCGAACCATACGCAGAGTACGAAACGATCGTTCCGTTTCTACAAATAGAATTCTATGACATCGTGGAGTCCCACTGCAGCGTTAGCGATGTCGCTTTCGTTTCAAGACGACAATATGGCTGCCACATAATCGACTTCGAAACCTACGCGGAGTACGAAACCATCGCTTTGTTTCTACAAATAGAATTCTACGACATCGCGGAGTCCCACTGCAGGAGCGTGCGGATGTCGGGAAATGGGCTTAAAGTGCTCGTTGCTGTGTTTCTATTGTAACGGGGAAGCATGGAAAAACATTCCCGATTTGGTAGCAGATTCCGACCCCGAAGACCCATACGAGGCTGCTGACGTCCTTGATTCGTTGGAGTGGGTGGCGGAGGAGACGGGAGACGAATAAGATGAACGCGTATGTAAGTTTGGAGGGTGGATATACCACGTTAACAAAAACGCGCCGCTCAACTCGTACCATATGGGTGGTGTGGAAACGAGTTGATGGAAGCAGTTACGCTAATTGGCAGATAACTGGTAAAAAAATGCCGCTTTACTGCGATTTTTAAAAATTCGCCCTATTATTTGGCCATTTAACTCGAAAACTATTAGTCTGATAAAAAAATGTAAGTATATAGAAGAGATTTTGTAGCAAATTTTATCCTCTATAACATCATTTTTTTAAAACCTACAGGATCGGAGTTACATGACAAAAACTGATATTGAGCGCCATTTTTTCAAGATGGCGGCACGAGCGGCGGTCGTTCGAGGTCGCAAACTTAGGGTTAAACTTAGGGCCACCACGTCTACAATCCTGCCAAGTTTTAAAACTCCTGAACTTCTTGCACCAAAAATGTACCTAATGACTGGCCTATTAGCTTAGTTTGCCGGAGGAGTTCAATTAGGCGCCACTGGTTTTTCAAACCGATACAAATTGGAAATCGCCTTGGTGATTATGATTAAGAACCCTAACAAAACAATCCCGTTATTTATGATTCGAAATACTTAAGGCGGAGTGAGCTGAATAAAACAACTTAGCACACTTAACCCTATATACAGGTGTTAATATTTGGACAAAAAGTTATTTTGAATAAAAATTTTTGCTTGGAAAAAAATACGATGTCTTGTAAGAAAATTTAGTTTGTGTATACAGGGAGGTGAAAAACTTCAAAAATATGAATTTTACCTAAGAGTAGGCTACAGATATTTTTCGTTTTTAAGAAAAATTTCATTAGGAAATGTTGTTCAGAATTACTATCTTGGTCGTGATTCAAGATTTAAAAACATGTCTTGCTTAAATTGATTTTTTTAAGCCTCAGTTGTTTTCCGAATGCAAGGAATACTATAACCAAAATACCTGTCTGGTACTTAAAGTGAAGTATCATATCAGTGCTATTTGCAATACATATTACTGTCTGTTAATTTTGAAATTGCAGTAATGCTTACTTTACAGCAACGTATTTATTTAGTTAAATTCTATGGTATAGGAAACATTTCCTACGGACATGCAATTAGTCAAATTAGTGCAAATTAGACAGATTAGTCGACGACGAGTTAGAAAGTTTGATCATACGGGACATGTAAAAAGCCTAAGAAAACATACAATAGAGATGATGTAGCCACCATGCTAGTTTTGGACGCAGAAAATCCAAAAACGTCGTTAAGAAATAGATCCTTGCAAATTAGCATAAGCAAATCTGAAGTCCAAAGGGTTTTAAAAGAAAATATGTTTAAAGTTTCCAAACCCAAACAAATTCATAGTCTAGAAGAAGATGATGATGGGCTTCGTTTAGACTTTTGTTTAGATATTGGGGAAAGAATTATGGAAGACGGACACTTTTACTAAAGTATTATCTTTTCAGACGAGTGTATATTCAGCACAAATGGCATAGTATCATCCCCAAATTGTCACTTTTGGGCGCAAGACAGTCCGATGTTTACACTCAGTACAGGCAGTCACAAAGTCATAAAAGTAATTTTTACAGAGCCGGAAAAATCGCTCAAGAAATAGTTTTTATCATTATTGCCACCAAAGAGTGGTACAAGTTTAAAGCTGAGACGGCCTGAGCGCTCTTCTAACTATAAAAAGACAAACAAACTTGTGTATCGTCGGCGTAAAAATGATATTTTGCGGAGAGAAGTGTAGTAGGAAGCCTAGACGTACACAAGCTAAACAGAAGGGTCTCCAGTATAGAGCCCTGGGGGACACCGCTTTGAACACTTCTAAAGGAAGGCATTTCACCTTCATGAGAGACAGCATGACTTCTTGCCGACAAATATTCTGCCATCAGTTGAAGGGCCTTGTCAGACAATTCTTCATAATGAAACACAGAGTTAATAACATCAGGACTAAGCGTATGAAACGGTTTACAATCCAACAGGACTGGCAATGTTGACTTATCCCTGTTCCACGCTCCCAAAATGTCATCCGTAATATTTAATAACGCAGTATTACAACCATGATCATTTTTAAACCCGGACTAATTAACAGGGATGATCTTTTCTTTATTAAGGAACTCTGATAGCTGATTATGTAATATTCTCTCCAGTACCTTGGAGAATGTGGGTAAGATACTGATTGGTCGCAGCTGCCCCAGAGAGTCGATGGAGAATGCTTTTGGGAGCGGAATTTCCAGTGCCGCCTTCCATATTCCTGGGTATACTGATTTGTTAATACAAAAATTTATAATGTGTTTAACATAGGGTCGAAGAAAGCGAATGCACAAGTTCAGGGACAAGATGTTGATACCATCAACACCCGTAGCAGTTATCTTAATACAGGAGATCGCCCTAAGGACATCCGTCTCAGTCACCCCGAAATTTAAAGGGTGACATTGGAAGTTGGCTATCATGATAAGATGCTACCATATCTTTATCAACTGTACGTCTAGACGGATGTCCTTAGGGCGATTTCCTGTATTAAGACAACTGCTATGGGTGTTGATGGTATCAACATCTTGTTCCTGAACTTTTGCATTCCCTTTCGTCTGGCCACAGAATCAATCCAATGATTTTATTAATAGATTCCACATTGGCAAGTTGCTCAGGTATATGATTATTGATACTTGATTTTAAATTGAGTAGTTTTAGGCTTGACCAAAGTGTCTGTGGATTCGGATCATTATATTTATGTGTATAAAAGTTATTTTTCTCCCTTTTAATCAAGTCGACGAAAAAAAAACTTCTTAATAGATGAATAAAATTTGCTTAGGTTTGCTTTATGCACTACATGTACGAGAACTATTTCCCGGAAAATGTATTGTTGGGGGTGAACTATTCTAAAATGGCCAGTGAGATCTCCAAATATGACACGGCTTAATTTTTTAATCAGGGGTCACTTAGAAACGGTAGTTTACAGAATTTCGCCCGATAAAATTGATGATCTTAGAAATTGGATTACCCACGTTGTTGACAGCTAGTGGTAGAGCTGGTAACGTCGCATCTAAAAATATTATTAAAGCTAAATTGTATTCTTTTTTTTCCCACCAAATTTAAAAAATATGGTAGTGCCCAGTGCCCACTTACCGCCAACAGCCTTGTATATAGGGCCTTAAATTTCCCATGACAAATTTCCCGTTTAATTCGACTCTAGTTAAACTCGTTATCTTCCTTTACACATACACTTAATGATAATATCATACGAAGATTAATCGCGAACTTGAATACTGCAGTATACATAATCTATGTATATAAACATAGTTCGTACCTATAACAATGAAAATCGCTAGACACATTCTTGCCAAGAGCCAAGTGAGCTTAACTTGCCAACAGCTCGACTCGACGCTTAAAACATCTGGAAAATGATTAATAAAAATTCTACACATGACGAGATTTTAAACTTTTCTCTTCTTTTGGGCCAAAGAATTACATCTAAAATGTTGTCTATAATGCAACACGTTTTATACTAAATAATAATTTTTAACGACCGGTAGTAGAAATAAGTTTCTCTGAAAATTCCCTAGGGAGTTTTCATTATAAATCAAATAAAAATCCAAGAACTTAAGAAACCTAATATGTTTTTTTAACCCCACATTTATATCATTTGTTTACATTATAATGAAGCGTTACATGCTCACAATTGTAAAAACTAACACCAGGTATATTATTAAGCAAAACTTTTTTTTTTTCGGAATGTAAATTTATAGTGGTTGTCGATGTACAGGGTTTTCTCTTATATTTTGAAGGGGGTCCAAAGTCCTTATTTTTGGAGATATGGAAAAATGTTTAATACAAAAATTTTAGTGTTTTATCTAAATCATCAGAATTTTCTAAAAAAATAAACAAATGATAATCAGAATGTCAAAAAATCGCTATCAACTTTAATTTTTTAAATAGAACACCCTGTATATTTTCAACCATTTATAAAGATATCTTTTTCTCATTTCAAAAATATATAGTTTGTTTATGTTTCTTTAAGCAGTTTTTAAAATATTTAGATTTAAATGTTTAAAAATGTTCAAAGCTATACGTTTGCGATCACTGAACAAGTGATTCCAAAGCCACCTATGCTTGAGCGGCTATGACTTAAAACTGAGCATTTTTAAATATTTAAATCTAAATTTTTTCAAAACTGCTTAAAGAAACATTAACAAACTGTATATTTTTGAAATGAGAAAAAGTATATCTTTCTAAATGGTTGAAAATATACATTGTGTACAGGGTGATAGCGATTTTTTGACATTCTGATTATCATTTGTTTATTTTTATAGAAAATTCTGATGATTTAGATAAAACCCTAAAATTTTTATATTAAACATTTTTCCATATCTCTAAAAATAAGGACTGTGGACCCCGATCAAAATATAAGAGAAAACCCGGTACTTGTACTCTGCAGTATTTGATTATAAATGGCTTTCCTATTTTAAATAAACTGCTGGACACTCGAAACGCACCGATCGATTTTTCTTGCATTTTTTGATAGAAGATTTCGCACAAACTACACAATATTTTGAAATGCGGTTTTCAGTACTTTGAAGTCTTATCCCTTTGTGTTTCTGTCGAAGTCGCGGGAAATTTTAACACTTCATAAACAACTTATACAGGGTGGATAACAACAGATGGAAAATTTTGCTAATTTTCATTCTTAGCGCGAATTTTATTCAGCTGATATTTTTTTCAAATTTACTGACCATACGAATCCTTATTTTAAACGTCAAAAACAACTTTGCCAGATTTTACTTTTCTTCTCTGTTTTTGAAGATACAGGGTGATTTCTAATTTGTCGTCAATATTTGAATATGTGAGTGTCTGTGAACATCTGATGATTAATTTACAAGTTTTTTGATACTAAACGACTTAGTTTAGATCAGAAAACATAGGACGTTACGCACTTGATATTTAAGATATACAGGGTGTCTTCAATCGGTCATTTAGGTTTAAATTTCCAAAGGTAATGTTAATTTTTTATTTTCCGCTTTCGAACTGGCTGTATAGGATGATAAAACATCTATCCGTGATTTATGTATACTGGTACAATCATTAGGATTATATGCTGAAAGGGTTTTTTAAATTTTCTGATTCCTGAAAGTTTGTAGACGCTACAGGGTGCATGCATATTTTAGTATTGTTTGTGAGTTCTAATGACCAATAATAAGTGATGTATTCTTTTACTTTTTGGATTTGTATAATTTATTTAGGAAAATTCAGGTTCGTACTACATTTTATACAGGGTAATTCAAATTTGGTGGTCTTGAATTCACTAAAATGAAGTCAGGCTCACAATTTTCGGAAAACAGCAAATTTAAATTAGGCTGAAATTTGAATTACCCTGTATAAAATGTAGTGCGAACCTGAATTTTCCTAAATAAATTATACAAATCCAAAAAGTAAAAGAATGCATCACTTATTATTGGTCATTAGAACTCATAAACAATACTAAAATATGTATCACAATGTAGCGTCTACAAACTTTCAGGAATCAGAAAATTAAAAAAAACCTTTCAGTATATAATCCTAATGATTGTATCAGTATACATAAATCACGAATAGATATTTTATGATCCAATACAGCCAGTTCGAAACCGGAAAATAAAAAAGTAACATTACATTTGGAAATTTAAATCTAAATGGCCGATTGAAGACACCCTGTATATCTTAAATATCAAGTGCGTAACGTCCTATGTTTTTTGATCTAAACTAAGTCGTTTAGTATCAAAAAACTTGTAAATTAGTAATCAGATGTTAATTGACACTTACATATTCAAAATATTGACGACAAAATAGAAATCACCCTGTATCTTCAAAAACAGAGAAGAAAAGTAAAATCGGGCAAAGTTGTTTTTGACGTTTAAAATAAGGATTCGTATGGTTAGTAAATTTGAAAAAAATATCAGCTGAATAAAATTCGCGCTAAGAATGAAAATTAGCAAAATTTTCAATCAGTTATTATCCACCCTGTATAAGTTGTTTATGAAGTGTTAAAATTTTCCGCGACTTCGACAGAAACACAAAGGGATAAGACTTCAAAGTACTGAAAACCGCATTTCAAAATATTGTGTAGTTTGTGCGAAATCTTCTATCAAAAAATGCAAGAAAAATCGATCGGTGCGTTTCGAGTGTCCAGCAGTTTAGTTTGCAGTTGCATTTATTAAGACGGCCTCCCGTCGTCTTTATACCGAGCCCTTGGCGACTAGGATGTATGTACCTTTTCAATTTTTTTCCTCGAAAAGGGCCTGGGATAATAGAGGGATAGTACATCTAGCTTCAATAAGAAATTCAGTTATACAGGGAGTATCGTTTCGGAGTTATTAAACGTCGAAATTTCCGCGATGTCGTATGATACACGATACATGTCGCAAAAGTGAATTAAATCGATTTAAATGTTCGGAAGTTGTAGAGCACCGGGAGCTCCCGAACCCCATTGAAATTGGTGACTATCAGCAAATGGGAAGTAATTCTTTTGAATTTTTTTAGGTCGACAACTGCCATTTGCAGAACCCTCTTTTGTACTTAATTAATTACTCGAAAAACAAACGTCGGACAAAAAACGCATTCATACGAAAAACTCAATACTTAAAACGGCTAATTGTTATATATTTAAGTAGTAATTTTTGCGTAAAAGCCTGTTCTATTTGAGAAAAACTGGAAATTTAAATTTTAGACCCAAATTTTCCATGGATTTTTTGGGGGATCAAAATGGATCCAAATCAAGATACCATATACATGATCGGAAAGAGCTCGTCGAAATACGTATAATCCATATTTTTCAGTTTTTTCATTCTTAATAGGAAGGGAGCAATCGACGGTTAAATTTCCATTTTTTGTCCTCGACCTCGGTACATTTGAATCTGTGTATTTGTCCTATCTAATTTGTTCAAAATTTTTTAACGCCATCTCATAGAGGGATAATCAGGCTTTAAAATTAATCTTGAATGGGTAATCCAAGAGCGTATTTAGGAGGTAAAAACATTTTTCTGCAGCCGTCCCGAAAATAGAATTTTCGGTATGATTTATTAAATCGAAAGTACCCTTTTACAAAAAATCGTACCGAAAGTAGCATTTTCGGGACGATTTATTTCACTTTCGGGACGATTTTAGATATCTAAGTAGGCGGCTTTAACAATAACAAAAACTTTGTATTTAATTATGACAGCGCTTGTCATGTAATATTCGTGTGTGTTTTCGCTTTTTAATTCAAAGAAATGGAAACCAGTAGTGAAAGTGAGGCTGAAATAATTCCAGATGAGATTAGTGAATCTGCTAAAGCGGCTACTAATGAATTATTGCCGGTAAAGTCAAGAGAGAGGTATGAATTAGTCTACAGTTCATTTCATAAATGGAGCAAAGATAAAAATGTGCATACTATAAATGAACAAGTAATTCTTGCATATTTAATGGAAAAATCTAAAATCTTAAAGCCGTCAAGCCTCTGGAGCAACTACTCGATGCTTAAGTCCACAATTAATATTAAAAATAATATAGATATAAGCCGCTATCCCAAAGTTATTGCTTTCCTTAAAAGAAAATCCGTTGGCTATAAACCCAAAAAATCAAAAGTATTGAATAAAGAAGAAATAGATCACTTCGTATCAAAAGCTGCAGATAATGACTACCTAATGACAAAGGTAATATATTTAAATCTAATTCCTCTTCTTCCTTGTGACTATTTTTTTTTACTTTAGGTTGCATTAATAATTGGTTTAGCAGGCGCTTGCCGTCGTGAAGAGCTTTGTAAAATGAATTTGGATGATATAGAAGATAAAACAATCATGTTAGTGATTAAAATTCCTAATTCTAAAACGAATATGGAAAGAACCTTTGTCGTCATTGGAGAAAATAATATTTCTTTATACAGAAAATATTTGTCATTACGTCCAGCAAACACACCACATCGTAGATTATTTGTTTATTATAAAAACGGAAAATGTACTATACAACCTATTGGTATTCACACTTTTGGAAAAATCGCTTGCACAGTTGCTGAATTTCTTAAATTACCGAATCCCAAAGAATACACCGGGCACTGTTTACGTAGAAGCTCAGCCACTTTACTCGCTGAAAGTGGTGGTAGTATAACCAACTTGAAGAGACACGGAGGATGGAAATCAACGAGTGTAGCAGAGGGATACATAGAAAATTCTTTAAAAAACAAAATTCACATAGCTTCACAGATTGAAAAGGGCGGTAAAGAAATTAATATCTTAAAAACTAGTACAATTACTAATACGTCTAATTCTAATTTCAACACTGCCACTTCTGTTAATACCCCTAATAATATTAATATAAGTAATTGTTATAATTGTGTAATTAATATTCATAAATAATGTATTCATAAGAGTGGTTGTTATATGTAATTATCTATATAAAGTTCATACATTATTATCCATCGATATCCTTTTTAACATGCAAAACGGCTGCAGAAAAAATATTGTACGTAACACGCTCCAAAAGTGATTTTACGGGACTCGCAGGATTCCAGGACTCGCCTGCGGCTCGTCCTGGAAAATTCCTACTCCTCCCGTAAAATATCACTTTCGGAACTTGTTACGTAAATTACTATTTCTTTGATTTCTTCTAACAAATCCTACTTTCAACCGGCATTATTAAATACTATTTTTCTAATTAAGTGACTCTTTTTGCCTTCATTATATGCGCTGAATATCTAAGAATTCCTCCCAATGATTTAAATCGCTTATTTTTTCGTTTCACTCATAAATAACTAGGGTTATTTGCATCGGGGACGGGCAAAATTTAAGAATTTTAAAAGTTTCCTTTATCCCGGTCCCAAAAAGATTATGGAAGGTGTCCAAGGTTACAGCTAGGACACGGCGCCGCAGCAGTGAAGCACATGAGTACGGCTGGAATTAAACGAACGATTTTTCTGCATAATCTAAACAAGGATGGTGTGTAAGTGTGGCAACACACGTTTATTGTAGGTTTTGGAGTGCATTACAATCAGGGACGTATTTAAATTAAAACCAGAGGATAAACTTAATATAGTCGGATTTGAAGTAAATCGCTTATATTATTTATATTTCTATAATAATATGTGGGTGTTTGTATGTATGGGTGTCTTAGTCATATGTAAATATCTTTGCTGTTAGTACAAACATAAACTTAATCGAGTCGAACTTCTAGCAAATCGTAAATATATTGATATTTTTGTATGTACGTATACACGGTATCCGAGAAGTCTTTGTATGGGCAAATATCTTCGCTATTTGTATGGAATTAATTGAGTCGAATTGAGTATATGTTTGTATTATTTTGTGTGGCTGTCTGTATGTTTGTATGTATACAGGGTGTCCTGAAAGTCTGTGTATGGGCAAATATCTTTGCTATTATTACGAAGATAAACTTAATTGGGTCGGATTTCAAGAATATCGTATATTTGTATTACTTCTGTGAGTGGGTGTTTGTATGTATGTATGTATAAAGGGTATCCGAAAAGTCTTAGAATGTTCGGATATAATCTTAATTAAGTCGTATTTTAAGAAAATCGTATATATTTGTTTTTTTGTGTAAGTGTATATGTATACAGGTCAAACACGCCATGTGTTTGTATATGTATATAGGAAGTCCGAAAAGTCTTGGGATAGACAAATACTTCTGTTAGTACCAAGATAAACCTAATTAAGTAGGATTTATATGTCGTATTTGTATGTATGTGTACAGGGTGTCCCAAAAGTCTCAGTATGGGCAAATATTTCTATTAGTACTAAAATAAACTTAATTAAGTCGGATTTCAAGAAAATCGTCTATTTGTATTTATATGTGTGGTTATTTGTATGTATGTATACAGGGTGTCCGAACAATCTTTGTATGGGCAAATATTCGTCTGGGGAGCGGAAGACCTTGAAAAATTACGCGTCTGGGGAGAGGCCGACCTTGGAGAAATGTTTCTATGTGTAGGTGTTTGTGTATATGTAGCGATATGGATACGAAAGTCGGTCTATTCTTGATCATCAGTCCGAAGGAGTGTGATATCTTTCTTAATACGTGCTCTAGAAACACGAAATTTTAAGGGCATGACAATGATGGTGAAATTTGACATTTCTATAAATTTCATTTTATCTCTCTCATCAGATGAAGGTCATCATCAGCTTGGGACAGATAAATGTTTACTTGCTCTCTGGTAAAAAATTTTAGATTTTTTTGCAGTGCAACCATCGGCATTTCGTTTCAGAAAGGATACTAATTTTGTATATTTACTCATGTCAACATTGTCGTAAAGTACCATACAAGATTTAACCATCGAATACTGAGCCCATGGTAGAACATTTAAACATTTTAGCTTTTTCACTAAATTACTGAGAATGCGATGCTGTTATCGCATTCTTAGTAAAGTTTACTACATGCTTTTCTAAGCACCACTTTTTAAACGTTCGATATGCTGCTTCGTATAACTTCCTTGATTTTTCTGGTCGTAAATTGACTGTCACAGCATTTGTTGCTTGAGTAATTTCTTCAGGTTCTTCTACATAAAAGAAACTTTAAAATCCATATTTTACCACAAAAATCTTTGTTTATTTATTTTTTGAAACTTGTTTATTTAAATTTTGACAGCTTGATAAGGAAATTTTTTCAACTAATCAAAGGCTACTAGTAATTTTAAAGTCAATAAATTTTAATTAAATTAGGTTTTCCGTTTAAAACCTACATGGATCGTGAAAAAAATATACACTTCGGGAGAGAATGCTATTTTTTCTTCAATAATTTGTAACCCTCGGGCATCGCCCTATGACTATGAACTGCACCTCAGGGAAAACCAAGCATTTCTCTCCCTTGACGTAAGAACAATGAATTGAGTTATTTTTACATAATTAAGAAACTTTTTTCCGTTTAGCGACATAATAATTTTCTGCTACGTCCTTGTTTCCGTTTTAAAATTGAAAGTAATTCAATTGGAATGTCGCTTCCCATAACGTTTTTCCCATCTGTCATCAAATTTGTCGACATTACCGAATAAGGTCTATATAATCAATTTAAACAATTTGAAAAAATTAGCGCGCAACAGAAAACAACTTAATCCTGCAATAACTTTTCCCGAAAAGTTAGTCCCTAGGCCTATTAAGTTAAATACCTTTAATTAAATTTTTGTTACAGACACGGACGGCGCTCTTATATGATGCAATAAATGTTTTTATTACGGCATTTCGAGATATGGCAACGAAGGAAGAGCCAATAATAACGCCACTTGACTGCGAAGATTATGAAATTTCCCACCACGGAAAACGAATTTCTGCGCTCGTTAGAAAGGTAACAGTCTTAAAAGTAAATCCATTATTACGCCATAGATATAGAGATAGGATAATTAAGGAAAATTAAATCAAGGAGTTATTTTGTTTTAAGCTAAGTTTAATTTATGCCTATAAATTGCTGGAACGTATATTATTTTTTTTTATCTTCTGACAACCTACGAAGACCGAAATCTAAGTACTATGTACCGTGGGTGTACTGGGGAAATCCGACTCACACATCCAGAGCTGGAAACATCCGTAGGGATTTCACCAGCCCTTTAAGAGGATGTGTGGAGTGGTACCACCTCGGTTGAGGAAGAATTTCTCTACCACCTTCCAAAAAATATAAATAGCAATACTTAAATATAAAATAGCATAAAATTATTAAAGTTTTGAATTTACAGAAATTACAAACTAGTCATAGTCAATCAACTGAGAGTCCGCCAGCAAACTATCATGGTATCTCTAACTTAAAACTTGGTTGGCGCTATTGACCTTCAGCAATATATATATATATATATATATATATATATATATATATATATATATATATATATATATATATATATATATATATATATATATATATATATATATATATATATCTATATATATATATATATATTATATATATATATATATATATATATATATATATATATATATATATATATATATATATATAATAGTCGAAACCGCTGAAGCCATAAATATTAAATTTGGTCAGTGGTTTTATTTTATAATGTAGATACTCACTAAGAAGGGATCATAAGGGTGTTCAAAGTTTATATGAAGAAAAAATATTAGATGGCCCTAAAAAGAAGCGACTGGCAATTTCATCAAGAACGTTAACTAATGTGTCATTTTCGGAGTTATTGAGGCCAGAAAATCGAATTTTGTCTAACAGATGTTAAAAAAGTTATCGGGGAGGCGGGATACTTAAAGGGAACAGCTGAAAATTTCTCTAAAAGTGATAGTTAGTATCGGGGTTGTTGAGGTCAGAAAATCTAATTTTGTTTAACTATGTTTAAAAAATTGACCAAGGGGGGATTACAAGGAGCGGCTGGAAATTATTCCAAAAATGTTAAATTTTTTGTCATTTTCGGGGTTATTGGGGTCAGAAAATCTAATTTTGCCTAACAGATTAACAGATGGTAAAAAATTAACGGAAGTGGAGAAGGAGCAATTGGGAATTTTTTCAAAAATGTTGTCATATTCGGGGTGATTAACGTCAAAACATATAATTTTGTATCAAAGATGTTGCTTCCACTCATGTTTCGTGTTTTATGAACTGCCTAAATAACAGTAGCAGCTTTACACTAATAGACATTAGTGTGAACCATTCTTGTAGTGCAGTAGGTCCCATAGGTGGTGGTACTTCATATTCTCTACCGTATATGTAATACGAAATTGGGACAAGAATGCGAGATTCCTACTGCGGGAATTGCCTAAAGGGTTACGGCAGACTGATGGTCTCCAACAAGGGTGAACGCTTACTCATTACCTGGCCCGAGATTTTCCATTAGTTTTTGAATGACCAGTGCTTTAATGCAAGACTGGAGCAGACTGTATTTATCAATCCATTTTGCAACCAATAATTTTTTCCATTAATTTTAAAACCCCGAAAAGTCCATAATTTAAATTTACATAAAAAATACGTTGAGACAAGATATAATACGCAAGTATTTAATGATTTTATTCATTTCTATAAAAAGTTTTTTGTAAAGATATCAAGCCAAGAAGTAGGTATTGGATTAGTCCTTGCACTTGTCTGACTTTTTTTTAAACATGTTGTCGGTTAGTATTCGATTGCTGGTGTTCAATATTCAATAGATAGGATGCAGCTGAAACGGAAATCTTTAAAATTCATTTTGGGGAGAGTTCGAATAGTTGTGAAGACAACTAATAAAGTATATTAATGGGTTTACAGTTACATTCATTTTTATTATAAACTATGTATTATAAACAATAAAATAATAATACTTGCAGAATTGCAAATTTCTACAAATATCGGAAAAGTCCAAATTGCTATTTTTTTTCTAAATAATGCCATCAAATAATAAATACAAATGTAAAAATACAAATTAAAAAAATTTTAGAAGCTATGCAGCCTGAAAAGTCAGAGTATCCTATCCTTGCACTAAAGAATCAGCAGCTTTGTATTTATAATTTTACAATATTGTCCGAAAAACATCAAGACAATAAAAAAAAAAATGGAGAAGCTATTCATTAAAACCATTTTAATTAGTGCAGTAAAATATACATATTTACTATTTTCCATTTCCTTTCGTAATATATTTTTAATAGAGCTCTCGGTTTCCTATCATAGAATTAAAAATAACGAATTCATACAAATTTATTAACAATTAACAGAAAAATACAATTAAGCTAACCTGGCTAAGTAAACCTGTCAGTGCTTACTTGAGAATAAAATTCATGGGACAAGGAAGATAGTTTTTAGTATTGAAGTCCGAACATCCTGAGACTGACGCTAATAACCATTAAAATTTAATAATATTATGAGTTAAATTTCATTTAAAAAAAGCAAAAATCAGGAATCTTTCAGAAACGCGCCTTATGTCAGAAAATTCTCAACAGAAATTAAGAATTTTCTTATTCGAATTATAAGAATTCTTAATACAAATTAAGAGGAGAGACATGTTGACCGAAGTCAGGGGTGTTCTTACTTAACTCAAGTCTCTTTTTCTATTGACTGCTAATGTTGAGAGTTTATGCTCTCGATAAAAGTGCAGTCTTAATATTTAACATCATTTAAAACCACAATTAGTTGAGCAGACCGAGAGTTTATTTCCCCTTTTATATATTCACTCCACAGAGACTGCCTATTTATATAAAATTTTAAATTATAATTTAGCAATCATCCCTTCTAAATAATTTAACGAAAAATAAAAAAAACTCTGTGATTTTTTAAATTAATAAGTAATCTTAGGTTTCTATCTAGTATTTATTTAAGTAATACCATACGTCGGTTAAACGCTACTGTCGTTTCTCTAAGAAATGGTAGTTTAACTTGTGTGTACAAAATCCTATTTCTTTCACAAGTAAAAATATATTTTAGCCAATGAAGAACAGCAGAAGCATTCTGCCAGGTCCACTCACAGGTCCAGTATTTCTCGACGATCAAGGCCAACGTTACAACTTCAAAGTTCAAATTATTGAACTCGAAAAGAATGATGCTGAATTTAGAGTAACTGGCAATTGGGACTCAAAAACACCTAAAGTTATTAAATACACGCTGACCTCTGAAGAACGTGAAAAGGAATTGCAGAAAGAAATCCAGCAGAAGAATTTTAGAGTTGTTTCGAGGTATTCTGGTAATAAACAAAATTTTTGTTAGGGATTCAGACGGTTGTTTGGTTGGTTCCCGTTAAGTATTTATATTAAGAACGCATCATATGGTAAACAAAAAAATATATCTTAGGGTCGGTATCTCATTATTTAATTCAAGATTACGAATTGTTTTACCAACAACGAAGAGCGTATTTTAAGTATTAATATACCGTGGGTTGTAAGTATACAGGGTATCCGAATAGTTTTAAAGTCTTAGTACAGTTGCTATTCGTAAAGATAGAGACACGAAATTTTAGGAGTATTCTATTAGTTAGTAAATCTATTTTTTCATGTAATTTAACATTTTCAACCCCCTTGAAGGGTGACTCTAGGGAGGTGAGGTCAAAAATTTTAAATGTCGTGTGGTACCTCATTTTAAAAGTGTTAAAAAAACATTTTAACGTAAGCCCAAGGTCCGTATCTTAATTCGTTTTTAAATAGCAAGCCTTTAAAAATTAAAAATCGTGAAAAAAAGTAAAAATTTAAATTCCTTTATTTCTCTTATTACTTTAAAAGTTGTTCAAAATAACCACCATGAACTTCTTGGCAGTAATACAGTCGATTTTGGAACTAAGTTCTCACATTTTCAAGAATGGCAGGTATTACTTCTCAAAAATGTGAAAAGTGAGTTCTAAAATCGATTTTATTACTGCCAAGAAGTTCATGGTGATCATTTTGAACAACTTTTAAAGTAATAAGAAAAATAAAGATAGGTATTTAAATTTTTCGTTTTTTTGCGATTTTTAGTTTTTAAAGAATTGCCATTTAAAAACGAATAAAGATGCGGCAAAATGTTTCTTTCTCGAAGACCTTTGACCTCAACTCCCTAGCGTCACCCCTCAAGGGGTTTCAAAAAGTTAAATTAGATAAAAATTAGATTTATTAACCTACGAGGTGCGCCTAAAATTTGGTGTCTCGATCTTCACTAATAGCAAAGAAACATCCATAGGAATTTCGCCAGCCCATTTAGATGGAATTTGCTTTATTATGTATGCAAAATTTAAAAGACCTCAGCTATCAAATGAAAACTTAGACTACCTAGATAAATGAAAGCTTTTCTTCTTCTTAGACCTTGTTTCTTGAGACTAAGCAACAATTACCAGGATATATGTTTTGCAAATAAGGCCTTCGTTCTGTTGTAGAATACCCTAAACGACATATTATGTGTAAATTACGTAATATTTTTAGACGAATAATTCTTGAGTTAGAGCAAATATAAAGATCATTTAATTTTTTAAATTTTCCTTCTCTTATCTATTATGGAATTAGTGCCAAAACAGTGAAGAAACTAACAAACAACTGTAAGAAAAAAAGGTTGTTTTCTTAATATTTTGCGAGAGAAAGCATAAGTACTAGGAAAAGAGACACACCGAGAGACATATTTTTGAGTGTCCTTAAATTTTGGAAAATATATTACATAGCATGTTTAAACATATTCTGGTTTAAATGCCAACCTCCGTAAGTGTTTGTTATATTCTATGTAATTTTAGATATTGTGAAATTCAAATTGCACTCTTTTTAAGGTTTCGTACTAAAAAAGTGTTTTACTAACGGAAAATGCACGAGATCTCAAACTAGTAATTCCCTCAAAACAACAAGCCACCTCCTCTTCCGAAAGATAATTTTTATCATTTCTTATTATTTTTTTAATGAAGTTCTTTTGTTTGCCTACATTTTAAACCATGCACACTCATATTTTTTTTTTTCTAATCCTACTTTGCAAAAATTATATATTGTTCCAGTCCAGGTATCGTAAGCGCTATTTTCGTAAAAATAAGATTTTAGTATCGTTGGAACCGTCCCTGGAAGATACATAGATTAAGTAAAACATAATATGCCCCAGAAATTGGCATAGTAAAAATTAAAAAAAATACTTTATATTCGGACGTGTCATAATGACATTATTATGAATTTCATTTTCAGTGTCAAAATGACATACTTTATAGGACTGAGTACTATAATGATTTCATTATAGTACTGAGTACTATAATGAAAAATAGACGCAAAAATGGAAAAAACATAGACGGAAAAACTAAAAAATTTATTTAAAACAAAATGGAACAAAATTTAATGATTAAAATTAAAAGTAACATTATTACAATTCGTTAAATTGATGTTGGACATAGGAGTTGAAATTGTTGCATTATTGTGATTTTTAATTTCTATGGGTTCTGTTTCTTCTGAGAGAACGACAGTCGATGAAACACTCGATGATCTTTTCTTCCCGAGAATGGCTGCTGAAATTCTTTTTTTGTTTTCGCAAGAGTTCTCTATATATCCTTCAGCAACTGTGTCACTTTTTCAACCACCATGGCGTTCAATAGTGTGAAGATCGACTCCTGAATCAACCAGCAGTGAAGCTGAAGACCTACGAAAACAATGACCTGTGTATTCGTCGGAATGGGGTAACTTTAAAAAAGCAGCGATCGTTTTGCACATATTTCCAAAAGTATGGATACCCACTGGTTGCTTTGTACATTTGTTGTTTCTAAATGATCGGAAAAAAACGAGAAACTTCGGCATCAGGGGGTCTCATTGCTACATAAGTCCGAACAAGCTGCACCATATTTATTCCTTCGACATCGCCAGGCGTTACGAAAAATTCTCGGGGTACGTTGATTTTTGTAATAGGTATGAAAATTCGAAAAACAACCAGCTCATCGTGTACATCTTCTATCCTTAAGTTTTTTAACTCATCTCTTCGACATGCTCCACTTATACCTATTATCATTGACACTTTTAATAGCAAGTATGTTTCGTTGTCTGCCTCTTGTAAAAACTTTGCAACATTTTCTTTAGTCAAAATCCTGGATTTTTTAGGTGTGTAAGAATCAGATTTTCGTTTTAGAAAAGTTATCAATTGATTGAACTTACTTATGTCGACGTTTTTCTTAATTAATAGTGTACTCCTTAACATAGAGTAATAACTCCATAAACTCGAAGACTTTTTCTTCATTGATTCTTCCTTCAAATATGCCAAAAGTACCTTTTCGTGTACGACATTGACAACCTTTTTCTGGGAACACCAAGTTTCGTAATTGGCATAAGTTTTTTCATATATGCCTTTAGACTTTTCGGGCAATAAACCAACAACTGCTTTATTGGCCAATTCTTCGATTTCTGATGGCAGATTATCCATATTATATTTAAACGTTAAAATTAAAAACTCAATTCTGACAATGACAATACAAACAAATATTTCTATTATTATGGGTTAACCAGAAAAACTACTAGTTTGACTTAGTAAACTTCCACTATATTGACAAAATTATTGACATGTTTCGCTACACTGTAGCTTCTTCGGAATAAGTTTTACGAATGAGTGGTGACTAACAATTGCAATAATGTAAACCTCTAGGGTAATTAAATAATATAATAAAATAGGGGTAGGTAGAAGATTTAATCAGGTACATTTGGGTTTTCCTAAAGCTTAAGATGAATATAATATTTTATTTTTACAAAGGGTTGTTATCAAACAAACTTTAATGAAGTAGAATTACTAGTAAAGCTTAAGATGCCTAAACTATTTTATTTTTACAAAGAGGTGTTAAACAAATTTAATAAGGTAGAATTACTAAGCTCTATTTGGTCATTAAGAAGTACGTTGGAGTTTTTAAGTTTATTTATTTCCATGGACTCTAGCAAATTCAATTTGACACCTTTATTTTCAATATGTAAAATTTTATAATTCGGATCAAAATTATGTTGATTTTCTACTAAATGGCAGGCATAATTAGAGTCTTGTTTATGTTTAATAAAGCTATTGTGATGTTCTTGTATCCTTTTACCAAAATTCCTACCAGTTTGGCCTATGTACGTCTTCGGACAGTCTTTACATGTTAATTTGTAAACACCGGATTTTTTATTTTTGTTTGTTTTTGTTTTACTATTTCTAATGAATCTGCCTAATGAATTATTGGTTTTGTAAGCAACGTTGATATCATGTTTATTTAAAAAATTGCCAATCTTTTTAGTAGGCTCTCCAACAAAAGTAATAAGGTTAAATTTTTTATTAGGGTCCCTGATGTGTGGATAAACTAAATCAATGGCTTTCTTGTATGTTTTTTTCTTTAAAATTTGATCAATTAGATTAGATGCATATCCATTATTAATAGCAATTTGTTTTATTATGTTCAACTCTTTCAAAAAATCTTCTTCATTTAAAGGGAAAGTTACAAGTCTATGAATCATGCTATGGAATGCTGCTAATTTATGTTGTATGGGGTGGCAAGAATTATTAGGTATTGTAGTATCTGTATGAGAGGGTTTGTGGTAGACAGAGAAGACATGTTTATTATTTTCTGTTTTTATAGTTATGTCGAGAAAATTAATGGAGCCATTTAATTCTTTTTCTATAGTAAATTTGATATTATTATGTAAGCTATTGATAAATTCTAGAAAAACTTTTAATTGTCTATCAGTACCTAGAAAACATGTAATGACATCGTCGACGTACCTAATCACCCTCTTTTTAAACAATTTCTTTATTGGTTTAGGTACGTCGACGATGTCATTACATGTTTTCTAGGTACTGATAGACAATTAAAAGTTTTTCTAGAATTTATCAATAGCTTACATAATAATATCAAATTTACTATAGAAAAAGAATTAAATGGCTCCATTAATTTTCTCGACATAACTATAAAAACAGAAAATAATAAACATGTCTTCTCTGTCTACCACAAACCCTCTCATACAGATACTACAATACCTAATAATTCTTGCCACCCCATACAACATAAATTAGCAGCATTCCATAGCATGATTCATAGACTTGTAACTTTCCCTTTAAATGAAGAAGATTTTTTGAAAGAGTTGAACATAATAAAACAAATTGCTATTAATAATGGATATGCATCTAATCTAATTGATCAAATTTTAAAGAAAAAAACATACAAGAAAGCCATTGATTTAGTTTATCCACACATCAGGGACCCTAATAAAAAATTTAACCTTATTACTTTTGTTGGAGAGCCTACTAAAAAGATTGGCAATTTTTTAAATAAACATGATATCAACGTTGCTTACAAAACCAATAATTCATTAGGCAGATTCATTAGAAATAGTAAAACAAAAACAAACAAAAATAAAAAATCCGGTGTTTACAAATTAACATGTAAAGACTGTCCGAAGACGTACATAGGCCAAACTGGTAGGAATTTTGGTAAAAGGATACAAGAACATCACAATAGCTTTATTAAACATAAACAAGACTCTAATTATGCCTGCCATTTAGTAGAAAATCAACATAATTTTGATCCGAATTATAAAATTTTACATATTGAAAATAAAGGTGTCAAATTGAATTTGCTAGAGTCCATGGAAATAAATAAACTTAAAAACTCCAACGTACTTCTTAATGACCAAATAGAGCTTAGTAATTCTACCTTATTAAATTTGTTTAACACCTCTTTGTAAAAATAAAATAGTTTAGGCATCTTAAGCTTTACTAGTAATTCTACTTCATTAAAGTTTGTTTGATAACAACCCTTTGTAAAAATAAAATATTATATTCATCTTAAGCTTTAGGAAAACCCAAATGTACCTGATTAAATCTTCTACCTACCCCTATTTTATTATATTATTTAATTACCCTAGAGGTTTACATTATTGCAATTGTTAGTCACCACTCATTCGTAAAACTTATTCCGAAGAAGCTACAGTGTAGCGAAACATGTCAATAATTTTGTCAATATAGTGGAAGTTTACTAAGTCAAACTAGTAGTTTTTCTGGTTAACCCATAATATTAGTTATGGACTTCCACCAAGTATCGGCCAACTCAATCAATTTTTCAAATATTTCTATAGTTACCTGGTTTTATTAAAATCAAGCTACATTTACACTGGATTAGTTTACTGACGAAAACTTAAAATTCATCAAAAAAAACACAAAAATCGTCGGAATATAAAATATTGTATGAAATTCGGATCATAAACAATCATTATGGTACACGCCGTGTTATTAGACTCGGCTGACGCCTCGTCCAATAATACTCACGGCTAGTACCATAATGATCGTTATTATGATCCTTATAACATAAATATCTATTATACAGTCCAGATGGCCCAGATCCATACAATTTTGCAATGTAAAATTCTTCTATAATTTTAATTATCGTAACCGGCTCAGTGTTGTATTAAAACATTATGCACGGCTGCGCTTACATTTTTTGTCCTATCTAAGTCTGCAAAAGTCATTGCAGATCTTAGAAATTTAAATGCCATAAGCGACAGGAAAAATGTCGTAACCACCAAAGGAACTTTAAATGTCATGTTAGTAGTAGCATCCAAGGTCAAGTCCTTGCTCAATTCCAAACTCCCGTTCAAGGTTAAGGTCAAATGACAATAGCACACGTGCGGAGAACTCGACAGGGTTAACTTCCACTACTCATGTTTAAAACATTGCAAGCGCTGTTTATTTCAGCTAACATAAAAAGTATTACATAATTGCAGTTGGAACCAGGTAATAATGCTTCACTTAACATAAAATGAATAAAACTTACTGTCACTGGTAAAAAGAAATATGAAATATCAGTTTTTGTATCTCCGGTAAAATTTCATAAATGGCGCTTAGGATATTTCGCCTGGACAGGGACGATATATTTATAACATTTTAGGTCGCACCTAGAAAGTTGCAGATTCGTGCTCCTGAATTTATATCGTTAAATATATTATGAAAAGTCCATAAAAGCTTAACCCTTATTTTAAAGTAAAGTTTTAAGAGCAAGATAATTAAATTCTCTAGAATTTACATGCATGAGGTAATTAAAATAAAGTTTCGGGATTAAATAAATATTTTAATACGTATTTTATGCGATTATAGGGTTTACTCTATTTTCAATAACTGGAGGAGCAAAGTTTTGCTTATTTAATAATTTGAAAGAAAGGGCTAAAATGACTCTATTTTCAATAACTGGGGGAGCAAAGTTTTGCTTATTTAATAATTTGAAAAGAAAGGGCTAAAATGATTACTACCAACGACTTTTAATTTTCAAATAAGTAGGTTGCATCGTTTGCCTAGTAAATCGATTACCATGACAACGTGTAACAATTATTGCTGCCATCAGTTAATTGTTGTTATAGTAACGGCCAACATGTATGACAACAAGTCATCAACTAGCTTTAAAATAGCGGGACAGTTTACTTGAGGAGTGGTTTACAAATTTTAGCTCGTTAGTGCCAATGACCTGTCAATGTACTTACCAAAAATAAATGCACACTTCTCACCATCATTGGTGTGGGCCAATAAACAGATCTAATTTGGCGCCACTTATAATAATATAAACGTATCAAATATCTCACCGTCCAATAATTAAAGCTCCTGTAAAAGAGCACATAATGAAGCAACGTTAAATTCAAATTAAAATAATTAATTTAATTTAAAGAGGAAAGTACCGTACATGATGGATCACTTGAAAAAAAAAAGAAAAAATGATAATCCTTTAACTAGCTTTAGGAAGTTGCAACACCTTTACCACGCTAGAACACCGTTTTAATTAGTTTCCCTTATAATTATGACCAATCGGAGCATTTAGCTTTTCTAAGCAATTTTATAATTAAGTTCTTAGCTTGTTGATAAAGTTATTCAAACCTCGAACTTTGGAACATCAAGAGCCGATTCGAAAACAAAATTATGCCTAGTGAAGCGCACCCCTCCACTAGTCTACTTCAAAAGGCTAGACAGGAACACGTGTCCAAGACTTCTTCAAACTAACAAAAATTCAATACCGACCAACATATCATCAAGGAGGCATACCTGGAAACGCCATAACTCAATAAAATAAGTGCATTACATCAATCAACTGGGTTCTTGCTAAAACGAACAATATAATCAGATTCCAACACGTGAATTTAATGGTTAGAATTCCCGTCCATTAAAAAGATGTAAAAAAATAAGGAAAATCATCCCTATTCGCCCTTTTAGAGTCCCTAAAATAGGATCATCTATTTAAACAGAAAGAAAGCAACTAGATTTTAATTTCCTCCAAAAAGGGACCCTTCTCTTAACCCAGCTTTCAGAATGTCTTCGAGAAAACGACAGCTTATAATGTTTAACGTCAACGCCATATGACTGACACTTCTACTTCTTGGAAGTTCATGCCCTCGCGAATTTGCGCTTTTTACTCGCACATGCTCGAAAATACCCAAAACTCCAAGAGCAACTGAAGTACTTAAAAATGGAACAGTAACGAACGTTAAAAACGTTTGCTGTGGCAATAAATACTATAATAACGACTACCATGAAAACGACATCCATGTTAATCTCTTGAAGACCAAATGGAAGAAAAATATCCACTACGAAATGAAAAGAAGGAATAAGAAAAAAGGAAACAATACACTTAAGTGAGAAGGGGCAAAGAATATAAGAGAATGTTCTTCTTCCATTGTAGAATTTATATCAAGAGAAACATATCTTAGACCATGATGCGTTATGTTTTTGATTTACTCTACGTAAAAGGTGTCGTTAATAGGTTCCATCACATAATCACATAACATAACTTCACATAACAAATCTAATAACAGTTTAGTACCAGAAGTGGTAATATATTTTATACAGTTCTTAATATCGCTAAGTAATACATTCCGGATTCTTCACAATGAAAGTAAATGATGAATAAGTTGTAAACACAATTCAATTTCTTCAAAAGTCAAGATTTACAAAAAAATAATTATGACTTTTATTAAAATTCTTCAGTACTTACATAACTATAAGCCATTAAACAGCAAAAAGCTTAGAAATCGACAAAATACTATATTAAAAATAATTTTAAACATTATTGAAAAAGTCTTAAAGCTATACAAATTGTAAAATTAATTATTAGGACTAACATGGAATAGGTAGGTACATAATGCAATTTAGTAAGTAAATCTGAATATAAATTTTTACTCTTGAATGTAATTCAAATTATTACTTTAAAAATTATATTTTTAGATGAATTATTTTCATAGTCAAATCATAATTTGAATTATTATAACTTATATTAGGAGGCATATTCTGAATACAAGAACCCTCGTTATTCGCATTGGTATGTATTCACAATATAAATTTCTGCTGCTGCAAAGAGTCAATCGCATTCTTGCTGATAGAAATGGAATAGAAATGTGTTTATCCCATATTTGCATAGTTGTATCGTGTCGGTTTCTATAATACCACGCAAAGTTTTTTGCACATGGATTTTGTATAACAACCTCGATTTTCTCCTCAAGCAAATAGATATGATTAAACATTTACATTCAGATTCACTAAGGAGGCTTAGGATTGAGTACTGCTTTAAATTAAGTTCTTATAGTTGATCTGTTATGTTTTGACAAAATATGTTTTATTGTTAACTAGCTGGTATCCGGGAGCTTCGCCAGCATGTTTTAATCATGAAATGTATTTTTAGAATAATATTTGGAAATTAGCACTTCCTTGTAAACGACATTGGTTGTTTTTCGTACCGGCTGCAAAATAGCCAAGCTGTTGGACAGTTAAGTGCATCTATGCAGTATGCGCAATTTTTTTAAAAACTATAGCTTCTGTGTATAACATAAAGAATGCGGAAAATAAAAAATTATGGCTAGATCACCAGGTTGTCATAGGCGTAATTCAGGGGTGCTTAAGCCCTAGACCCTATTCAGCATATTATCGCCAAAAATTTTGTTAACAGGGTGGAGGATTGTAAATTTTGGGAGTGCTAATTGTAGTTTTGGCGATGTATTCTACATAGCTATCTCCCACCCCACCGTATTAAATAAATAAGCTCTTCTTTTGTGAACATTTTGGAAACTACCGTCAAGAAATCAAAATACTGACAGACGTAAAGACGATGCTAATGTAACATTGACGTTAACTAAATCGACTATTTTGATTGGGTCTCGGCAGAAACCGCTATAACAACGCCGTGTGTGTCATCGCCCTAAGTCGGTTTTGCAAAATAAATGTACTGGGTTACTATCACATTGTTTCTATTATCAACACGTCAGTTTCATTTGTGTCAAGATTTTGTGAAAAAACAGCAATATTGCGAAACTTCGGTTTTTAAATTCATTTCCAATTCAAGTTGTAGTTACCTAATAAAGGTCTTTTACTTTAAATGTTTGCTTAACTATAGGATTTATTATACTCCTACACTTCTCAAAAAAAGACCTACGATAAACAGTAAATACCGATAATTTGCACTAGTGAAAATTATCTATAATTTTCCCTGGTACAAATTATCGCTGTAATTCGTTTTCTATTGGTTTAAAATTGCCAAATGCATAATTTTCATTGGTTAATATTTTTTGAAGGAAATATTCACAGCTATACGTTGCCATGTTAGAAGCATTTTATTCTTTGTTTGTTTTTTATTTTATATTAAACGTTTATAAAAGTTCCTGCCATAGAAAAACAATAATTTAAAAATTTTAAGAGTTAGCTACTGCGAAACAACTTCAAGAATTCAATTGACCTAAATAAGATTTTAGAGTTCGGAATTTTATGCTGCTAATATTTTAGCCCTTAAAATTTTATGGCACATTATATTTACCGAAAGGTATAAAATTTATGTTTGTTTCAACGTTTTAAGACCCTATAATGTGTCTTGGTATTCTCCATTTAGTATTTTCGGTTTATGGAAAACGCGCTAACTTAAAAGCAGGTCTCTCGCCTCTATGGAGCTCAATAAAATAATTCAAAAATTGATTAAATGGCAACATTATTAATTTAACGCATTTTAGTAAACCTTATTCTTATTATGATTAAACAGGTAAATATATTCTACAATGGATACATATCTGTGTTATTATCACCAATGGCCTTGCCTGCTCGGTCACCTAACCTAATCCCATTAGATTTTTTCTATGGAGTTACGTAAATCACAAGGGTTATTTTAATGACAATATTGACCTAATAAAATCTGTAGATATTATTTGGTCTGAAGAATTTAGAAAATGTATAATGGTTTTGGGTAATTACCCCCATCTTACACCCTCCAAATCTATGCCCCTGGGTTGGGTTGAGTTTTAACCCATCCCCCAAATATCTACGCCCTTGGATCCGTGTGAATACGGATAAAATAAATTACTTCTACATCTCTGTACCTCTTTTGTTAATTCAATTTTAACCAGAATAGTCCAATGTTATAGAGGTACTATATAATAATCGATCAGCTGTTCGTGACGTCAACTGTCAGGTCAATTTATGTTATTTTATAATTTAAATATAGAACATGCACCAATTACAGAATTACATTTCTTACACATTATACGCTCAATTACAGGGAGAAGTATTTTCTGACTCGAAAGAGAAAACCAAGCTTTTTAGCTGCCGATGTGGTTACTGAAGTAATGTGTTTGTGCCAGCTGAGATCACGTTCGAAAGCGGTGCCAACAAGATCAAACGTTTCATTGTTTTATAGGGCTTGGCTATTCATGTTGTCGGATTATTTGGGTGACAGGGAGCAAGACTGGGTTTTGGAGGCGTTGAACTGAACAAGATTCTTGGCACCCTAGTCTAAGATTAATTGGAGATCTTGGTAAAGGGATAGGTGCATAGATCTACGTCTATTATTCAGCTCGTGATTCGAGACTTGTCTGAAAAAATGAATGTTGGAGTGAAGAGTACTATCGTTAGCACTGATTGATACTGTTTATGTTTAAAATATTGTTTTAAAGAAAATAATTGTAAATAGAGCTTTTTAAAGATTTTTTCTTGAATCGAGTATTTAATCTTCGCTTCTATTTCGAACACAATTATTTTTAAATACACTTTTCAAAAGAAGTTATAAATAACACTACTTTATTTAAGATTGGTTTCACAGTTTTTATCATTTTGAATACTCTATATACTTTACGCTGACTTTAATCACTATTGACATCCGAAGGTAAGCTAGACTTTTTAGCAAGAATGACTTTATCTCGTGAAATTATAAAAAAGGAAGTTTACTAGAATGCGGCACCCCCATTCGAGGACACACTGTATGTTTAAAAATTTTGACTAATTGTAACTTGCTGAAAATTAATTCTAGAAAATTTACAAAATAAAATAAATATTTTTTATATTGTTATTGACAACGCAGCTTTGTTAAAATTTTATTTTGAATGGCTAGAATACGAATAAATTCAGCGCTGTATAAGTTACACAAAAAACAATAATTATTATGCGATTTAGGAAAGTTAATGAAAGTTTCCACTTGTTTTAATAGAAACTTTTCAGAGTTAGAAAATTGAACGTAGTTGGTTTTATATGCCTGCAAGAGAATTAAAATAACTTTCTCAATACTAGTTTAATACTCTAATGTGCACTTTAGGCAATTACTTTAAAGTTGAAGTTAATTAAATTTCTGAAATATGCTTCTTTCTCCGCGGAATATTTGCTTTCATTGACACCGTTGATTGGCAAAGAATACTAAGCAATACAGCATTGCTACAAAAAGGGAACAATAACTAACCATACGATGAAATACAAGGCAATGTTAACACAATCAATGACTGCAAGAAGACCGTTGCAGGAGTAGTTATCAAATTTGACGCTAAGCAGAAAAAGTTTTTTTTTTATATTTCCTTATACAGGGTGTTACAAAAATATGTTAAGAAATTTTAAGGGCAGATTATACATGTAAAAATATGAAAATAAGTTTATATAAACATGGATCCTCAAACGCTATAATATACCAAATTTACAGAACCTAAATTCTAGAGTACACTACTCTAGTCATAAATCACTCGTTAATAGAACGGAGAAAAGACAGAGTTTACTGCAAATATAGGTCCAATTCAGGCACGTTCGAAAGCAAGCTCGTTCGATAAGATATCGGGAGTGCATAAAGGTGGAATTCACTAAATTCTTTAAAAAACTATGTAACGGGGAAATTAAAACCGTTATACGAAAACTGGTTGGGTTGTAGAATAACAAAACTGTAACGGTCAGATTCTCTAAAGCCAAATCAGCCTAGTTTGACAACCACAAGTTTTATACTGACGAGTGTAAAAATATGACAACTAAATTTTATATTATGAATTTGTTTTTTCGCAAATTTATACAGAAAAGGGAAATTTTAGCATATGCTGTCCACAATAATAGAACTAAATTCAGTTTAGCAATACGTTCAAATATAAAAGTCACTTGAAATCCATTGCAAGTCGCTAAAATGTCAGAATAACTCATACGCTTTTAATAACGCTTATTAACAATGACAGGACAAAAACCTATCAAAACCTAACTGATCAACTAGACGATCTTAATTTAAACCGGAACTAAATCTTAAACATTTTAAGTGAATCTGATCGGTAGAGTCTAGGCTAGCACAATTAATCTGTCACCATTACCTTATATTTCTAAGTCAGCTCTACAATAAAAATATATCAATCCATTTTTTGCCAACCCTGCATAATATGTTGCTATATGATAGTCAGTTATCTTTAGATCTGCATAATATTTTATTAAATGAATCGCTCATAATATTTTGTTATATGATAGTCAGTTATCTTTTGACCAGCATAATATTTTAATATATGACTCGCCACTTGTACATGTAGTGCCAAAAGGCAAAATTCAGAATAGCAATGAAAGTTTACGATACAAGCTTTAGGCGAGTACTGCAAATCATACGAGTGAAAATGGAGCATTCCGTGGGAGTGGTACATTATACTTTTTAGTGTTTTAAGTTTTAAGGCAGAATTTAGATTTCTTCTTTTTTTTGTGTTTAGATTACAATTTTAAAATATTTAAATTAATGAATGTTAAGTATTGTCCTCAACGTAGGGTAGGTGGGCCGAATGTTGTGGATAAAAATTTGTCCGATAATTTTATAGAATATATTAAGACATTTTTCGATGGGGAAGTCGTCTTGCTTTTACCTCGCACCAAATTGTTTATATTTTGTATTAAAAATATATCTTCATTTTTTAGAGAGTAAATTCATTGATCCTGCATTAGAAGCTTTTCTGATTACAGGTGGTATTGATTGAATACATTTCTCACAATCGCTTTCGTTCATTTTTTTAAAAGGCAAAAGCTTACGATAGAAAACTGAAAACAACGCTTCAAAACACAGAATCCAACAAACGTTAACAGAGGTGCCTGCGGTTGCCAGGGTAATGTCAATTTTGTTTTGTCTCGAGTTATTATGTTTTTTAAATAGTATTAAGCTCACTAAAGTATTGCTTTGGTCGATGGAAATGAAAAATTGTATTGACACATTAGTGTAGATAATGAAACAAAAAAATGTAATTGCGTTCGAGCACGGCGAAAATACAAAAATTTGAAGGGATCTATTACTTTGTTGTATATGTCTATAACATATTATATAATATATATATATATATATATATATATATATATATATATATATATATATATATATATATATATATATATATATATATATACCGGGTGTCAACGAGATCACTTTCCGGCTGCCATTTCTTTAGTATTTAATCGACCAAGATGAAACTTGGCAAGAGTCATAGGCTAATAAAAAGTCACTTTTCTAGGTACTTGTCAAATTTCGACGACTTCCGGTTTAGCCGGAAGTGACACCAACTTTAGATTTTCAAATGAGACACCCTGTATATTTCTTGATTTTTATAATCTAGAGATCATTTTACGTACAACTGTATTATTTTTATTACTTTTTGTGTCAATTTGCCATTTTTAAAACAAATTTGTTGTTTTAATCTAGAGTGCCATGACCAACCTTAAATCGTTGTAATAGACATGTACATCTGCACAAAAATACCTACACAATTTTATCACCTTTCATTGGTCGTACCAGAGCGTTCAAAGTTGACTAAATCACTTTTTTGATAATAACTTAAAAAAATTAAATACAACCATAACACTTTCATAGTATAATTAGATGTAGTTTTTTATTACGAATCCAACGGTGCATCACAACATCAAAATTCTCTTGGATTTTCTAAAGAAAACTACATTTTATTGCAATAGCCATTTTATATGGTTTGATCAAACATGCAACTGCACAACGATCAAATATTATATCCACTTAGCCATGACAAAACTGAATAATAATAAAGGGTGGCCGTAAACAATTCGCCACAAACCAGAAACATACTATTAAACACCAGAAAAAATAATTCTTTACAAATTTGTAAAATTCTATCATTTATCCTGACTTCAATTGTTTTCCATGGCAAACTTAACAATATTTTGAGGCTTCATTCCGTTATTTTTTAAACAGCTATAATTTAATTGTTTGTCATGGCTAACTGGATATAATATTTGATCGTCGTGCAGTTACATTTTTGATCAAACCATAACAAATGGCTATGGCAATAAAATGCAGTTTTCTTTAGAAAATCCAAGAGAATTTTGATGTTGTGATGCACCGTTGGATTCGTATTAAAAAACTACATCTAATTATACTATGAAACTGTTATAGTTGTATTTAATTTTTTTAAGTTATTATCAAAAAAGTGATTTAGTCAACTTTGAACGCTCTGGTAAGACAAATGAAAGGTGACAAAATTGTGTAGGTATTTTTGTGCAGATGTAAACGTCTATTAGTACGATTTAAGGTGGGTCATGGCACTCTAGATTAAAATAAAATTTGTTTTAAAAATGGTAAATTGACACAAAAAGTAATAACTATAATACAGTTGTACGTAAAATGATCTCTAGATTCCAAAAATCAAGAAATATACAGGGGGTCTCATTTGAAAATTCAAAGTTGGGGTCGCTTCCGGCTAAACCGGAAGTCGTCGAAATTTGACAAGTACCTCGAAAAGTGAGTTTTTATTAGCCTATGACTCCTGCCAAGTTTCATCTTGTTCGATTAAAAACTAAATAAATGGCAGCCGGAAAGTGATCTCGTTCACACCCGGTATATATATATATATATATATATATATATATATATATATATATATATATATATATATATATATATATATATATATATATATATATATATATATATATATATACATATATATATATACATATATATATATATATATATAAACCGGGTGTGAACGAGATCACTTTCCGGCTGCCATTTATTTAGTTTTTAATCGAACAAGATGAAACTTGGCAGGAGTCATAGGCTAATAAAAACTCACTTTTCGAGGTACTTGTCAAATTTCGACGACTTCCGGTTTAGCCGGAAGCGACCCCAACTTTGAATTTTCAAATGAGACCCCCTGTATATTTCTTGATTTTTGGAATCTAGAGATCATTTTACGTACAACTGTATTATAGTTATTACTTTTTGTGTCAATTTACCATTTTTAAAACAAATTTTATTTTAATCTAGAGTGCCATGACCCACCTTAAATCGTACTAATAGACGTTTACATCTGCACAAAAATACCTACACAATTTTGTCATATATATATATATATATATATATATATATATATATATATATATATATATATATATATATATATATATATATATATATGTATATATACATATATATATATATATATATATATATATATATATATATATATATATATATATATATATATATATATATATATATATATATATATATATATACAGTGACCGGCAAAAAGTTCGCAACATATGGGAAAAATTTTTATTAGGTGAGTATTGGAAAAACTTTTCCGGGGGATCGGTTCTGCATGTCCGATAACCTAAAAATCGATTTTGACATACGTCACGTGACCACTGGTATAGCGTCAAATTAAAAAAAAAATTGTTAATTTACAAAAAGTGAGGTTAGTTGACGAGATATCAAAAAAAGTTATTTGAAAAAATTGCTTAGAATTAAATTCTAGGTCCTTGTGCAAAATTTTAAGATTTTATTTAAAAAAATTGGAAAACTCAATTTTTTTTAAATATTTTTTTATCGATTTACAAATTTCCAGTTTTTTTCGTTTAGATAGCTTGGCTAATGTAAAGCCCATGTATCTGGATGAAAATAAACGAATGTAGTAGTTTTTTCTACAATTGACAGGACAAAATTAAAAAAAACAGGGTTTCGCCGGACGCTAGCTGTTGCAATGATTTGTATCTAGCAGCAGTGTCAAAATTTTAGACATTTCAATGAGATTACATTGAGAAAACCTTAATCGTCTTAAATATATCTGAAGTTCGACTTTTTGTAAAGTTAAGGGGAGTAAAATAGATAATAAACAAAAAATTACCTGTTTATTTAATCGAAATTTCATAAACGAAAACCAATGTAAGAAAAACTTAAAAGTAGTCAAATTCTGTACTAACAACATAAAAAATCATTGTTTTTCCTTGGGTGCACAAAATTTAAAACTCAGTATGACCACCATTTCTCTCCATACATACTATTGTTCTCGAGCGCAACTCTCGATTAACATTTCGGAGCATTTTACGATTTATTTGCAATACACAATTTCTAATGACATTCTCTAAATTTTGTATATTCCTAAAGGGTCGATGTTTGTACACAGAGTTCTTTAGGTATCCCCACATAAAGAAATCTAACGGAGTCAGATCTGGTGATCTCGCAGGCCACGGATTTTCAGAAAACCGTCCTATCCACTGGTTTCCAAATTCTTGATCCAGCCATCTCTTCACCTCATTTGTGGAATGAATGCTAGCTCCGTCTTGTTGAAAGTATAAATTTCTTCTTTCGGCTAATGACAAATTGTCTAAAAAGTCAGATATCTCAGTTTGTAGAAATTCTAAATATCGTTCTGAATTTAAATTGTCTCTAAAGAAAAAAGGTCCCACTATTCTGAGGTTGAAAATTCCGCACCACACATTAACCTTAAAACTATATTGGTCTTTACTCTGAATTACAAAGTCTGGGTTTTCGGTGGCCCACCATCTACAGTTTTGTGAACTGACGGTTCCGTTAGAGGTAAATGTAGCTTCATCCGAGAAAAGAACGTTCTTTGGGAAATTAAAATCTTCCTCAATCATACCCTGGAACCAGGCACAAAAATCGAAGCGGGCGTCATAATCCCTATCTTTTAATACTTGTACAAATTTAGGTTTGTACGGATGAAATTTGTTTCTTTTTAATATCCTCCGCACAGATCTTTCGTGAATGTTAGTGATCTCCGATATTTGACTAACTGCTAATTGGGGTGTTTCTGTGATCGACAAACACACATCCAGAGAACCTTCGTCACCTGTTACCGGTTTTTCATGGGAAACTTTATACTGATTTTCTACCGATCCCGTTTCTTTAAATTTATTGACTAGACGAGATACTGTGGAATAATGGAGGGATTTATCGGGGTGCCTCTCATTAAAAATTGCTGCTGTTTCTCTATGGCTTTTGTAATTATCTCCAGAAATTAAAATAATTTCTATCTTTTCCTGAAGAAGTAGTGTGGGTGCCATTTTAAGGAATAAAATATTAATAAACTTATGTAAAATATCAAACTTAGTAAGATGCGAGACATAAACCAATGACATAGGTTGAAATCAAACAAATTATAATTTGTTTGACATTTTTCTGTTGTTTTTAACCTACTAGATTATTTGGTTGTTTTAATTTCAGAGCCTGCTTTGGTAGTTTTAAGTACAACCAAATAGACCTGGTTGTTAAATTTATGTGCGAAAAATCTTAATAAAATCTTGATACAGTCATTTCATTAGATTCAAACCATTGCAACAGCGAGCGTCCGGCGAACACCTATTTTTTCGATTTTGTCCTGTCAATTGTAGAATTGTAGATCTGACTCCGTTAGATTTTTTTATGTGGGGATACCTAAAGAACCCTGTGTACAAACATCGACCCTTTAGGAATATACAAAATTTAGAGAATGTCATTATAAATTGTGTATTCCAAATAAATCGTAAAATGCTCCGAAATGTTAATCGAGAGTTGCGCTCGAGAACAACAGTATGTATGGAGAGAAATGGTGGTCATACTGAGTTTTAAATTTTGTGCACCCAAGGAAAAACAATGATTTTTTGTGTTGTTAGTACAGAATTTGACTACTTTTAAGTTTTTCTTACATTGGTTTTCGTTTATAAAATTTCGATTAAATAAACAGGTAATTTTTTGTTTATTATCTATTTTAATCCCCTTAACTTTACAAAAAGTCGAACTTCAGATATATTTAAGACGATTAAGGTTTTCTCAATGTAATCTCATTGAAATGTCTCTAAAATTTTGACACTGCTGCTAGATACAAATCATTGCAACAGCTAGCGTCCGGCGAAACCCTGTTTTTTTTAATTTTGTCCTGTCAATTGTAGAAAAAACTACTACATTCGTTTATTTTCATCCAGATACATGGGCTTTACATTAGCCAAGCTATCTAAACGAAAAAAACCGGAAATTTGTAAATCGATAAAAAAATATTTAAAAAAAATTGAGTTTTCCAATTTTTTTAAATAAAATTTTAAAATTTTGCACAAGGATCTAGAATTTAATTCTAAGCAATTTTGTCAAATAACTTTTTTTGATATCTCGTCAACTAACCTCACTTTTTGTAAATTAACAATTTTTTTTTAATTTGACGCTATACCAGTGGTCACGTGACGTATGTCAAAATCGATTTTTAGGTTATCGGACATGCAGAACCGATCCCCTGGGAAAGTTTTTCCGATACTCTCCTAATAAAAATTTTTCCCATATGTTGCGAACTTTTTGCCGGTCACTGTATATATACAGGGTATTCGAAAATTCTTAAGTCTTAGTATGGGCAAATTCCTTTGCTATTAGTAACGATAGAGACACAAAATTTTAGGTTATCTTATTGGATAAGAAATCTACTTTTTTATGTAATTTAACTTTTTCAATCTCTTAATTGGTGACGCTAGGGACTTGAGATCAAAAATTTTACTTGCAACCCTACGCCGTGTGGCATTTTAAAGGTCTTCGAAAAAGAAACATTTTACCGCAAACCTCAGGTCCGTATCTTAATTCGCCTTTAAAAATTAAAAATCGTGGAAAAAAATAAAAATTTAAATACCTTTAGAAAATTTAATATTACCGTATTGTGTAAAACTAAAAATCAAAAACGACGTGTTTTTGAATATTTCCTTAATATTTCACATTTCCAATATATTTTCAGGTTTACAGACTTTATACCCTCACTGTATAAGTTAATACGTGGACAGTGTAGAAGACAATTTTCTTCTAAGAACGAGCAGAAAAGTTCTTACTTATACACTGGAAAGGCCCTATTTGGTTATCAAACGCTGTCACAGTTTTACAAAATTTTTGGGTTTACGTGTATTGTTGTATACTTATTTAAAAAGAAATTTTTCCTGCAGGATGGCGCAGTACCCATAAAAAGATTTTTTATGAATCAAATCACAATCACGAAAGCATTATTTTAATTTCCTATTAGGCACAATCTGTTTAAAAACTAAGCAAAATTAATTTGCTTAGTACTTAACAAAAGCTAATTGGTAGAAAAGTGCACTTTTAAGAAATTAAATTTAACACTGGATAAAAATTTAACCTGTCTGCCCTAGCTAATGAATTATTACGATTGCTCTAGTGCAAACTTGTTACAGGCAAATAATTAAATGCTCTTGGTTTATTTTATTTTGCAGAAAAGTTAAAATAAACTACCAAGTAAAAGTAGACGAAATAAATTATAATTTATTTCCTATGCGAATAGCTTTTGTAGTTTATTTAGAAGAAGTCATTTAACAATAGTTTAAAAGCGATTTATTGCCGATTCTGGTTATACAGGATGGCTAAAAACGAATGGAACGTTTTTTTCGGCCGCGCAACGCCAAGGCGCCTATGTACGTATATACCTATGTGTCCAATCAATTGAACGGCTCTACCACGATGTCAAAAGATTCGTTGTAGTCCCGCAAGTTATAGGTTATATTAAAGTCAACAAATAAAATACATAAACATACTTCATACAGTTAGTCGACCAAAAAAGTTATTTAAAAAACAAAAAATCCGTCTGTGAAATACAAAGCTTTAAGTAAAAAGAAATAAACAGGATTTTTTAAATTGTCAAAACTTATTAGGATAGAAACGTTATTTAGGTGACACAACAAAGCGATTTGCAGCTCAGTGCGTGAGGTAGGCGGCCCATTTAAATAAACCCAGATAAAAAGACGACACAGAACAGGAAACGAAAAAGAAATAAACTAGATAATAAATATTAATAAATGTTTTAGGGGTACAATCGTATCGATAATTAACGTAGTGTTGTGTCGATTAATGGACCTCCGATTGCACTTACTGGTCGTATCATATTTTTTTTTAAATCTGGCCGGTTGGCGCAAAAATGTAAAAATTGTTTAGCAGAACGAAACATATTTTGTTTTTAGATTAGGCTACTAATTAGGTTAGACTATAGTGTTTGAAATTATGGGTTTGATCCATCAAAGGTTCAGAACCGTTCACAACTTTACTAAGTTTGCGCAAAGCCATTTTACCGTTCCATCATATCGATTTAAAAATTCAGAATTTATGGTGCAGTGTTCCAAGAACGAGTGAATTGTGTTCCGAACTAACTCTGAATCGTTCTTAAAGTTTCAGGATTTTACAAGAATTTTAAATTCCGAATCATTTTAACGTTCTATCTAGCTTCACTTATTTTGTTTTTGTTATTAATTAAATTAGCGGAGGAAGAAGACAGCGATTTTTCTTCCATTTCTTTAGTTGAAATATATTAATAAAATAGCCAATATTTTCTACCAGGTGGTTTTTTATTTTGTGATTATACTAAGTGACAAAGAAAGGTAAACACCCATTTATATTTAATATATTTTAATAATTTTTGGCTTACATGTTTAGTAGACAATGGTTAATAATGGATTAGGTTTCCAGCCAAATCCGATAAACACCAATGGAATTAAGTTCAATAATGTGTCGAATATCCTCGGTTTCTTATACACTCATTGACACGCCTGGGCATTGTTCTGATAAGATGGTCTATATCGTCTTGGGGTATCTCATTCCAGGCTACCTCTACCTCATGTCTAAGTGCTACCAGAGTCTGAGGGGGTGCTGTAAGTTTAACAACTTTCGACCAATGATGTCCCACACATGTTCGATCGGTGACAGATCAAGTGATCTTGGTGGCCATGGTAAGCGGTTAATGTGGTGTTGGTTCATGAAGTCCAGGGCTTGTCTAGCTAGATGCGGTCTGGCGTTATCTTGTTGAAAACTAGGGTTCTGGGGAGTTTCCAGATATGGAAGGACATGTGGTTCCACTACTTCCTAAATGTAACGGCGCGCTGTCATGTTAACTCTAATGAAGACTAGAGGTGTCCTGCTACCATATGCAATGGCACCCCATACCATTACCCCCACGGTATGATGAACATGCCTCTCCATGTCAAACTGTGGATCACGTCTTTCACCATGTCGCCTTCTTACCCTTGCACGACCATCATGCATACCCAAACAAAAGCGGGATTCATCGCTAAAGACCACTCGGTTCCATTCATCGTTCCATTGTAGTCTGTCACTGCACCATTGCAGTCGATTGCGCCGATGCTCAGGAGTGAGGGGCAACACACAATGGGACGGTAAGAAAAAAGACCAAAACTTCTTATCCGTCGATATACTGTACGCATCCCAACCACCCTTCCATGTTCTTCAAACCACTGATTCGCAATCGCCCGACTGGTACTACAGCGGTCTCTAAGAGCCAAAAGTCTAAGACGACGATCTTGACGCTCGGTTGTTCCCCTGCGACGTCCAGTGCCCCTAGCTATGTGTTCACGGGCTTCTAGGGTCCATGTCTGCCAACATCTCAAAATGGTGCGTAAAGATCTGTTGGTTCTTCTGTTAATTTCTCTAACTGAAAGACCTGCTTCTCGTAAGCCCACAATCCGCCCCCTCTCAAAGTCACTAAGCTGAGGAACTTGGCCAAGTCTACGCACTCGCGGCATAATTATGCCTTAAAACAACACTTTGCAAAACACTTTTTATCAGTCAAGCCACAAATGTGAACAAAAATTTCTAAAACTACAATCGCATGCGGCTCAATCCGGTGTAAAATGGCCGGGTAAAAATGACAAGATAGTGCATAGATAAGGCTGAAAATTTAATCAGTTTTTATTTGACCCAAAAACAATTTGCATGCAAAAAATTATTACAATGAAATTATAAATACTGGGTGTTTGCCTTTCTTTGTCACTTAGTATATATAGGTTAGGATAAACAAACAAAATTATCAACCGGTTCTAAATCGTTCCAACACAAGTCTAGTCGATTTTAGAATTTTAAGTTCTCGTATGGATTCCAAGCAGTTCTAAATGACGGTCTGAACTCCTGTGAACTTTCTGTTATAACAAACCTTATATCTTTTCTGTTCTTATTAAAAAAACGAATAATTTTACAAAAATATAATTTTAATTACAGGGTGTCACAGATTCTCTATCCAGTGGCGGCTGATGAAATTTTAAAGTTGTATATATTTGTTCCTACTTACGGGACCCATGCTAAGTTCAGGGGTTTTGATAATGAGCGTACTAGAAATGTTTTGATAAAGAAAAAAATATTTTGTAATTTTCGAAAAAAGTTGAATTTTGCCCTGGCACTCCCTGGGAAAAATGAACACGTTTAAGTATTTTATCTATTATTTTTTATAAACAAATTTTACATCAGTTTGTTGACAATTTTTAAATTTTAAGAGAAAAAAATGTGTTAGTAGAAAGTTATAGTCATTTGCTTTCAGATTCATTAAAAAGGTTTAAGATTTAGTACTGGTTTAAATTAAGATCTTATAGTTGATCAGTGATGTTTAAACAGATTTTTGTCCCGTCATTATTAATAAATTGTCATTAAAAACTTATGAATTATTCTGATATTTCAGCCATTAGCTTACAAATGATTTTTATCCTGGAACGAGTTGCTGTAATGAATTAAGTGCCATTATTGTCGAAAGTACTTACTAAAATTGCCCTTTTCTTTATAAATTTGTGAAAAATCGCTGAATTAAATTCATAGTATAAAGCATAGCTGTCTTATTCTTACACTTGTCAGTTTAAAACTTTTGGTTGCCAAATTAGACCGGACTAGCGTTGGAGAATCTAGCTGTGGAATTTTTTTAAAATTATATTTTAGGTTTAAAAAAATTCAAATGACTATAACTTTCTATTAACATAACTTTCTCTCTTAAAATTTAAGAATTGTCGACAAAATGATGTAAAATTTGTCTAGAAAAAATAATAAATAAAATACCTAAACGTATTGACTTTTTCCCAGGGTGTGCCAGGGCAAGATTTAACTTTTTTTCGCAAATTTCAAAATATTTTTTTACTTTACAAAAACATTCCTGGTAGGCTCACTATTAAAACCCCTGAACTTGGCATGGGTCCTGTAAGTAGCAACAGAGATATACAACTTTAAAATTTCACTGGCAGCGCCTGTCTCTATCCCATTATCGAGAGAACTAAAAATGTAAAAATGTTATGTCAAAAATATAAAATTTGTTGGCAAAACTTGTACAATATACTATTCATCTATCTACCAAATTTATTTTTATGTTTCTTAGGCTTGGCGCTCCCTATCTGATGCCTAGAACTCCCAAACCTGGCCAAGTACTTGTCGGAAACGATAGATGGGAAGGTTATGCTCTCGACCTGATGTACGAAATTTGTACTATTTTAAACTGCAGCTTCACATTTGAATTAGTTCCGGATGGAAAATACGGCAGTTTCGATCCCGATAAAAAAGAATGGGATGGTCTTATCAGACATTTACTGGATAGGGTAAGTTACGTCTATACCAATAAAATTTAAACAACAAAGAAATAATATCTTCTACTACAAATGCAAACCGATTTTTTTTTCAAACTGTGGTATTTTTTTGGTGATTTACAAAAATAAACAAATAGTCTAAAATTATAAATGCAATTTATAGGCTTTCCAGAAATCTAATTTTGAAATTAGTTGGCATACACAGGATTACTAAAACGTTGTAACTTATCAGAAATACATTTTCCTATATACACAGTGAGTTTTTTAAAGTGTTACAAGGCGATATCTCGGAAATGGCTTAAAACAGGGATGGCCGACCCACTGCCCGCCAGGTGTGAACTTGTGGCCCGCGGAACTAGGTCAAATGAACATTTTTAAATTTTTTGCAAGCAAAACAGAAGAAGTGGCGGCGCTGTAGCCACTTAAGGACACTACTAAGTCACCAAAGAAAATAAAAGGGTATGACTAAGTCACAATATTTGTTGGAGGCACTTACATCGACATTGATTAGATTTCGTTACAATTTAACAACCTATCGGCCGTAACCAGCCAGCAATGGTTGGAAAATACGAAGGTTTGGTAAAATTGATTGAGATGAGGCCTGCAAAGTTGGTAATACTTCGACGCTAAATTTTCACTGTATTATTCACCAGGAGAATTTATGTTCTTGTTTGCTTTGACTGACTAAAAAGTATATTTGGTTGTGCGGCCCGGCGGAAAATTTTATTTCTAAAATTTGGTTCGGCTGCTGAAAAGGTTGGCCACCCATGGCTTAAAATATTAATATGACATTTTGGTGAGTTAATAGGGAGATAGGGAGACATACTTAAACTTCTTTTTGACATTTACCCCCTCTATCTATTCTGAGGCCCGAGGGGGGGGGTTAACTTTTAAATTTTAAATGGGATGATATAATTTTGGTTATAAAATTACAATCTACGTAATAAGTTACTTACCTATGTTTACAATTTTTTTTTTAATTTGCTCTTTCGCTTAAGGAATTATGATTTATTAGGTTATATCATTTAATTTCAACTTATGTATCATCTGTCATGCTTGAGAAGTTGTTCGAAATGCCCCCCTTCAACTTCCAAACACTTTCTCACTCTTTTTCTAAATGAATTTTGTACCTCTTTTCAAGTATTACTAATAAGCAGCCAAGGCGGATTCGATCTTTCATATCATCTAAAGTTGTAGATGCAGTCGCCATCACTTTGTCCTTTATAAAACCCCACAAGAGAGAGTCAAGGGGGGCAAATCCGGGAAACTGGGAAATAATCGTTAAAACGTCAAAATTCTTAAGAAAGAATATAAAACTTAAGTAAAAATAACAAATTTAAATGCCATTTCAATTTATTTCTACTTGCACAAAAATCTATCTAAATTTAAGGTACAAAGGCCGATTTCGAAGAAAGAAACCTGGTTTTACTTGGAAACACAGTAATGCTTGTAGCAATTACACAAACGAAATTAATAAAAAAGTATTTACTTAAAAAATAAAACTGCGGTCGCTGAAAACAATACAAATACGTCTTACGCGTTACCCTTAGCTCTCTTTACCGAGTGATTAGAGTGGGTGAATAACTGTCAAATAAGGATTATCAAGTGATAGTTACAACAAATAGGTATGTTTCTTTTAGCCGAAAATTAACTCGGTTTAATGTACCGTCTTGGTCCACTGTTCCCACATTGACCCTATTTTCATTTTTATTAAACTAGAGCAATTTCCCGTTAGCAGAATAACAGCATTGCAAGAGTAAGTCAATCCCTGAATGTTCACACATATGTATTTAAATATAAAGAGCCATATTAATTATTTTGTTACCGATAATATACTATTTCTCGGATAGTAATATCAACAAATCAAAAGCCAGAAGGCGATTTTGGGTTAACATAAGTAAATAGCAATAAGCTGGAGTTCTCTAATGGCAGTTTGCACGAACTGTCGAAGCGAGGCTTAATTTCAAGCCGTCATATGAATGTGATCTTTCTGTTTTATACTTAATGCGGTCTATTCACGGCCATATGTTAGCTTATTTTTAAGCCTTGCTTAAATAGTTCGCGCAAACGGCCCTAAAAGATTTTCTTTCACGTCGTATAAAACAACACGAGGAAACACACACAAAAATTCATTTTCCTTCTGTTCAGAAATAAAAACCAAAGTAATTGCCAAAATGGTTGTTAAGTGGCACCTAGTGTCATTAATTATATTTGCCTGTTTAGAGGTTATAAAGATTGATGGCACTATACGGTATCCATTTGGTTTTGAGAATGATGACAGAAAAAACAACTAAACAAGAATTAGAATTGGTCAGTTCCATAGACCGTTTACACCATAACATATTTTAGTGATCACAATATTCATCTTTTCTTTCCTGATAATCACGGAGGAATCAGATTTCTTTCTATCCGTGTTGGCGAAAGTGCATTAGACAAAGACAAATAAAAAAACGATTTGTTCAAATTTTTATCGTAGATTCTTTGCTTGTGGAAGTATTGCTGGTTAAATACTTCGAAAGATTAGTCATTGCAAAATTCTTTTTTTTCCTGATAAAATCCCAGCGGTATCCGGTTTCTTTCTATCCTTGTTAGCAAAAGGGGCATTAGTAAAAGACAAATAAAAACGATATTGTTGCCAATAAAAAGGAATAATCAAACAACATTTCATCACAGGCGGCTTTGTTTGTGCGCAAGTATTTCTGGTTGCCTATAGTGAAAGTTTAATCGGAGTTGCCATAAAAAATAAATTGCTAACCTGACAAAGTACTTACTTCAGTTTTATGATTTTATATCAAAAGACCTTTGTTTTTACTGAACACAAACAGCATTTGAAAAATCTCGTTTTTATTAAACAAAAGCAGTGTCAGCATAGCCACATTAACCTTATTATTTTATAGCATTTAAAATTGTTCCCTACCCAAATAACAATACTATCTCTAGCCAACAATTTGCACTAAAAGGATCGGAGGAAATATATTTAAATAAATAAAGGAAAAATTTCAAAAATGAGTAAATATTTTTATTAGGATAAACAATTTATAATAAGGTTAAAAAATATTCCCTATTCTCCGATATATAATGAAAATGGATCTATAATATAGCCTACCTGCGAACAGTGATGTTTGTGTAAGTTAAAGACGCGATAAAAATTGTTTAATCGAATATACCAAGTAGTTTCACACTTTTTAACTGTAAATGTTGAGTCTTAGTTCCGGAAGGACAGATACACTTCGTAATGACACTGTGACTTCTGCTTTAAACTGAAACCAAACTCTTCTAGGGCGCAATTTTCACTACTTTCTCAATAACTAAAGAAATCTTCTGTAATGCCCACTATTTTCAACTTTATATCGGGTCGGTGTTCCTGTTACTCATTCCCATAACGCCCGGTCCAAGTAATGTAAAGGAGAACAAATATGTACCTTGCGTAATATTTCAATAGTTGTTAGTCAGTCCCAGATTCATAGAACACAGGAATTGAAGCTGCTAATACTTTATATAAACTTTTTAAGTATATTTTTACACTGCAGAAACAACTTATATCATGGGACAGGCTTCAAATAATATGTCATATTAATCTTTCACATAACCTAACTTTCTACCAGCTGTCAAAATTTTACGAGTATGAGAGAAAAAGAAGAAGAGCGAGAAAAAAATGAGAGAGAAATAACATGAGAGAGAGACATAATTGATCTCTTCGTTGTAAAAAGGGTTTCTGTCATCATTCTCAAAAGTAAATGGATACGGTATAGATGTACATATGGTAGTTAAGTTGGTTGCATATGTTACAATAAAATGACAGGTGTGTTGAATTGAATCTAGACTCTGTAGAAACAAACGAATATGTTTATAGTAACAAGAGTTGTAATTTTATAATATGTTTCAACAACTCATTTTTTTTTAATTGAAAAAGAGCGGCGATTTTATAAACTTTTAGTAATTATTTACACTAGGCATTAAACATTTTAAAAATCGTGGAATCCCAGTGTTTCCGCCTCATTCACAAAGCTTGGTTTGGTTTTTATTATCAGGCCACATGGCCACATACGACAATTCCTTAAACAAGATCCAGCTAAGGATGTGGGATATAAGGCGAGTTTCTTTCGAAACGCTGTTACCCTTTATTTGAGTTGCCAAATGGAGAGTAAAACTAATTCAACCATAGCTATAAACAACTGATTCTAGCTGCTAAATAAATATGGCCAGCAGACGACAAGAACAAAGACGCCAAGAATAAAAAATAAAACGGTAAAACAATGCAAACCCTACCTCGTCCTACTCATTTCAATGCCTTTTAAAAGTTTTTAAATCTGCATTATATTTATATTATTTCAGAAACATGGATTTATTTGATAGCAATTAATATTTTATATTATATAAAACAATTTTATTTGTTGACAAAATAACAACGTTGTAAAAATAAATATTTTATTCTATCAGCATATTTTTTTTCAGATCAACTCATGCTCCAAATATATCACACACATATTTGTGTTTATATGTCAATAAATAAATAGCAAATTTAATTTTGACCATATACATATTTAAATTATTATCGATGTTGCTTTTATGTTATGATTATTTATAATATTTATTTTGATACGGGACCTCCAAAAAAGCTCTTTATTTAGGATTTTTTTGTGGCCGCACCTTAAAATAGTTAATGACAAATCTTTTTCCACATGGAAGATATGTATTTGAAGAAAATATTATACACTATTCAAGACTAAATATGGAGAAATACGTGGGATACAGCAAATTTACGAGGGGTCCAAAAAAAAAGGGTTTTGCCGTGATCACTGCAGCTGGTCAGTGGATCATCTTAAAGCAAAAAAACAAAAAGGGATCATTAGTTAATGACGTAGTGCTCCGGATGGACGAAGGGATTTGAAAAATTTTGAGTTGTCGAAAAATGGCGGATGTTGAAATTCAAAATTGTTTATACGACCAAAATTTTACTCACATTTTCGAAAACATGGTTTCGAGAAAAACGCGTTTAAAATTTTGAATACGATTTGCATGCCGATAAAAAATTTATTGTAGAACTGAATTTATTTTGAACACTGAATCGTCAATTCCAGGACCATACAATGCTTTAGTAGCTGCATCAGCAGTGATTTTTAGCTGTCGTCGAGCAAGGGTCAACCGATACGTCTGCTGTCAAATTTGACATATGAGGCATTAGAGTCGGCTCCATTCAAAATTATTTATCTCTATAAATAATAGTCCGATTTGTCTGAAATTTCCAGAGAATACTTTCGAAATATTCTACTTTTAGAAAATGCAAAAAAAAGAAATCGATTTTTTCAAAATTCTAACTAGGTCTGCCCCCTTAAATTTTATATGCGTGCAAGGCCAGATCTTTGATCAAAATTCGATGCAGAGAGCTTTTCGGTATGTTCAGCAGTTGAGATCGACGACGAACTTGGGTTCTGGGATTTTCGACAACATGTTTACGTACTCTAGCCAAAGTTTACAAAATATAAATAAAATAGTTGCAGTACTCTCAGGCGGAACTTTGATCTATCAAGATCACAAGCGAGCCGCGGCCACCTGCAATCTGTGGTAAAATCTCGTCGCTACGAGGGACTTATAAACGTAGTTTCGTTTCGCGTGGGGAATATTTGTTTACCTGGGTTTTTTTTATTTGCACGTGCATAGCCCAATTTATTGGTGTAGGTCCTAAAATCGTATAGGGTTTGTAACGCCGGAGCAACTTTCGTTTCCTATACGACTTCGTGAAAATTGCTAATTGAGTAGTCACTTGACACGATTACGCCCAAAAATTAAACGAGGTTTACGAATTATTTTCGTGCAAGAACGAGAATTTTCGTAGTAAGTTTGACTAATTCTAACACATTCTTCCATCGTAAAACGATCCATAATTAATTAAATTGACGGGTCTCTAGATGACACATGAAAAATATAAAATTGATTGGTTCCAAATTATTGAAAAATGGCGCTAAATTTAAATCCCGAACTATCTATTGGGACACGATTTATTTTGTTTTGGCAGGAATTGTAGATCATTGAAGAAAAATAGAAACCATCCCTAAACAGTTAAAAAAAGCGTATTCATGTTTAATTTATTTTTTAACAACCCAATTTTCAATAAATGTATCGATCGCTTTGAAATTTATTTACCACAGGAAACAAATAATTATTCTGTGTGCTACAGGAAAAGAGTAAATTACAAAAGTCCCAATGGAGAGTTTCAATCAACCTAATTGCAATTTTCTGTTTTATTTTTTAATCCGATCGATTCTGTTTAATTAGAAATGTGTTTTGGTCAAATCAAATGTTGCATTAATTTGTACGATAAGAAGCGGTTCGGGTTGAACCTCCACGATTGCGGAAATGACAAAAATATTTTATAGTAATTTAAGTAATTTAAGTAAAAAGATTTAAAAAAAAGAGATACTAAATAAAGTATTGGTTTATTAGTTTACAACACAGCTTGGAAATAAAACACTACACTTTTAACGTTAAATCTTCTTCTTCTTCAAAAGGACATGGCTGAGGTTTAATAAACTGAGAGCTTGAAATGACAATTTAGTGACACTTGAAGATAAATTGACTTTCTCAAAACCAAATCAAACACATTGCCGTAATATAATGCTTTTAAGTTTTGCGAAGCAATATTACGTTATATTTCCCTCGGCATTGAAAATTCACTAAAAATTCAGTTTGCCAAATCTTATATGGATAACTTTGTGTAAACGACTTTTACTTGTTTTCTTTCGTTCACTTTGATATGCACTGCAAAAGTTTTATTACCCGTTCTCCCGCGTTATTCAAAACTTTTAAATGACTTTTTATGCTGGAATGAAAATTAATGTCTTCTATCAACGACCAACTAGATATTTTGAAATTCGTTCTTATGTTTAAATTTTAAATTTTTAGTTACTTACTGCCAACTTTTATTATTAGGCAAAATATTACTTTTTTCCAAAATGCAGCATTTAACCTCGTTGCAAAAGAAATCGGATTTACCTAAAATTGAGCTAATACGTTTTTTTCGGTAAACTACCGGAAATGCTTCAGTAAAAGCGAAAGTGCCAAAAATTTTGAAATTCGGAAATTATAATTAAGTTTGTTAAATGGTGCGCACCATAAGTCATGGTTTTATCTCGGGGTTTATTTCCGAACTTTTTTATTCAGTTGGTTTTAAAAACTAGAAATATAGGGTTACCATGGATACTAAGTTAGATACTGTCAAAAAGTTCGTAATAAATTTATTAAAATTATGGCTCCGTTATCTAAAGAATATCATATTTTAATAAAAAGAAACTTGAGAGAAAGCCATAATTATGGTTCTCGAACACTCGTAAAAATCTTTCCACAAATAAAATTTGGACAATACAAGCAGTTACAAATATGTTGAGACATCTCAGGGAGACAAATGGCTCTATTGCAATTAGACCTGGCCGTGGTAGAAAGAAAACAGCAAGAACAAGAAGAAATATTCAAGAAATTCAAGGAACTGTGGAAAGTGTTCCTCCCGAAGCCATCCGTAAGTGAAGAAAAATTTCAAAGCAAACGAGAGTAAAGAGATCATCGGTACGAAGAATGTTAAAATTGGATTTGCAATTAAAGGTGTATAAAAAAGTATATTGTCAAAAGCTAATTCCAAGTATTAGAGAGAAACGTTTAGCGAGATGTATGTCATTACTAAGAGAAGATTCAGAACAAGGGGGCCTATTCAAAAAATTTGGTTCAGCGACGAAAAAATTTTTGCGCCAACCGAAGAATACACCAAATAATAGGGTTTATTCGACAGTTGGACTTAAAAGAAATGTTCTCCTAGAAAATTTATTAATTGAAAGACAGCATCTTTCAAAATCAGTTATGGTTTCCTTGGGTGTGTCAATGCTGGGCTAATATCAATTATTTTTATTAGAGAAAAAATTTACCCCAATGTGTACCAAACAGAGATTCTTTCGCAGATGCTCCCATAAATAGAAGATATCTCATTAGATTATACTTTCCAACAGAATGGGGCACCAGCCCATACATCCAGCTTGACAATTGATTTTTTGTTGGAAAATTGCTCGTATTTTCTTGAACCTTCCAATTGGTCCCTAACAGTCCCGACTTGAACCCTGTAGATTACTCAATATGAGGACTGTTAAAAATATGATCTACGAAGGTACAATAACAACAATCGAACAGCTTAAGGAAAGAACCCTTTTTTGGTGTCATACATTTAGCCAACAGGTGATTAACAGAGCTATTGATCAGTGGCGTGGATGACTACAGGAGGTTGTGGATAACCATGATGGTTGTATCTATAGACAATTTCTCTAATTCTTGAATTCGTTGTTAAGTATTTTATGATAATTACTAAATTTTTTAAAATCTGAATGGTGCGCATCATTTAACCAAAATAACAATAATTCATGAATGCCTAAACATTTGGCAGTTTTGCTTTTACTAAAGCATTTCCGATAGTTTTTCTGTCGAAAAAAACGCATTCGTTTAATTTCTAGTAAATCCGATTTCTTTTGCAACGATGTTAAATGAAGCATTTTAGAAAAAGTCCTGTAAGTCCAGTCTTGTCCAAAAATTTTTTAACCAAAATTGGACATCCTACAAAGAACATATCAGCCCACCTACCCTGTGCAAGTTTAACTTGGCCCACAGTGTATATTGGAAATAAGAGCGACATGGAATGTATAAAAATACAACAAAATTTTTTGTTGGACCGACCACATTTGACACCATTCGATTTCTTCGTTAAATTTTGTTAAACATCGATCACGATCAGAATCGATTTAAGGACCGGCTGTTTTTTATTTTTTCAGCATTTTTTGTAATAAAAACAATAAGATTATGTATAAATTTGATACCATTTTTAAAAGCATACTTGTTTACTAGAGAAGTATCCTTTATTTCTGACCTGCATACCCGTCTGCCACTAGAAGAGAACAAACTAAAAGCGCATTTTTTACTTATTCATGTACTTTTTTAATATAGGCCAAGCAACAGAGCAAAATATTAGCGATTTTTTGACATTAATCTTATTAGAAAACCGCCTGTGCCATCATCTGAAAGACGATCCCTAGATGAATCCTGTTATATTTTCAACTCTGAAATTTTTTCCTTTAATTTGTTATAAACATTTTTAAGCAAAAAAACGCGATTTTTTTAGTTTTTTGCTTATAAAATGGAAAGTAATGAAGCAATCTTAATGGTGTAAATGGACGATTTGTAGAGAATAAAATTGCGAACAAAATGAGAGGTCGAACGTCCCGATAGGATAAGTAGCAACGGAGAAAATCCGGAAAAACCGGAAAATTAAGAGTTTTTTTTTAATTCATAAATCGGCCAGTTTTAAACGTAGAGGGTTCAAACTTTGGGAAAAAGTAGTAACTTATAACTTTTATGTGTGCAAAAAACCCTGACGCTGTCCGATGATTAGTTTTGCCAAAATCGTCATTTTAATTTTTCAACACACTATTTTGCAACAGGTCTGGATGCTCTATATATCGTCCGATTTTAATTATTGAAACGGATTTGAAAACTACAAGTTTAATTGAACAATATGTATATTTTAATTTTTCCATAAAATGCTACGAAACCGGTTGAAAATGCAGGTCAAGATGCGTGAAAATGGTCGAGCGCGCGAATATTGGCTCCCCTTCGCTCCGCTTCTCTCCCGCTACTCGACCGATTTCGAGCGGTCGGCCATTTTCACGCATGTTTACGTGCATTTTCAACCGGTTTCGTAGCATTTTATGGAAAAATTAAAATATACATATTGTTCAATTGAACTTGTACTTTTCAAATCCGTTTCAATAATTAAAATCGGACGATCCATAGAGCATCCAGACCTGTTGCAAAATAGTGTGTTGAAAAATTAAAATGACAATTGTTACAAAACTAAACGTCGGACAGCCTCGGGGTTTTGCACACATAAAGTAGCTATAAGTTACTACTTTTTCCCAAAGTTTGAGCCCTCTACGGTTAAAAATTGCCGATTTATGAATTTTAAAATAAAACTCTTAATTTTCCGGTTTTTCCAGATTTTCTCCGTTGCTACTTATCCTATCGGGACGTTCGACCTCTCATTTTGTTCGTATTTTTATTCTCTACAAATCGTCCATTTACACCATTAAGATTGCTTAATTACTTTTCATTTTATAAGCAAAAAACTAAAAAAATCGCGTTTTTTTGCTTAAAAATGTTTATAACAAATTAAAGGAAAAAATTTCAGAGTTGGAAATATAACAGGAATCATCTACGGATCGTCTTTCAGATGATGGCACAGGCGGTTTTCTAATAAGATTAATGCCACGACAAATCGCTCTATTGCTTGGCCTAATATCCTAGCAAACGGACACATGACTTGCAATTCAAAAATAAAGAAAACTTCCCGATTAAACAATATCTGCGCTTTAAAGTAGCAACAAAGTTTTACACGATCTTTTTTTTTTAATGTTGAAAAACATCATCAGGGTTCAACACCGAATACGGAAACCCTGACACTCAGATTCACTGAAATGGTTTAAAATTTAGTACTGATTTAAATAATTAAGATCTTCTAGTTGATCAGTTAGGTTTTGACAGGTTTGTGTTATTGTTATTAATTCCTCATTAAAATCTTGTGAGTTATTGTAACTTTTCTACGATTTGCTTGGTTTGCAAACAATTTTTATTTTGGAACGTGCTGCTAAAATGAATTTATCTCTATTATTGTAGAAAGTACGTACTAAATATACAGTGCGTTTTATTTAACTCGGGTCATAGGATTTTGCGTGTTAAATTTTCAACCCCATGTTAGGACATTTTCTACTATCAATACAGCTGAAACTTTAAACAAATAAAGTTGTGGGTGCTTAAATTAGGTCAGGTCAATAACTATTCTAAAATATCTACGGAGATAACTAAAAAAGGCGATTATTTTTTGATAAAAAGTATCTTTCAATGCACTCTGTATGTACAAACCTAGCAGGTAAACAAGATGTCAAGATGAATGTTAAGTTTTCTGACACTTGTACATGGCGTACAAATTCTAATTTATTTGGCTCTTTTTATTTCATTTTTTGTAACAGAAAGCACAATTCGATTTTTATTTTACATTAAAGTTCTATTTTTATTATACATTCAAGCATTATCACAGAAATAATACCCACAAAGGTAAACAAATTTTAAAAATTTATTTTAAAAAAGATCAACAGTAAAGACTAACATCTTCTGAATAAATTGTTCAAAGTGTCCTCCAAATTGGGCCAAGCAAAAGCCCAGAGAGTCGTAGAAATGTCTTCTAACATTCAGGAGCTGCCGGGAATTAATGGTGCGCGAAGCGTCGATAATTCTGTTACGAAGCTCTTCTACATTGTTTGGTCTGCCTCTAACAATATCGAACACTTTAGATGATAGATAACCCCAATAAAAGTAATCTAAAGGAGAAATATCGGGACTTCGCACTTGCCATTTAAATGATCTAAAACTGCCAATCCACCGTCCTGGAAACGTGGCATTCAAAAAGCCGTAGATAACTGCTGCACTATGAGCGGGAGCTCTATCATGCTGAAAAATTATTCTTCAATTTTGATCAGCATTTCCCAACGCTGAGATAACTTGGTACTGAAACAGTTTTCAATATTTTTCAGCTGTCAGACTACCCTCTATGAAAAATAGTCCAATTATTCTGTTTCCAAGAATTCCTGCCCAATCGGTCTGCCTTGTCTCGGTATGCGTTTCCTGAATTATGTAAGGATTCTTTCGCGCCCATATTATTGTATTTTGTTTGTTGACTGTACCATTTGTACAGAAAGTACTTTCATCTGAGAATAATATTTTATTTGTGACGGTTTGGTCGTTGTCAATTCAGTCTATCCGCTTCATAAAACAAAACTGCATTCTAAGAAAATATCCATTTGGCAAAAGTTCTTGAGCATTTTTGACTTTAAAAGCCTTGTATTTCTCTTTTTTAGTTGCTTTGTAGCAACTACTCCTGGATTTTCTGGAAACGTGAGTAAGGAAGCTGAGTAAGACTAGTTGTTGGATTCTCTTCAACGGCTAAGCATCCTTCCGTTTTGAATCCTTTGTTTACAACAGTTGCGTTTCTTTCTCTCCTCACATGAGAACTTACGATACATCGAGTGGTTACAATTTTTTTTCATGGAACCGTTGCACTGTTGTTCTGTACTGAACTGGATGGTTAGGATAAGAAGCTGCAAAGTTATCGACCAATTCTTGTACCAACATTCCTCTGATGTAGTTTGAATTCGTTTCTCTGTAGTATAAATCGACATTTTGAAGAGATTTTCGACAAATTCGATGCACAAATTTAAAAATTATTTTGTTACCATGACAGTGCGTCACCTCTAGCTGCTCCAAAGTTGGGAAAAAAAGGTTACAAGATGCACAAAAAGTAAACTTTTTTATCGGAAAAATGGATTTTAAAGATATTTCCCAAAGTTTTTTTGGCGTAATGATTTGTGTGTTTTCCTAAACCTAAGACCCCAAACCTGTTTCCAATTTCAGAGCTGTTGCTTCAGTAGAACATGCATTAACATGGGGTTGAAAATTTAACACGTAAAATCCTATGGCCCGATTTAAAAAAACGAACTGTATATATTTTTTTTTACTCCAATAAGAATTGTTGACTATTTCCCCGACCTGTATACCATAAGACATTTGTAATGGAGTGTCTAGGTACTAGGTAGTCACTGATCTCTTTGGAATCTGTGGTGAGGTCCGATTCATTTGGTTAAATTAAGATCTTCTAGTTGATCTGTTAGGTTTTGACAGGTTTGCGTCATGTCATTGTTGAAAGTCCTCATTAAAAACTTGCGAGATATTCTAATATTTCTGCGACTTGCTTGGTTTGCAAACAGTTTTCATTTTGGAACGTGCTGCTAAAATGAATTTAGTTTTTATTGTAGAAAGTACGTACTAAATATGCCCCTTTTTCATAAAATTGCGAAAAAAGTCAGAACCAAATTAGTAGTGTCTCTCGATTGCTAACCCTGCGCCATTCAAACTTGGTCACCAAATACGCCTTAAAAAACACAGACAAACACAATATTTGTAATTAAACCAACAATATAATCATTTTCTGCGGTATTACCGTTCATTAAAAAAATTCATAATCAATAGAATGACCTACATACATTAAAAACATTCCCAATAGAATTTAATTAAAATGCATTTATTTTATGCGCCATTTATGTAACTTTTAATTCATTTGCCACCTGGGAAAATGTTAATTCGTACATATGTTTTTTACTACAGCATTTTTAATTATAATCTTAAATCATTATATGTATATATATATATATATATATATATATATATATATATATATATATATATATATATATATATATATATATATATATATATATATATATCTATATATATATATATATATATATATATATATATATATATATATATATATATATATATATATATATATATATATATATATATATATATATATATACATATATATGTATATATCGTTTTTAGGTTCAGAAACAAGACGCGATATATTTGCACCGACCGACGGTTAAACTTCATTTCAACAATAATAATTATATTTAAAAGGAATTATTGTCCCCATTGGTGAAACCTTTTCAGATTAAATCCATGACTTTCAACAACAAAAATGTTTAAAATTCAATGACTTTTCCAGGACTTTTCCATGACTAGCTAAATTCCATGACTGTTCCATAACTTCCATGACTTTTCCAGAAAGTTGCCACCCTGAATAAATATTATTTGCCACTTTGCTTGCTCGTTGGTTCGAAAAACAAATGTACTTAATTTTTAGATTTAATTATTATATTTAGGCACTAAAGTATAATAATATAATGGGCTTATCCAGCAATCTTTTTTATTTCATAATACAAAAATGCTCCCTTCGAAAAGCTTATCCCCAAAAGATTAGAATTTTTTTGGATCGAATTCACCCTCAAAATAGCGGTCAAACATCGCTCATTATGAAACGGGGCGATGACGTCTGGTGACATAGTCCCACGATGAGCGATAAGCGTTGGCACCGCTGCAAAGACTTTGCAATGAACTTTGTCAAAATGACACTTGTCAAAAATCTTATCCCCCTTAGGGGATCATAGCGGTGTTGTATTGGATTCATCACATTGCCCGTTAGATTCAGTTGCTTTTCGTGGGATGAAGTCAAGCTGGCAACTGAATGTTTTAAATTTTGTCGAATTTTAAACCTGTGTGTTTGTGTTTCGATTGACTGATTGTGCAATAATATTAAATTTTTTATTGAAAATGCGAAACGACTAAACAAGTCCATTATGTCACATTCTGGCTAGACTGTGATATAAGGCTCACCTGGTAGTAGACGAACAAATATATACCCTAATTAAACATAAACCTAACAGAATTTTACCATGAAAAAGCACTCCAAAGAAAATCAACGTTTGATTTATTTTTTATATGCTTTACGTTTCTTTTGAAGCAAAGAGAAAGTATGGTATTAAAAAAGGTATCCTCATAATATTTTAATTTAAAAAAAGCCTTGGAGAAATTTTAAGAGCAAATTTTAATTATTTACCAAGAAAAATGTAAACGGAAAAGGTTCCGGGAAATCACGGGAGGCTTTTTATATGAATGATATATAAGGAACGACTTTTATAATTAAAATCATTTTGAAAATACCACCCTTCATTGTACTTATAACCTTATAATATTAAAAGGTTTTTACTTTTAAGTTGGAGACGACGCAACGGGTAATTTTTTTATACATCCATGAACAAAAGTGCGGGACAAAAGAGATTTTAAAAAAGTTCTATGTTTATAATTTTTTTAACTTTGCAAGGATTGTAATGAGGTCTTTGGTAAATATATCATATTTTTTGGAAATGTCAGGTATTGGTTCATAAAACAAAAGTGTAATGAAACAAGAATGTTGTCTTGAACATCCTATAAAGTAAAGGTTGATTGGCAGGATGAAACCAAAATAGGTCTGGTTTTCCAGAGCCTGTGACGAAGTCAGGCTCGAGAAATCCAGAATCACAAAAGATTTCTTCAAAATCTTACACCTTACAGTTCATAATAACATTGGTTCGAAAATGCCTTCATAGAGAGCTAAGGCCCTCGAAGATGGTGTCATAAAAATGATTTTTATTTAATTTACTAGGATCTACCTACAATACAGAAATGAACTTTTAGGTATAAGTTAGTGTTATTAGAGGTCACTTTTTAAAAATTTCAGGTAATTCATATTGCATCCAGTGGCGTGGGGGCAAAAGGGTAGTTGGGCAAAAAAATACGACCTTAAACACCCAACCACCCTTTCATTCCCACCCCACTGGTTGCAATATGGGACTCCTGCTATTTTTAAAAAGTGACCTCCAATTACACTAACTTATGCCTAAAAGTTCTTTTCTGTATTGTAAATAGATCCTAATAAATTTAATAAAAATCATTTTTGTAAAACCATATTCGAGGGCCTGTAGCTCCCATGGGAAACATTTGTGGACCTATGTTATTATGAACTTGTTTTCATATTTTTGTTATGTAGAAACATACCTCAAAGTTTGTCATCGTCATTTCCGGGCACACTGTATACATATGGCCATCTCACCCGTACATGATCAGGAGAGATGGTCAGTGAAATGTTTTTGGATTTGTTTTAGTGTGCTCCTTTTGCAAAATTTTAAATCATGTTATAAAGGAGGAAACTAAGTTAAGTTTTTGATCCCTTTCCTTGTTTTAATTTATTGTGTCTTCATTGAAATTACTAGGGTCATCTTTCCCGCACTTACCCGGCAGAGATGGCTTAACTTCCAGAGGTACTGTTAAGAGTACAAAATTTGTATTTAAGACTTTCATTTATTCTTCGTTTTTTGTCATGTAGGTTTAATAATACAAAAAAAGCCAAAGACAAACTTTGCAGGTGGGTTTAAATATGGTTTTGTTTCAGAAAGCTGATCTTGCCGTCTGTGATCTAACAATAACTTATGAAAGAAGACTAGCTGTTGATTTTACAATGCCATTTATGACATTGGGTAAGTTATAATAAAAATAAAAAACTATTTTGAAAAGACCAGTGAATCATTTACTCCCGAAGATCAATTAATCTTCCAAAGAAGAAATTTCTTACTTACTTTATTTGAAATTTATACATACATATACATTATACATATCGAGGGTCACAGTGCAGTGTCTCGTATGAGTTTACAAAAAATGGAAAAACTTCCTTTTTCATATTTTTTTTTTGTTTTATTAACTGCTATATGATTCGGTTTAATTTATCAATTATATATCATTAGGATTTTAAACTTTTATCATTTTTTATTAAAAATTTTGCATACGAGGTACTGCACCATCGCTGTGTAAAATATATGTAAGAGGTACTGCATTTTATTATTATTGTTTTATTATAATTTTTTATTTTTAAATAATCAGGAGGTACACAATATTTTATGTGTTATCTAACATTAAAAGTTCAGGTGCTATATATTAATAGGAATAGGTAAGATAATAAAAACGGTAGGTGGTATACTCATTCTTGGAATTCAAGCGGATCATAAAATGGCCAGCAATCTTTTGGAATTGCTTAGTATATTTCCTGCAGATGATCACACTTTCTTGGGGATTTTTTGGAGACTTTTGTGGAGTCTAGGGAAATTGACTTCCATAAGATCAAGAGATTTAGCTCTGCGGGGAAGAGGCACGAATTCATTGTCAAAATTTAGTTTGTACTTTATCTCGCCATTTGGATTATACTGCAGTGCCCTGATAGAAGATTTTACTCTAATTGACAAAAAAATCATGATCTGGTGATTTTACTTTGTAAGCTGGTTCTCTGGTAATTCTGTCGTAATCACTCGGTGACTGAATATCCTTATTTTTCAGTGCGGTCTCAATTGTGGCATGAACACTGTCACATTCCATTTGGGTGTGACCTTTGACTTACTACTTAGATTGTGACACTGTAAGTTTCAGAAAGGTACAGGAAAGCTTTATAAATAATACTGTGGCGGTTTTGTGCCGTACAGTCATCACAAAAGATTATTATATCTCTTTTGTCATTTTTGTCTAAGTAGTTTTCTTTTAGGAAATAATACTTGGAGACAAAGTTTCACAGCTTCTACATCCATAGTAAGAACAATACATTCTCCTAAAATAAAATTTCATTCTCGTACTTATGACACTTATCATACCTATCCTTTCTGCGCTGCATTGTTTTAAACAAACCAATGTTCATTTCTTTTACTATGACTGATAGCTTCGTAAGTGAAAGACACTTTTTAGCCTGATTGTGGCATTGCTTCTTATATTAGCTATACCACTGATTCAGAGATTAAGAGTTCTGCTCCAAGTACAATTTTGAAGTGTCCTTACGACAGTAATGCCCTCACAATTTGTTGAGGGAATCCAAGAATTGTCTCATAAATAAATATTCCTCTTCTTTGCCGTTCATTCTCATCTGCCTTTTGAGGACAACACTCTCATTTTTTCCACTATCCCGTCTTTATATTTTAACACTCAGTTCCATACCGACCACTCCCCTAGTCCTATTGTTGGCACATAGTCTTTCAAACAGGAAAACTACAGTTTCCCACATATAAAACAATGTAGATTTTCGTCTAGACTCATTCTTTTGCCTTTCAACTATTTTGCATGTAACTGTATTACATACATACACTTTTCTTTGGCCCCAAAATCCTCAATTATATTTTTTCGATTCTTTTCAGCGACGGATGTGCATTGTCTGGAAAGATTTTTTTCTGGTCCACATTTACATTTAGGTGTAAGAAATCTTGCATCTCTAGATTTATCGTGAAAGATACTTTTTGTCCGCTGGGTTTTCCAAATTCCAAGTATTGTTTTCACTTCATACGTTTTTTCTTATTTATTATTCTTTGATTTTGGGCCTTTTTCTCGTTTTCTTCTACTAATATTATGTACGCCTGTGTTCCCTCGGCAATTTTGTCTTTTATCTCTTCTTTGTCACTACTATCAAAACTTGATTCGTCGCTAGGGATATATTCGTCATCATCCTCGTTATTCTGTGTCACTCTTTTAGCCTGTTCATTTTCAAATATCTCGGCTGTTTTTTCTTTGATGATTGATACCTTATTTAACTCCACTGTCGTTTTATCCTTTTGGAAACCAAATTTATCCAATGAACTTACTGGCTGATCTATAAACTCTACAAAACATTTTCTTTAATTTTTCAACTATACCTTCACATTTTAATTACATTTTAACCGCATGAATCATAAAAAAATTACCATAAAATCTCTGTACAATACTCCATAAAATCTATATCTATTTTCTTCAGTAAGGATCTAATAAATAATTCAGTTCTGCGCTACATTTATAACTTACAAGAAATTTTATTTTATTTCAGCAGAGATGGTTTTTATGCGCTTTATATAACTTTCCAGAGATTTAAGCGAGATTTACCGCCGCTACTATTTTCTTGCAACCTCATTTTATTTCTAATACTTTAACCCTATTTTTTTATAGTTTAAGGTCGCGCTTTAGTGCTAAGTCCTGAAATAGAGAGAATATTTATAATTCTGAAGCTCCGCTCTCTAATCAACTATCATATTATAATTATACATATACGGGTCCAAAAAATTTTACAGTTTTCTTTTTAAGCAAGTTCATTTCTGCCAATGAACACACTTCAGATAACACAACCCTGCTTACAACAATGACGTCACTTAAATTGGATTAATTTAGCTTGAACAAGGAATACCTCCTTCTCCCACCATGCGCAGTGCCACAGGAAAACATGCGCATTTTGTAGTATTAGAGAGGAGCGGTCTTAATATTTGTGAATAGTGTTACATCAGTTTACATAGAATATAAATATTTATGGAGGTTTTAACCAATTAGTGCTACTATGCTAAAAATCTCAGAATCCCAACTTAGTTTAAGTGCAAACTCATTAAAATGTACTGCCAAATTTAAAACTGTTCACAATGAAAAATTAAAGTTGGCAATTTAAGTTTCATAGACTCTAAATATTGACAAAATAAAAATATTTTAGCACATTACAGCAACCCAAGCAGACCCAATGATTGTGCTGAGGGACGAAATGGAGTAATTCTTAAATAAAAATGGTATTTTTCATGGATTTATTAGGACTGGATACGGGATGATTTCACATTCTTTTAAGTCAAAACAAACCATTCGAAACGACACTGTAAACACAATTTGTAAACATTGGCCACATCTTATTTTACCTTGTATTTTTGTACAAAAAATACGTTAGAAGCATAACAAGATTTACTAAAAGTAATAAATGGCCTAAAATATTTTATTTTTCTGCTAAATAATAATAAATTTAAGTTGAAAAAGTTTTATTATTTATAGGTTATGTTATTTCTAAAGGTGTTTATTTAAAGTCGCTCCGAGTCATTTATAAATATATATAAATCTATACGTCGCACTTTTTCTTTTCTAGTGCATTAGACAAAGACGTACGTGTAACCGAGTGTTCAGACCGAGGTTCAGCCGTTTTCCTAAATAACCATAACAGACAGCAACACTTCTGAGCTCCAACACTCCAATGCTATTTTATCTCTTTCTACTACCATTCTTGATTCAATTACGTAGTAATTCGTAGTCTTGTCTACGTTCGTAGTTCGTAAACTGCTCCCCCAAGAGAATAACGAAAACAAAAACAAACAACAAAATATAAGGCTTCACGTTCGATACGCTCACAGTATACGGACATCGAATACTTATTATAATAAATCCATGGTATTTTTCAAGATTTTTCATAGGCAAATGCAAAGATCTACTTTAAACGATTTTTTTTCTGGTTTTAGAACATAAATTCTCTTGCCATATTTCATTATTAACCAGAAAACTGTAGTTCAAGCTGTAACTACGATTTGTTGCAATATAAGTTTTGAATTTGTAAGGATGGATTAAATTTAAAAAAGAAAAAACTTTCTCATACAAAAGTTTATTGAAATTATAAAGAACATGTTAAAAGAAGATTCTTATAAAATAGTAAATGGTATTTTTTCATTTCCAACGATTTAGTTCAAATATTTAAACTCGTAGTTATTTTGCTATATAAATTAGATCTTGGATAGACATAACATTGTGTTTTAAGTTTAACAAAACTATGTGATTTATTATGTACCTAATATAATACACTGTTTAAATCTAACAGTAAATGGTGTTTTACTTCAGAAAGCTTTTTAGCTGTTGATACATAAATTCATTTTACATTTACAAACAGGTAGCGGCTCTTTGCTCATCATGTGCGAAGGTTTTTGTGGGAATTCCCAGATTTAAAATATATCGGCTCTCACGTGACGTGTTCAGTGTGTTACAAGAATTGTTATGTTGGGAAAGAGTTGTATGTAGAAAACTCATAAACAGTACAACCCATAAATTAAAAAAGGGTCAAAGATCTTTTCTGCCGTCCTACGCAAAAACATAGCAGGTACCAAAAAATCAAAAGTTGAGTTAGGGGCTGTAATCTATCCAAAAGGGCCTATATTAGCTATTTAGAGGATTTCTTCCCCGACCGAGGTGGTACCACCCCACACATTCTGGGCTGGTGAAGTCCGTACGGATGTTTCCAGGTCTGGATGTGTGGGTCCGATTTCCCCAGTACACCCACGGTACATGGTACTTAGACTTCGGTCTTCGTGGGCTGTCAGAACATAAAAAAATACGCAACAAAAACACCTCATTTAATACTAAATATATTTTATTTTAATTAAAATTAATGCCGAGTGATGAGTGATTTAACTTTGTAAAAAGGATTTCCCCGATTCCTAACATCTTCTAATCTGCAATTTAAGTTTAAAAAATAATAAAACAATTATTTTTTTACAACTGATATTCATTTTTTATAATTATAATTATAAAAATAAAATATAAATTCTGGGTAAAATCGCAAATATTTTGCAAGTATTTGAAAACTCGATTTATTCCAAATTATTATAATCGCAGATGCGGTGGTTTTTCTTAGGACGGCAGTTTTGCGGACTGTAGTTTCGATTTAATTTCTATGTTAAGTTATTTTGATGTCCCTTCAATATACTGGCCAAGAAACCCTTTCAGCAGTTTTGGAAAAAATATAATTCAACATTGCCGAGCCAAACAACGGTATGACGATATGTACCAGTTGTGCGCGAGCAAATCGAAAACACTATTCTATCCGCACTACACGATAAACAACACGGTTAACCGTGGACGAGACAACAGATTCTAAAAAACATTCTGTTGCCAATGTCATAGTAGGCATTTTAAATCCGCTTGGGCCATCACCTTCATATTTGCTGGCATGTAAAAGATTAGAAAAGGGCACTGCGGACATACTAACGAACCTGATATTAACCACTTTGCGAAAATTTTAACTTTCACCACACTAGGTATTAATGTTTTTTAGTGATAACGCCGCAGTCATGTGTATACTGCATGCGGTACATCTGGGAATAGAAACACTTCGAAATTGTTATACAGATGTAGATACCAGGCGCGGCCCGTCCAAAAGGTCATTAGGTCAATGACCCACCTAAATTTATTTTCAATGATCCACCTAGTAATTTATTTTTAAAACCAAACGTTTCTTCCAAAAAAGTGCAAGTTCCATGCGAAAACTCCCCAAGAAAGAATCAAGCCAAGCCATCGTCGAAAGATATACAAGCTTGCTCCGGGCTGGGTCGTATTTTAAATTGTCCTCATAGGTTTATATGAACTAGGTATAAAAATTCATTAAAACTAAGATAGAATCAGACATACGCGCTTTAGGAAGCTAAAAAGAGACAAAACTTCTCGACGGCCCACCAGTAATATCACGCCACTCCCACTATGGAAATACACTCGAGCCGCCCCGTGAAATACACTCTTTAAAAACATTTTGGCCGAACAATGAAAATATTGTACCTAATATGCGCATTATATTTGCATCGTATTAATAGTGGCTAAACATAGGAATACGATCCCTGAGCCGCGCAAATGTGTCATAGTCATCAAATATATCTCACATTAGCAACGTGGTCCAGAGGTAGAGTCTCAGCTAGTGGACCAAAAGTTCGTGGGTTCGAGGCCGTGCTCGGGTAGACTTTTTTATAATTTTTGTTATTTAAAAAATTTGATCACCTCGAAAACGTGTATTGGCAACAAGTTTAGCTCTTGTTTATCGATAAAATATTTTTAAAATTATTGGTAATCTCATAGTATCTACTACAGCTGGCAGCCTGCGCGTGCTTAGACAAAGATCGTATTACTCTGTCTAGCCGCCAGTATTGTATTTATTAAAGAAAGCGGAGTTTCGGCTAGCTTTGTTAATTTTATTTTACGAATAAATATATTTTTAGTACAAGGCGCGACCTCTATTGAGGAGACGCAGACGTATCAAAACGGGAAGCCGCTAACAATCTTAGACTAAAACGCACGGAAAGTAATACTAAAAATGATAGACATCTAACGAAGCAATATTCAATATACTAGAGTATCTATTTTATGATTTTTGAGGTGTTTATTTGTAGGTGAATAATTTCTTAGCAAAACTAGGTATATTATAAGTAATATTCCTTTCAGGAGTCTGACGCCCCGGAGCGACTCGCCCCGGAGTCACTCGACACCATTCCGAAAGGAACAATTGACAAGTTTGACATTAAGCTCAAGTGATAAGTGATGCACGAGAGGGCAGGGGGGATAGGGCTCGAACGGTTCAGGTGCTTGATGCCCCAGTTGAATGGAACAACTGTGTGCGGCTCTGGAGCTGTACGGGAGCTCCTCCTTGGGGTGAAAGGAAGACACCTATTAAAAAATCTTCCTTAATTAAAAAAGTGTATTTTGCTTGTTGCGTTGCTATCACTAGTTGCCCACAAAATTTTGACACACCTTTATACAAACTCACAGACCGCGCCTGGTAGATACATTAATAGCACAGACAGAAACCGTGTTCTGCAAATCTTCGAAACGGATTAGAGAATTTCATCGGCAGTGTTCTGGCATTCCCGAATCTCCACGGCCGATTATTACGCACTGGGGATCATGGTTAGGAGCAGCTTTTTATTATTTTAAACATTTTCAGAAAATCAAACCAGTAATTTTAAACTTCAATGCTACAGAACTGCTATTCAGAAGAGTCAAATAAAATTTCAATACGTTCACGTTGAAGCAGATTTACGAACGATATATAATAATTTTGGGACACTAGCGGATGCCATACAAAACTTACAAAGGACTGCAATATCGTTAGAGGAATCATTTCAGATCACAGATGGCGTGCAAATAGCGTTACAGCCTTCAGCCGACGAAAAAGTATTCGTGTTAAAGACAAACTTAACAGCGTGTATAGATCGTTTACATAATTTCAGAGATAATTTTGACTACGCCCCTATTGCGTCATTAGATGTGGAGCAGTCTTTTTCGTTATATAAACATATTTTTCTCCCCGCCGTACATCGTTTTCGGAAACTACTTTGGAGACATTATCAAAGCTGCAGATGTTTAGCCGCGCACCTCCAAATTTCTAAAATTTATGGGGGAAATATTTAACAATATTATATGAATTTTATCAATAATTGGAGTTATGTTATATCTTATACGCATTTATTTATTCTGAGCAGGTACGCCTCTGGGTTGGAACCCAAGTGGTTAGCTTTAGTTATTAATCGATAATGCATTTCAGCAAATTAATAATTACAAGGCCTTCATCCAGAGCATTTGAAGCTTTATTGCAGAGAGATGATAAACTTGCATCGACCACCAGGGTGGTCATTTTGAAAATTGTCCACAATATTTCTTTACTATTAATAATAATATATTGTTTTTCCTCATTTATTGATTAATTATTATTTAAAACTTCTAATCGGTAAACTGACTTTTTGTCTACTTAGACCTAATCAAGAGTAAATAGTATTAAGTATATGTTACCGGTAAAGTCCGTTTCATCGTCACACTTAAGTTTGCCTAGGTAATTGCCGGGACGTTTTCGGCAAAATCCGAAATTGTTCTCTATTTCGGAGTTTGCCTAGAATGTAACCCGGCAAACTTAGGTTTGCAAAACACGTTTTAGGAAAAGTCCGAAATAATAAATTTGTGACCGTTACGTCGCTGTTCATTTTCTGGTCGTGACAAGTTATAGTCTGTTTGTAATACGTCACAGGTAAACACACACTGCATTGATTGTTTAAGGTGCGATTTCCTCGGGGTGACCATGATAGACGATCGTCGCTCAGCGATAGGAAGAGATAGGTGTGCAATGGCGGACGAAGTTTTGATAGTAAACGTTCGTTTTTATGTTTTGTTTGTACGACCGGAAGAATCACGACAATGTGCGGAAGGAGAATGCTTAATAGGAAATAGCGAAAAAACGTCTGATACGATACTACGTCGATCACAATAGTTGCAGCTGTTTTCAAGAACCGATAGCTGAATCAATGCGCTTTGACTGTCGGCATTCCGAACGAAACTTACCGAGCCGAGTCAATTCAATGCGCGCCATGCTTTGAGTGTTTGTCTATTCGTCTAACTGGACCGGGTTTGCTCAGGTTTGTTATTATCATTTAATAAAAAAGTTTAATAAGTACCTATATTATGAAGGTATATTTAACTTAATGAAATACGATGAAATCATGTTATTTACAGGCTTAGCATCACTAGTATACCAATTATCATGATACAACACAAAGGTAAGAACATATTTCGGACTTTTCCTAAAACATGTTTGGCAAACCTAAGTTTGCCGGGTTAAGTACATTCTGGGCAAACTCCGAAATAGAGAAAAGTTTCGGACTTAGCCCTAAACGTCCCGGCAATGTGCGGTTTACCTAGGCAAACTTAAGTATGACGATGAAACGGACTTTGCCGGTAACATATACACTAACGTGCATAGAAGTCGACTCTCTACACTTTTGAAGTAGAAAGCCATTTTTTTAATAAACAGTGATTAGTTTAAACAAAAAAAATTAGATTTTTTGAAAGACCATTTAAACCCTCTGAATTAAACAAGAAGATCTTTTTTATTTAAACTGATGACAACTTTCTAAAAAATATGCATTTTATTTCAAAAGTGTAAAGTGGGCCCATTTTTATGCACGTTAGAAGCAGTTATATGCTTCCGGGATGCGTATTGGCATTGTTTACCACAGTGCAGCGCATATACGGCGTTGGAATGCAGTAAAGAATGGCCAAATGTTCGCGGCAAGTATCCAGGCAAAGCTTACCGCGGTTCAGCACAAACTGAACGCGCGTTTTGAATTTTGTCGAATTTTAAGCCTAAACATTTTAGTTATTATTCGTCCAACCGATGTAATTTTTTATGTGTGATTTATATTTAAATTTTATTTATATTTAAATTTATGTTTAAAATACAAACAATATTTGAGGGTGACAAATTTAAATTTAAAAATCTTGTAAAAAATACGTTTTAAAAAAAGCTTTTATTATTTAGATGTACTAAAACGAAAAAAATAAGTATAGTTTTTTCATAATGCTGAATGCTATTTCTGAGTGGACGTAGTTAGCGTGGGTGGATCCTAAGAAAAGGAGTATCAAAGAATCAAAGTTATCACTGAAACAGATATACTAATATATTATGTTAAATTTACTGTCTTAAAAGCTCGTCGCGTGCGAAAAGTTCATACAGGCATTAATTTTGTTTAGCAGAAATTGTAAATACCTAAGTATGCATTTTTTTCTTTTCTATTTACGCGACAAGCTCTTGAGACAATAAATTTAACATAATATATTATACCTGTTTCAGTGATAACTTTGATACTACTTTTCTTAGGATCCACCCACGCTAACTACGTCCACTCAGAAATAGCATTCAGCATTACCACAATGAAAAAACTATACTTATTTTTTTCGTTTTAGTACATCTAAATAATAAAAGCTTTTTTTAAAAAGTATTTTTTACAAGATTTTTAAATTTAAATTTGTCACCCTCAAATATTGTTTGTATTTTAAATATAAATTTGTCACCCTCGAATACCGTTTTTATGTTTGTATTTTAAATATAAATATGCCACCCTCAAATATTGTTTTTATATCGAAAGCTTAATGTTACATCATAGCTTCCATCTCGATGTATCATTATTAACGTATGTCATTGTGTCATATCTATAATACAGATGCAAGATTATTAAATAACACCTTCGATATACAAACTATACACTTTGCCTGACGAGAGTTGAATGCCACGTGACACTTTTTTTCACAAACCGCCGTCAGATCAGATCGATTTTAGCTGGTTGAAAATTGGAAAAGTCAACAAATCGGCTGCGAATTGATTTTTATCAATGGGCTTGTTTAGTCATTTCGCGTTTTCAATAAATATGTTTATATTATTGCACAATCAGTCAATTAAAATACACACACAAAAAATTATATCGGTTGGGCGAATAATAACTAAAATGTTTAGGCTTAAAATTCGACAAAATTGAAAACTTTGTGCTGAACCGCGGTAAGCTTTGCCTGGATACACGCGGCTAACATTTGGCCATTCTTTACTGCGTTCCAACGCCGTATATGCGCTGCACTGTAGTAAACAATGCCAATACGCTTCCGGGATATGCTTCCATGAACCGAGAATGATAAAATTCTGTGTTGTGCTTATTTAACAAAACGTGTCTCGTTTCAGGTATAAGTATTTTGTACGCAAAGGCCGTGAAAGAGCCTCCAGAGCTGTTATCGTTCGCCCATCCCCTCAAACCGGCCGTATGGATGTATATGATCACATCTTTCTTGGTGATATCGATGATCATCTATCTGATAGCTAGGTAAGGTCTTTCTTAATTATATGCGAGGAGTAGGGAGGGTTGATTGAGTTTCGGTTTATTCTTTAAAATTATAGGAAAACAGTCGAACATCGGTACAGGTGACAGAATATAAAATACAGCTCTTAGCGAGTAGAATTTAGAAAAATAAAAAAGAGTCCTTTGAAAAAACTGAAGGTTAGTTCAAAACTCGCTTATTTAATGTTTAATTGTTTTTTCAGTTACGTTTCCTGATCTGCACTTTTTCTAATTTAAGCCTGTTTCTATATCTTCGAATAAAAAAGTTATCTGTTGGTCCAAATATAATCGATAACCCTGTACAATGTACAGGTTGAATTTTGACAAATCCCTTCTTAGTGTGTCCCTACATTATAAAATAAAACTACTGACCAAATTTCATATTTATAGCTTTAGCGGTTTCGGCTCGGCGATGATGAATCAGTGAGTCAGTCAGGATATGTTATTTTATATATTATAGATGATAGTTTTTATGTTCATAATCTTTCAACAGTAAATATTTTATCAAAAATTTTTACAAATTTTGTAAGAAGAAATAGCATTTACCACCATTCAAGCAAAAAATAATTGTAATCCAGTTTTATTAAGAAAATATTTAATTATTTCCGCAGCTACATATGAGTCGCACCACTGTGCGACGCCCCGTGCAATGCAATGGAAATAAATTACTAAAACTTTATTATCACGAAAAATAATATAATGGTTTATTGGTATATTTTATTAATTCTTAGCCTTATGCTTTAGCCTGTAGTATTTATTATTGTATAGATATTTTAGTAAAGTCTATCAATCTGAAAATAACTAGCAACCACGCCTAAGTTGATAGGTCCCTTTTTACCAATTTCAAGAAAATATTTTCTTTTTTTCGATGCTTTGTGGAATACTTGACTAATTTTTTCGAATAAAATGCTTTGAAATAAGGCCTAACTGCTTCTCTGTAATGCAATCCGCTGTCAATTTAATTGAAAAATACCGCTAGAAATATTATTTTATTTTTGCAATTATCAACTTGTAGTTCGAATGCTATGGATTTATGAAGTTTCAATAACGAATGTATGTATTTTTGACTGAATTGCTTTTAAAAAAATATTTAAGGTTGTCAAAAAAATGTTGTGCAATTCATCATAACCTACTAACACAGTTCTGTCCAAAATTTTTTAGCGTCTGCATTAAATAACCAGTAAAAATGTTTTCCGACGTTTAGACAAGTTTTTTTTTAAATTTTTATGCCACCGGTGGGATTCGAACCCAGAACATTTTGCTTTCTGAAAGGTTACGTTGGCACTCGTTACGTTAGAATTCGAATCCTGAATAATGGTTTTTGCAGGTTCATGTCATTAAAATTTTGTAATAATGAGCTTTCTGGGCTGTAAATCAAATCGTAGCCCAAAATCACTTGCAGAATCTTGTAATACGATCTTTCTTATTGAACATCTTACTTCATTCTATCGGTAGTAGATGGCACCCACTGTTAGAAAAATTGTAATTGATTCCAACGATACGAAAGCCGTACTTTTGACAACTTTTGAGTGAATCTTTTTACGATTCATAAAATTTCTAAAGGATTTCGATTTATTCAGTATTGTTTGAATGCACTCATATAATAGTAATAGTGTGCAAATAACATTAACTTATGCTTGAATTTCCTAACTTTGGCATTAGTTTTGCATGGAAAGCATCAACTTTAGCTTTAATTTGGATAGCATAGCCGATAGATACTTGGAACTAGGTGACAAATCGATGCCTAACTCAAAAATCATAAATTTTGACTTTTGCGCGGTTACTCCTGAAATATTCTACATAACTGAAAATCTGACAGCAGCCGTTCTTAAAAAGTAGGTAGGGGACCATATCGTTTGGCAAGTTATAAATAACTTGAGAATACCTGATTGCTCTTAAATGAAAATAATAGTATCTATTAAGGTGGAGTGAAGTTATACATAGAGAAAAAATCTTTGTTTTTCAATATGGTGTAGTTGCGAAAAGTTGCCTTTCTGCTTTCTTCAAAAAAGTTATAAATTGTTTTTTGTTAGGTAAAGATTTTTAGGTGCCCCATGAAATGTTGTAGGTACCTACATTTTGCTTTTTCCAGCTATTCTTTAATTATAGTAATTATAATTAAAAATAAGTAAAATCTTATAAAATACAAGCTTAAGATCAACGAAAAAAATCGCGGTTGCTTTAAATTTAGGTTCTGAAGTGCCCCAAATACACCAAACTAAGGATATTAAAAAAAATGTTTGTAATTTACAAAATCGCATATGAAAGATAAATAGGAACAAATTCTATCTAAAAATTTATAATAAATAAATAATCGAACTTCGTCTGAGAAATGTGGTCTGTCAATCGCGGTTCAGTCACTTTTGAGTTCTGCCAAACTATTAGCTCAGTATAGTTAAAAGCTTCAAAGTTTGAAAAAAGGATAATAATTTCTTGGTATTTGACGCTTTCTGCGACGACCTTACCTTTAATACACGTCGATATGCTAGATATCTGATACATTTTTTATCATCAGCCAACATACGTAAAAGGATATTCTCAGGATATAACCATTCGTTTGAATAATTGGATCTATAACTTTTTTACAAACATCGGGAAGATTACGACTATTATTTATTGTTTTCCATAACGAATGACGAATTTATCTTGATTTCAAACCACATTGGCCCATAAAAGTCCATTTCAAATGTTGCCAGAATTTTCAAATTTGCACTTGGATTTGTCGTCGAAACATAAACGCGTAAAATTTTGTTAGCTGTTGTAAGCCATCTTGAGTGAGAAATTTGACCTAGTTGTCTATTTCCTAAATCTGGAGAACATTTCCAACCGAAATTTCTCTAATCATATCAAGTAGGTATTTTTGATTTGAGCTTATGTATTTTTCATTTATTATGACAGGCAAAGTAGTCTCAATAATTTCAAAATTCATAACGGGGAATTTTTCGCAGCATTGTAGTTTTTTTATCGGACCTGAAAAATATTTGGGACCACTTGTTTGGCGATTCAAATACTACAAGTGTCGTAAAACAAGTTCGTTTGAATGCATCTGGCATATAAACCACTGTAGCAGTATTTGTAATTCTATACTTCCAGGAGGCGAACGACACCATCTTTTGAACAAGTATTAACATCAGTACCGTCGAAAACAGCTAATAATGAATACAGGTGTGTATTCCTCTGTAACCTATCGTTTAAATATTTAAAAATGCAGTTCATTATGACCTCAGCTGCTCCAGATCCACATGTTAAGGCGGCTACAGACGGCATGGCAAGCCTTGGCCAGCGTTTCAACCAGCGTTTGTAGAGACATTGGTCTTTGCTTGATATTCGCGCACCGACAACCGTACACACGACATGTTTTATCTTTGCCAGTGTTTTCGAGGCAAGTGAAAGCGAATCTCTACAAGTGTGTTCGCCCAGCGGTAATTGACACTCTAAAAGAAAGGAAAAAAATTCCTGTGAGGCCGTTGTTAACTTTTAAAAATTCGGAATGCTAAAAAACTATAGGCGTACGCGGACTACATAGTTTTTTAGTATTCCGAATTTTTAAAAGTTCCCTACGGCATCATAGAGATTTATTTATCATTCCTTTCGAGTGTCAATTACCGCTGGGCAAACTATACAAGACAGACAAAATGGAGTCCGATGATGAAGTGATAGCAGCGTCTGCTCTACTTTTAAGTTCAGCTGCATTATTTTTATCAAAAACTATTAAAAAAAGAAAAAAACGCAGGTGGTGGACTAATTCGCTTTATCTAAGTATAGGACAACGTAGGTTAACTAAATAATATTTAAATGAACATTCACAATACAAATAATTTTTTAGGTACAATGAAAGTGATTTACTTGGCGATTTGAGAAAGGAGGCATCTCTAAAGTTCATTAATTTCTGCAGAATGTCTGCAAGTGATTTTGAATACGTGTGTACGGCGATCAAGCCCACTGGCGAGCTTCAACAAGTCCCTTTGATGTGTGTCGAAATTACCGCTTACTAGGCGAACCCTGGCCAGCGCCAACGTTGGCTTTGCTTTGCCATATGTTTTGCATCCACACGATGCGCCAACGTTGGAACGAGCCGGCATTGGCCAAGGCTTGCCATACCGTCTGTAGCCGCCTTTACATGACCAAAATAAATTTGGCCTGGTTCTTTTACGAGAACATATTGCTCCTCTGTCTTACACCTTTTAAATCTTCGCCCCTATTTTCTCCTGTGAAAATATTCTACCTTTTCTGCCATCAAAATAGAAACCCACCAATGGTTCCAATCTATCTTTGTTTTGTCAATGCGACCTCATTTTGGTACGCTCAGGTTTGTTAATAAACCTGAGCAAACCCGAACAAAGTCGCCTTTTTTTAAAGATGAGAGGGACAAATGTATTTAGAACGAGAGACTCGTAGATACTAAATAATATTAACAGATTAAGCGACAAAAAGATGGCCATGCTATTTTATTGTTTTTGCCATATTTCTGTAATATTGGAACATCACAGGATCAGAGTATGGGCTAACCAACATATAAACCTAACTTAAAGTATTTTCCTAGCATTTTACTGTTATTGGACTTAATTTTGATGGATAAATTTGATTTTTTTTACCCAAAATCCATTTTTAAAATCTTATGGGGAACCTCTAAATCAAATACTAGAAAAACGTTTTTTTGCACTGTTACTTATAGAGTATACCCACAACTTTTCTCGGGTATTCCATCACGGTTTTGCAAAGTTGTATTTTTTACTCCACCCTAGTATCTATACTTAATTCGAAATCAATGGTTTAAATCCCTCCCGAAAGGTATTAAAATTTTCATTAAGACGTAGCCAATATTGTTCACATTTTCCTACCTAAACTGCCATCAAGTTTGTATGTTATTTAAGAAATTAAAATTTTTAATAAGGCGCTCAACTTCAGTTATAAGTTTTTTGTAATAAAATAACTTTTTATTGAAAAGTAAGTGTAAAGGCAATTAAAAAGTTTATAATTTAATTTGAGGACGCCTTGTAATATCTTAACTAAATTTATATTTAAAGTCATAACAATAAAGTCGTTAAACTTTCACGGTGGACGTTTCTTATAAGTATTTATTTTTTTTTTCTTGAAGGGGCATTTTTGTTAATAAAAACACTGCTGTTAATCTGCATTACTTCTTTACCGTTAATTTTTTAAATACTGTATTTAAAGATCTACTCTCATGTACAGTTGCGGGCAAAAAATCCCTGACACATTATTTTTTCTAATGTAATTCAACTTTCTCTACCTTAGATCACCTGAATTTTACCTAAAAGTTGTCATGGAGTGATAATAAATGTCAATAGATTTTAAAACATTTGTCACTAATTTTTGATAAAATGAACAGATTAAAACAAAAACAAAGAGCAAGGTTGATGATCTTATTTGAAGAGGGTCGCGCAGTAAGGAGAATATCTAATAAAATCCATCCTATATAAACAGGACCCAACACGGAATTAAAAATTTCAATAGTAAAACCTTAAGCGTACCTTACATGGTCAATAATATTGATATCAATCAATACCGACAATATTTCAACAATCCACTTCAATCTCTGTATCAATTTTCTTCAACCTTACACGATAAGTATTATTGTCAATATTTCCTTCAGTACATAACCTACTATTATCCGTGCCTTTTGAAAATGGATCCTCGACAGAGAGCATGTATTACGATAATTTTAAGTTTAGGCATAAAACGTACAGTAAAGTGTAAGCGCTGCATGAAAGATTGGTTAAAAAAGCATGCTTGCTGCTTTCATTGTTGACAGCAGCTGACGTTACACTACGGGTTGATCCAATATTGACAGCGCACCCTAGACGATCAGTAATACGGACAGTATCCCTCTACTCGCTGATATTGGTGCCTGATATTCGGAAATTCGAATGCGTACGTTACACGGTCAATAATATTGATATCAATCAATACTGACAATATTTCAACAATCAACTTCAATCTCTGTATCAATATTCTTCAACCTTACACGATAAGTATTATTGTCAATATTTCCTTCAATACATAACCTACTATTATCCGTGCCTGTCGAAAATGGATCCTCGGCAGACAGCATGTATTACGATAATTTTAAGTTTAGGCATAAAACGTACAGTAAAGCGTAAGCGCTGGAAGAAAGATTGGTTAAAAAAGCATGCTTGCTGCTTTCATTGTTGACAGCAGCTGACGTTACACTAAGGATTGATCCAATATTGACAGCGCACCCCAGACTATCAGTAATACTGACAGTTATCCCTCTACTCCCTGATATTGATGCCTGATATTCGGAAATTCGAATTCGCGTCAGTTCAGTCCATCAAACCATCAATATATCCACCTTACACGGTCAATATCTTTGTCAATATAATACCATATTGTCAGTATTATTGACCGTGTGAGGTGCGCTGAAGTCGCGTCAGTTCAATCCATCAGTCCATCAAACCATCAATATATCCACCTTACACGGTCAATATTTTTGTCAATATAATAACATATTGTCAGTATTATTGACCGTGTAAGGTGCGCTTTACGGTCCGCTTTAAAAGATGCTCTGTATATTGGCACACGTATAAAATATTAGTTATTAATTTAGCAGCAGAATATTATAGATCTCATCTTTTTATTACAGATTAAATCCAAACGACTGGGAAAATCCCCATCCTTGTGATCCTAACCCAACAGAACTTGAAAATATTTGGACTATGAGGAACTGTTACTGGTTAACTCTGGGATCTATAATGACGCAAGGTTGTGATCTGTTACCAAAGTAAGTGTTGTTAGTATTTTTACTTCCGTCCCTAGGGGAAGTATTGTACACGTAAAAAAAATCATCCCTCCAGTTTTTGTCAGAACTTTACATCAAAATTATTCGGGGCCTAGATCACTAGAAACTTTCTTACCAATTTCCGACGGTCTGTCTGTCTGCCAGTCCATTGACGCGAAAATTTAAAAACTACTTGACCAAAAAAAAATATTTTGCAGATAGATTAGGCTTTACTCTGGCCACTCGAAACAGGCTGCACTTCCGGTAAAATACAGGGTGTACAAAAAGATGTTAAGAAATTTTAAGGGCAGATTCTGTACCTAAAAATATAAAATCAAGTTTATATAAACATGGATCCTCAAACGCCACTTTTTCGGGATACAGGGTATTTAATGTTTTCTTCTTTAAATGTTTCTTTCTAATTTTTCGAAAGTGTGCAAAGATATTGACATGCATTTTGATACACTCCAGTATGTAATGAAAGGGTCCCTTTATGGGCAAAAATGTATGCTGCTAGTAAGTCTTTATTTTTAGCGAAATAAATGGCACGCTACTGATTTTTTGCAAAATTGATATCGTTCTCTTAAATCACAATTAATTCTGCGTGAAAAGTGTCTTTTGAGCTTTTTCCTTCTGACGCACCGTTATCGAGATAAAAATTAATTTATTTCTTACAATAAAAACAAATAATGAAAATGATTTTTTTTTACATATTTTTTGTTCAGGAAAGAGTGCTTTTTGATTTAAGTTTATAGTAGATACTGGAAATGACTTCTCCGTGCTTCAATAAATTTGCCTCTAAATCTTGAAAAAATTCTAAATCGTCTTCGCATATTTCTCCTAACTCTTCGGAATACTTGAGGCGTGAAAATATTAAACACTCTGTATCTCGAAAAGAAACGTTTGAGGATCCATGTTTATGTAAACTTATTTTCATATTTTTAGATGTAGAATCTGCCCCTAAAATTTTTTAACATCTTTTTGTAACACTCTGTATATGCAGGCTGAGCACATTGAATTTTTTTTCTGTAACTCAAAAGCGATTCATTTTACAAAAATAATATTTACATAGTTAGGGCTTTCACCACTGATATAAATGAAGGCCCTTTGATTCCCCAGAAATACGATGGACAGCGAAAAAAATTAGTTTTATTAATTTTTGCTCTAATTGAAGCACTATTTATCTGAGACAAATATTAGATACTTATTCCCTGGTATTGGTTATCAGCAGAGGTTATTATTATTTTTATAACTTGGCGTGCTGTTATACAGGGTGTGTAATTTATTATAATATTTTTGCTTTTGGTGCTTTGACTCGAGAACATAAATTTAAAAAAATAAATACAAACATACAGTTGACGATTTTACGTAAAAAATTAATTTCTGATTTTTGGGAAAAAATTCTATTTTTACTATAAAGGGGATTTTCTCTTTAAACTGCAACTATAAATTTGCAAAACGTATTTGGATGTATCTAAGGCTTTCAGCTAAAAGTTAGATTTTTCATAAAATACTGGGTGCAAAAAGTAAACTAAATCGGTTTAGTGTTGCTACAAATCTAAAATGGGCCTCGGGTGGCCGAGTTGGTACGACGCCAGCTTCGCAACCGAGAGGCGCGGGTTCGAATCCCGCTTCGACCATGGATATTTTGTGATTGTTGGAAGGTGGTAGAGGATTTCTTCCTCGACCGAGGTGGTACCACCCCACACATCCTCTTAAAGGGCTGGTGAAGTCCGTACGGATGTTTCCAGCTCTTGATGTGTGAGTCGGTTTCCCCAGTATACCCACGGTACATAGTACTTAGACTTCGGTCTTCGTGGGCTGTCAGAACATAAAAAAAAACACTTAAAAGGAATAATATTTTATAAGAAGCCAAAGATTTTACATGAAAAGTACAGGTTGGGGAATTAATAAAAATATTTAAATATAATTTATTTTTACTAAACATGCAAGATAATAAGTTATGGTACCTAAATATACTACAATTTGAGTTGTTAGAACTCCTTAATGTCACCTTGCTAAAAAACTAATTTATAATAATAAATAGGTTTTTTGGTGTAGATAAATTTTTCCTACTCAGAGTAAGCAAACATGCTAGAGAGATGCAACTTACAATTTACTACTAAGAGCCACTTTCACAACTTATCGTAAACCTCAATCCAAAGTTTAAACCTCAAAAAGTTTGTCTCTGATTAGTCAGTCTTGAAGCTTAACTTGTCTTCACCTGATTGATTGCCAGAGGTCCGTTAAACACGTGTCTGCCAAGCAGCTATTCAGGTGAAAGAAGTGAAGTTAGTAATGTCTATTATAATGCTGAGTAATGCCTCCGTGTGAATTTTTGCTTTCTGTTTATTATTTACAAAAAGGTTTTCAGTCCTTTAATGGTGCCATTAGTACAAAATTTCGAACGTGATTAGTGTTGTGAATTATAAGTTAGTAAAACACAACATTTCTGGGTGTTTGGTTGAGCGTATTTATTTATGTGTTGTAACTTTTTTCTCTTTTTAAAGGTAACAAAAATATTATTTCTTCAAACTTGTTACACAGAAATATTGTTGAGTGACTTGGCAACACTACAGCGAGTACTACTAACCTGCTTGCTATTTTTATATGATCATGTGTTTGTCACCAGTGGTGCGCAGTGATTGAAAATTTCTTTTTTAAGGGGCTTAATATCGCGAAGCACCATTTATGACTATTTTTCCGCCAGCTGAATTCATACCAGGATTTACCGGTTTCAATATATACAGTGAATTTCATAACACCCTGTATATATGTACTTGTCATAACTCGCAACGTTGTTTCGCACATCGCAGTCATATCATATACATACATAAAATACGACATAATGTTCATACGATTACAGTATTAGGCCCAATTTAAATCAGTTCTGTGCAATGGCATAGAATAAATTTAATTTAGAAAATTTTCTAAAGTTTAATTTGATTTTCTTCTAGGGGAGTATCAACACGTATGGCTACTGCAGCTTGGTGGTTCTTTTCTCTCATCATGACATCATCTTATACAGCTAATATGGCTGCCTTTCTTACCATGTCTCGTATGGGACTCAGTATTGAGAGCGCTGAAGATCTAGCATCACAATCTGTGATTAAATATGGATGTCTTGATGGTAAAACTATTGATGCCAAAGTCCTACTAACAACAGGGAATGTGCATGTATTTTTTTAATTGTATAAATTGTTCAAGCGAGTCATTACAAACCCAAAAATTATATTTTTTGAAGAAAATGACTGGGATAATTTGACTAAAACAAAATAGGTACCTTTCGGTAGGTATAATGTATCATAATTTAAAAAGCAGTCGTTTAAGCAACGGCAGATGACGGCAGATATTGTCTAAAACACGCATCGCTGTTTCGTGCTACGTTCTTAACTTCAATCCGTTTTATCTTTTTGCTCGGAATTTTTAACAGCCATGTGATCACTCTTATTGTTTACAACAATTAGTCGCCTGCCTGTGTATATACTCGGCCTCGAGTGTATATTCAGTTGCCTATCCCGAATCGTTTATCTGTGATGTAAATAGAAAATATTTGTTGTTTGCTCACAGTTCGTTTAATGATTATAGTACAATTTGTGTGTACTAATTATCATAATAGTTATAGATAGTATGTTCTGCGCCACCCGGCAGCTGGGTGAATTTTATCATGACAAAATCTGTGACACAGCTGACTTACAGCTGACTTATGTCAACAAGATTACGTCATCAAAATCAATATTATCTAAGCTTACGTCAGCAATAGATACGTCATCGTTCAAATGTCATTTAAGATATGTTAAGTGTTACCTGCCAAATGTCAAGTGTCAAAATTGGCATTTAACAGTTGTCACGTGTTCAGAAGTGCCTCGTAAGACATTTAAAAAAAGAATGACGTCAATATTGACAGGTCCGTTCAAAAGGTATAGTTTTTTGCGTTTAAAGCCCTAATGAGGGGGGGGGGCAGGTAGCGGTGAAATTCGGGTTATTGATAGCGGTTTAAAAGACCTATCGAATGGTGAGATTTTTTTTTTAAATATTTACTAAAAGAAACGCTAGAACCAATGACCTACCACCTACCACCTATAGATGGCACAAGGCATTCATAAATGCTATAAAAATGTGCTGACAACATCGTTTGTAGGAGAGACGTGTGAGGAGCTGAGAGGTGCACACATTTGGATATGATCATGCTACTACCCCGTGTGGCTTTATCTGGGCTACTACTATTAATATAAGATAAGCACATGGTTTCCAACCAGTGACGTCTCGTTTCAGGGTTCAATATAAAATATATTTTTATACGATTACAACATTTATATCTGCCAATTTAAGTAAACAAAAATTTAAACTGAATCCTAGACTTTTTAAACGTTTTTAAGCAATTGAAGAAAAGGGTCCATAGAGCAATAAAGTTCAATGGATGTTGATTACTGTTCCTAATAATTAGTATTATTATATGGGAAAATTAAAGTTTGTTGGCTAGAAATATAAAATTTGGAAAATTGAATTTAAAAGTAATTAGGTACGACATAATTTTAATAATTATTTACATTTACGCGTTGAAAATTACGAATTTATGCCGAAAATCTAAAGAAATAAAATATTAACCTAACCTTCAACCCGACATTCTGTTTACTCACCTATGAAAAGTAACTGCAGGATTATTATATTCCGATTTCTTGCATACTTGACACTTGCGACTAATTTTAATTAGTCTCCAAATAAAAATATCACAAACACACAGCAATAATTTCACAAAACCGATAAACACTCGAAACTGCAGAAGAACGCTGTCAAATAAACACTGATGATCCATCAGTGTTTATTTGATGGCGTTTTCCTGATAAGGCTGCCTACCGTGGGTGCCGCTCCAGTAGCATTACATCGCGGGGAACTCGGCCGTAGCAGCAATTCAGTTTAGCTTTGCCGTGCACCTTCACTTGTTCATTCTATTTTTCTATTGCATCGCTGTGAATTTGATAGTTGGTAATACACCGAAAGTGTGCAGTAACACCCAACTTGTGCACAGTGTTAGAAGGTTTATTTGGAAATTTCCTAATTTAAAATATAATGAGTCGCAAATAATATTGTGGTTTATCAGCGAAGCTTATTGGCCTTTAAGAAACGTTTGTGTATAAAGCACGTAAACAGTACAACACATACATTAAAAAAAGGGATCAACGCCCTTATACACAATTTCTTTTAGATTTATTTATTATGCTGTGGTCGTTTAATGTGCCGTTATTTATATTAAATAAAGAACCATTTCGTCAGTTTTGGAAGAAATATAATCCTAAATGGAAATTGCCCGGCCGAAGTACGTTGCAAAGATATTTACCGGCTGTGCACGAACGACTTCACTATCCTTTGGTGAATCCTTGCGAATAGTAGATGACGTGCACACAATGCTACATGCTTTAAATGACGAGATAGGTATATGTGCTAGAGAAAAAATCCAGATTTTGCCAAATTAAGACATATTTATAGTAGCAGTACTGATACGGATCCTTTAAATAAGTTCAGAGACCATTTCAACTACGCAAATATAACATCTGTGGATATCGAATGGTCGTTTTCTTTATATAAAAACATTTTAGCCGCATCGGACATCGCTTACGGAAGCGACTATAGATATATATGCCATGCTGCAAATCTAGACGAACCAATTCGGATTTTTAATGCTAACTGGGTATTACATATGATATAAAGTATTATTATTACTTATACGTATACGTTGCTTATATATGCTGCCACTGGTATGGCATTCAAGTGGGCAGTTTTACTGAGGAAAATGAATGAAACAACGGCATAACGGCATGCGAGCAGGTCTCGAAAATGGATCCCTTATTGCTGCGTTGCCATACCGCAGATGTTTTACAAGGTTATAGGCTCGATTTTCTTCAATGTTTTAAACTTCCCATATCATGTTAGTACTTTTAACAGGTAAGTTTACTTCAGACTATACGTGGATGTCAATAGGTTTATTTGTTATTGTTGTATCTAGTAGTGGTATAATCCGACAAATGATAAGTTGTACGCGACGCAAGGGAGAGGAAACGATAAAAACTTAAGCGGGCGGAGCCTAAATACAAATCACCACTCAGTAAGCTGCTAAATACGCCATCATTATTGTAGGCCTCAGCCGATTAACCTATCAACCCGAAGAACCATGCCACCTGTTAACAATGTTGCATATTTTCCAAAGATTCGCATTATTTTAATCTTGACGAAGTTTCCGAGTGGCGACTTCCGATGTTAAAATAGAATAATATTAGGGTACCCATAATAATTTGTTCCCTATAATAAATATGATTTTTATTATTATTTTATATATTAAACCATATCGCTCAACAATATTGCGAAAAATAAGTTTCAGTAACTTTAGTACTATAACTTTATATACTCTAGTTTGGTTTGTAAGTTAGGCAACATACTAATTTTTTGCTGCATTCTTTTGGTGGTCGAGTTTCCGTGAGTCGAACAGATCATTGACTAGAACCGTTTAAGGGGTTATATACAGTTAAAATTTCAAAAAATCGATTTTTTTTAATTTCATTTTCGTAATGTACATATATTCCAGTACACACACAGAAAATTTCAAAGCAATCCGGCGTTTATTTTCGAAGTTACACGCATATTTGTAAAGACATGTAAGAGCGATTGTACGCTATGTAAAGTGCTTTTGAAACTTTAAACGCGTTTTTCTCAAAACTGTGTTTTTAAAGTCGGTGACGAAGATTTCTCGGAAACGGCTGAACCGATCAGTCTCAAATTTTAACACAGGCTTCTTAAGTATATTTTTTACTAATGTATCGAAGGTTTTTTCTCACCGATAAATATTTTTTTAAATAAACAATTTAAGACCAACATTTTGGTCAAAAATCGATTTCTTTTTTGAGAAGCCGCCATTTTGTCAAAAAATTGTATTTTGCTTATTCCTTCGATTAATTTGAAGGTTATACAGTACTTTAACGAAATCCGTTTGGTTTTTCATTTTCGATGATCCAGTCCAGAGATATCGTTGTCACCGCAAGATGCCTTTTTTGAGAGGAACTCATGGAGATCAGCTATAGCAGCTTTCAAAATGATTAGTTTTAAAAATACAAAAATCTTAAAATACAGTTAAAAGTTACCATAATATGTGTACAAATTTTCACAGTAATAAATTTAAAAGTCTTCTCAGGAAAAATTCTTGAAAAATCGCTTTTTTTAGGCCTCCTGAATAACCCGTTAAGGGTAAATTCGGGGTGGTTATTAGCGATAAAGTGTGTAACCCCTTTTAAAATTTTAAAGTTATACTTTAGCCTAGTTTTTTTTTGTGTTATATTAAAACAGTTAAAATATATTTTATGGTAAATACTCCGTTGCATCTTTTATTTAATCTTACTAAAGCCCTTTTGGCCGTATTTACTCAGTAAACGGACTGAGGTACCCCCACAATAGAGAATATATGTCTAATCTACCAACAAATTATTTACTGTGGGGTGGGAACATGACCAAAAATGCCTTCGTTCATCTAGTGATCACGTGATTGAAGTTACGTTTTAAATCATATTTAAATAGCTATTAGATAAAAAATAATATAGCTGTGTAAAAATATAGCTGTTAAGAGAGCCTTTTAGCAGGGGATTAGTTTTTTTTGTTCAAGAAAGATCGATCAAGAGTTCTAAAAAATACTTTTTATCGCTATTAAAATAAAGGTATTATTTGAAGCAATTTAAGCAATAGAATTGTTATATGACATAATCAAAACAAAGGCCTTAGCGAAGTTTTGTTTAGCGTTCATGTGGTGGGTTAAAATGATCTTAGACGAAATAGTGGTAATTTTATAAGTGTACAGAATTGTGGTAAACTTGGCAAACTTCCCTTAGATATTTTATTTTAGGTGTATATCTATTATTATTCTGAATAAATTCAGTCGAGCACAGCCCTGTCTAGCCCTAGTTTGACATATTTGCAAATATACTTGCTAAAATAGGAAGAAGTAGCCCAGCCCTGCTGGGTATAGACTAAATCAAAAACTTTTTTCCTTAGTATTGCTTTCTCGAGGAGATACTAGGAAGGCTGCTTTTTTTAACTTTAAATTTTATTTTTTGCGATTAATCTCAGTTGGAACATATTTATGGCTTTTACGCAACATTAATTGCCTATTAGAGAAAAACGTCTTTATAAATATCCTTACCGCTGGACGTTAGGTATTTGGATTTTTTAACATTTGATTTAATTCCGGCATAGCAGTTCTTTTTCCTAACGAGATGGATCCAGATATTCCAAATGAGATGTTATGGTTTCAGCAAGATGGTGCCCCTCCACACTTTAGCGTGGAGGTCCGAAGGTACCTAGATGAAACCTTTACAAACCGTTGGATTGGTCGTAGGGGTACTATTGAGTGGCCACCTAGGTCGCCGGATTTAACACCGCTGGATTATTTTCTTTGGAGTTATTTAAAGGAAAGAGTGTACCGAAACAGACCTAACAACATTGAAGATCTCAAAGAAAGAATAAGGACAGAAACCAATAGAATACCTCCTGATTTTATAAGGAATACAGTAAACGGATTTTACCATCGCCTAGGGGCGTGTCAGGTAGAAGGCGGTGGGCATTTCCAGCATTTGTTGCGCTTTTAGAATTTTCATTTTAGTAAAAAATAAAAATTTATTGTGGATAATCGCTTTGTTTTACTTTTTAAATTAAATGTCAATATCTTGGAAACAACTCAAAATGGGGATAGCTAGTCCTACATAAAAAATATTTAGGATTTTTCGTAGAATTTGAAAACCTAATAAAAAAATTCGGCATTTCATTTAAAAAAATGTCAGAGACGTGACAACTGTTCTATGAGACACCCTGTATAATATTTTTTATGTCAAAAAATGCACAATTTAAAATAAAATGTTACGGGTCCAAGCATTTTTCCTAGATCTTTTTCCTTTAATTGATATTAATTATATATACAGGGTGATTCAAAAGTACTTTGACAAACTTCAGGAGGTGATTGCTGGCATTATTTTAAGGTGAAAAGTTCATATAAGCAATGATCCTTGGCGGCTTCGTTACGGAGATACAGGGTGTTGAAAAATTAAAAAGAAAATAAGAATTATTAAGTAGCTTCTAAACGTTTTGAGCTTGTGTTATGAAATTCGGTGGATGAGATAAGCACCTAAGGACACTCATTTTAAAAGTATATCGCGTACTTTAATTTATCCAGTGGCGTCGGCACGAAACTTTCATATAACATTTTTTGTGAAAACTATGCCACACCACTGACTTATTTTATTTTAACTATTGTGTGTCATTTTGTGAGTCGTTGCTTTATTTGCAACAAAAAAAGTCTCTTGCGTTTTTTTCATACGGGGAACGGTTTAAAGGTAAATCATTATTTTATTCGGCTATACAAATGTATTAAAAAAAATATTTTAAATTGATCAAAAACATTTATTTTGAATTGATCAAACATTCAGACATTATTAAAATAACAACTATTTATTTAAATAAATAAGTAACAGTTATAAAATTGCCTTAAATAATTTGTTGGAAATGTCCACCCACAGACAAGATGGCGGCATCTAATTTTTCAACACCCTGTATCTCCGTAACGAAGCCGCCAAGGAGCATTATTTATATGAACTTTTCGCCTTAAAATAATGCCAGCAATCACCTCCTGAAGTTTGTCAAAGTACTTTTGAATCACGCTGTATATATATATATATATATATATATATATATATATATATATATATATATATATATATATATATATATATATATATATATACACAAAACACAAAATTTGTTTTATACATCAATAAACTGTAAATTTTATGATAATATGCATTAATAAAATACAAGGCAGAATCTTTTCCTTTTTTGTTTTTACAAGAAATGTTTTCCAAAAACTGTCAGAAACTTCGAAAACTTTTTTAAAGTATGCATGATAAAAGTTTTTATGTAGAGAATATATTCCGTAATATGAATATCTCCTATTTTCATTCTAAACTTTCCAAATTTACTCTCCTATTTGTCGCGGTTTGGTGTTTTTATTGGGAATAAAAAGAAAAGGAAAATATTAAAGCTGTATTTATATTGTGATAAATAGGGATAAATAGGGACTTGAATTTCTACCCAATCAAACCCGTTTTTATGTAATTTATTTTTATTTGATTTTAATAAGGATAGCCAGGGGCCGAAGTATCTTAGTCCTCATGTTGTTATTGCTCAAAATATAAAAAAGTGAGTACTCAAATTGAGTCATAAATAAAAATCTGCGGAACACAATGTGATTTATTTAACTTCACGGCCATTTCAAGCGGATGGGCGGGACAAATCAGAAAAAGTCAGTACGAAAAATAGCTGGCATTTAAATATGACTGAAAATATCATGATCCCTTTCAGTAAATTATTTTTGGGGCCATTGCGTTATGCAATAAAATACTGAGAAATAATAAATTACATTCAGAATTCCAAGATTACTCTTGACTATTTCGGGATGGACGGGACAAAAAATCAAACAGTTTTGTGACATTTTTTTTTTCATCTTATGTTTCTGAATTGGCTTACAGAAGACAAGAACAAGATATTAACGCTAAGAATGCAATAACATCAGAACACATATTTTTATTTGAAAAAAATATTGTAGCAAATCCACTATGAACTTTCCTTTGTGGAATGGACGGGACAGGATAGACGGGACAAAATTCAGCCAGAATAAAAACTTTTATAAATTGTGTTTTTATATTTCATTTTTCATGTTAGGACAACATGTAACATAATAACTATGAAATTTTGCTATAATAATTTAACTACAACCTACAACATACCTTTAATAAATATAAAGAGTTTTTAAATTATTCAATTCTGTTTGGCCCATTGTTAACCTCTGGTTGTTATTAGGCTTAAAAAATGGCATGATTATAGGTACCTTCCAAAAGTACAATAAGCTTCCAATAATTTGTGATGGTACAAAACCATATAGATTTTTCTGTTTTTGTGCTTTCCTGTATATTTTTCTCTTCTTTAAAACTGGAATAAACATTTGGGCCCGATATTAACTTTTCTCTTCGTGTTTTTCCTCTTTCTCTTTCACTTTCCTTTGTACGCATCTTTGTTTTTCTAGAAAAGATTAAAAATACAGTTTAGACACTCGGTACCGTGGACACACAAAAACCATGTCTGTTCACATTATCGATTTATTCACGTTAACGAAGGTTATATCTAATACGTACATAATTAAAAAACAATGTAATGAATAAAATAAACCATAACATAACGTTAATGATTTTAAAAAAATAGCAACAAAGAAAAAAAAACAATCACAAATTAATTTTTGCTTTTTAAGCGACATTTTACGTGTGCCGAAAATATACTTACCTGCGTACGCAATTACACATGTATCCACTAGAAATGATAACCTACTGTCTGACCGTCCACAGTGAATACCTGAAATAAAAATAAAATATTTTTGGCGTTTACTGACCGGTGAAATGCCAAATATATCAGGGAAGCACACGTAAAGCAACAGGGAAGTACTGATTTGTGCTTCTGTTTTCATAAGGGGAGGTTAGTTTATCCACGGTATATGGTGGCCTATGCATAAAAATATGTTGTTTACGCTTTGCGGGGTTTACGTTATCCGGCGTGTCTACTGTGTATTTTAATTTTTGCTTGGGATGGACGGGACACATTTCGATATCTGTTTATGTCAAAAAACAACTTACTTTAAAAATATATAATAACATAAAATGTTTTCTTATCAAGCCAAATCATAGTCACCTTAAGATTATCAAAAAATCTTTTAACAGTTTTTTCCTAAACAAAAAAATATATACATGAAATATATAATAATTAAATATATAAATATATGAAAGGGACAAAATAAAAGTACCAAGTCTTACCAAATTCAAGTTTAAATAAACGTAATTTGGTGCAAGTTCTGCCACTGTCACAAAGTCAACAAAATAACAAATTCCACTATCCACCGCAATTTCGCATAAACAAGTTTGTGTATTTCGACTTTGCGTGTTGAGCGTATTGCGTAATATAATTTTTCTATAGTAGGGGGATTAGTAGTATTAATAGTTACAAAAAAAATAGAATGTTTTTATTTTATTGTATATCATCACTTCTACTTAAAATGGCCGTTTAAGCTATTTTGTGTACTGCTTGGGAATTTGAAGATTTTCAAACTGGGGCTATAGAGTAGGGTGGACCGAAAAACCTTTTTTTCAATTTTTTAAGGGGGTAGTGAAAAAAGTTGTCTTAGCGGTGCAGCAACCTCTAAAAAAAACTGAGCGCTGACAAAAAAATTTAGCCGCCCCCTCCTCTCTAAAGTGAATAATTTTTAAGAACAACAAAACTGGCTAATGGCTATGTGTAGTTACTAAGTCAAGCTAGGTACTCTCTATAACACCGGAAAAAAACTGGACGCACTACTTTTAGTTTTAACCGCGCCCCTTTAGCCCCCAAAAATCCAAGCAATGCTAGAAAACAAACCAGCGTTTCATTTAAGGACGTACATACGACTCTTTACTTAATTCGGAACCCAAAGACGAAAAACGACTCGCTTTTCTCCACAAAAACTGATCCCAGTAAAGACCAAGAGTACCTTCTGAACATTGTCAAGACAATCCAGACAGGAAACTGTGCGCGAGATCTGACCGTAAAAGATCCTGGAACTCTCAGTCATTCCCGATGGTTAACATGTGCAAACCGAGTCTTACGATTGTTCATTGCCCATAACGAGTCCTACGAACGAACTGAAGATACATTCCAGTTACATTGTGAAGGAGTATGCTCTTGCCCGCTTCGACATTAAAAGATATCAAGTCAGTAAAATACAGTCGTAAGCATTCTTCAAGGTCGTGAAAACCACTAGACATTTGCCGGACAACATTAAAAAAGTTATCGATCCTGTAATTAAGAGAAACGCGTTCTTCTGTCATCCAGAGGATGACTATGATAACGGATGAGAGACAGCATATATGAGAGTTGGGTTACAGGAGGATACTGAACACTAGAAATCAACAACCGAAGGATAAATCTGTTAGAACTTTTATGTATCCCTCAATAAATTTTGGTGCCACGGAATACAGTGAGCTGATTGAGTGGACGAAATGTAAGCTGTCGCCCCTCCAATGATGGAGAGCTTGACAACGAAGAATATTTCATCATTGCTACAAAATAAAATTCTGCCTGATTTTGAATCCATTTAATTGGAGTATAATAAGATTAATAAGTGACGAATGACTTCAGTTTAAAATCGTAATACGCCTCCCAAAATAAATTTTGAATGGTAGAACGACAGAGATATAATTTAAATTAACATCCAATTATGAAAATTATAATTCATATCTTAATAATCTGATTTTTAAAATAATGCGATTCTGTCCAACAATATAATAAAGATATTATTGCTAAGCCCAATACCTTATTGCTTAATTTAGATATAGAGGGCGTAGCCCTTAAGACAAAATAAAAACAGAAAGTTGAGTAGTTGCACTATATGACAAACTGCTTTCCATCCCTCAAAATAGACTGGAATATTTAAACCTGTATTTTAATTTTTTCTGTAAAACAGAAAGATCTGTAAAACAAAAAAAATCTATAGACATTTTTCTCATTTCCTACTTGAAACTTTATTTCATTTTTCAGGAGGATCAACCTTGTCCTTTTTTAAAGAATCGAATTTCTCCACCTACCATCAAATGTGGGTTCAAATGGACTCTGCCGATCCGAAAGTTTTCGTACCGACTAATCCCGAAGGTGTCAAAAGGGTTAAAGAAGGCAAAAGGAAATACGCCTTTTTAATGGAAAGCTCCTCCATTGAATACGAGACTGAACGAAATTGCACGCTTATGCAAGTTGGCAACCAGCTGGACTCAAAAGGATATGGAATTGCAATGACTTCTAGTAAGTATACCGGGTGTTGCAAAATAGAGGCGTACCATCATAATTTTTTTCCTATACAAGGTAATAAAATAAAATTTTAGCTACTCAGATTGGGCATAGTTTGGCATTTTTTGATAATGACAATGTGGCTGATTTTGTTTAGTTCTACCAAAAGGCATAAAACTTTGATAATTAAATGGGACACCCTGTATATTCTGCTTATTTTGGTATAGCGTGACATTTTGAGGTTTCATATATTTGTTCCCTTATAACCTTGGGAAAATGCAGTTTTACCTATTTATCTATTACGTTCTCTTTAACATTACAAATCATATTTTACCTAAAAAGTCGTTTATTTTTAAGTGAAAACAAGGTGGCTCGTAGGGCTGAACAAACATCTAACTTTCTTTCGAGTAGTTTGACACAACTTATTACTTCTTTTCACACTTTCCTGGAAATCAATAGCGTTTGAAAAGTACTTTTCCTACGACCACCTATGAAAGTGAGAAAAAAAGCACGGTTAACTTGGCGAGAAAGTGCCTTATATCACACGCGTGTTGAAAAGTAGGGGAGACTGGCCTAAAACGGCATACTACTTTTTGTAGGCGTCATATATATTTTATTTAAAACTTTTAATCGACGACTAAAAGAGCTTTAGAATTTACAATGATAATACTTTTAACCGGTAAAAAAAGAATTTTAATTTAAACAAAGTTTTTTTTCACAAATACGAAATTAGTAAAAAGTAACATTAACCATTTTACCCTTACTACTACGGGCAAAATGGCATACCTATATAAAAACATATGTAAATTGAACAATTTTAATTTAAATCGTTTTTTTTTTTGCTAACAACCAAAAAAGCCCCTAAAACTAACTAATAATTTTAAAAAATCTTAAGAAAGCATTCTTATAATTAAAAAGAATGTCATCCTGAATACAAACAGGGCAAAATGGCATACATAAAATAAAAAAAAATAAAAACTTCTTCAATAGGTATGTTTAATCACAAGCATAACAAATGTAAGTTTTTGTCTTAGGAGTTTTTTACTGACTATTAAAACAGTGTGCTCTTAAAAAAGTTTAAATATACTGATAACGTCTAAATCGGCATACTATGCCATTTTACCCCAGACTCGTGTATGCCATTTTATACCGATAGACATATTAGAACAAATCCAGCTGATGGATAGCTTTAAACAATGTTTTTAATTGTTATGTATATCAAAACATGATTATAGGAGTTTGTATTTAATGACTTACCTATTAATCTTTACGAAAAACTATTCACAAAATATACATTCATAAATTACTCTAAGGTAAATAAAAACTAGCACCATTGTCAGGCCGGGCAATCGACAATTACAGCGGAACTAACATATTTGCGACGTTACCAAGCTTGTGGATTTTTGTTAATGTTCTTTTGCAGAATTAGGCTGACATTGTCGGTTCTTACATTGATCGGTAAGCTCAAAACTGTCAGTATGCCGTTTTAGCCTAGTATGCCGTTTTAGGCCAGCTTCCCCTACTTTACAACACACGTGTTGAAAATTACTTATCAACATGACATTGAAATAGTTGGTGTCAATTTCATTTGTTTTATTTTCAGCACACTTGATAAAAATATTAGTGTTGAAAGTGAGGGTTTTAAAAGACAGAAATTGAGGTTTTTTTGTAAATATTTTTGTGGTCGTAGGAAAACTATTGTACATTACTCGTGTGAAAGTAATTTTCGCACACTCGTGGGATTATCGCACTCGGCTGTCGCCTCGTGCCACATTCCCACTCGTGTGAAAAGTGTCACTTTCAACACTTGTTATGTAATATACTATTACGCATACAATGATATTCGATCAAAACGGCATAGTCACCATAAGTTGGCTGCCAAAACAAAAGCAAAATTTAATTCGGGACACCGCTTTAAATTTTTGTCAAGTTACTTTTGATTTAACTAAAGCTGGCCAAGGCCTACGCTAAAACGAAATCGCTTAACATCGGCTTTTAGTTATGTATCACAACCAAACTACCAGGATACGCCACTGGAGAATACCCTAACCAACAGATAAGACTCGAGAAGATGCTGCGTCGCCTTTTTACCGTATTTATCTTTTCATGTTGGACTTTATCTTTTTATGATAATTATCGAATTTTACCTCATCCTCACATTAAATTAAACCAGGTGTTATCTTTTTCTACTGAGTTATATCTACTCTGATAATTTCTGATATTTGTCAATTCATGTAATGCCCGTATTTTATCTACTTATGCCAAGATTTATCTTCACTTTTAGGATCATTTTAGTATATAAAGGAAAGTACAGTATTTTAACCGCAAAATACATAATTTTTTACATTTGGGCAATCGGAAGCGGTCGTGTAGTTACGAAGCGTAAAAAATTGTACATAACCTGTCTTGTGTTTCTTTTGAAGCGCATTTTTTTGAACGAGTAATGATAATGGAAAAGAAACAAAGCGACAGATACTACAATCGGAATGGAAATAGATCTATTGCTAAAAATAGTAGGAAAATAAAAAATAAGAGTATTTTGTGTTTATTAAAATGAATATACATAGTTTATTTAAGCTCTACATAGTTGTTTATTCTCAACCAATACTTTTCTGATGTTCCACACAAATATCTTATAAAATCCCTAATTAAAGCCTTATTTTGTATTCCATTTTTCAGTATTAAACTCTTCTAATTATTCCCTTTCCACTAATTTCATTTTTTCCATATTCAACCGTATAGTTATAATTTTCCACAAGAGTAGCAAAAAATGGTGTTATTTATAAAATGTTGAAGAACAATATGGTATATTATTCAAATAGTCCTCATTTTATGCTAGGATGAATTAATTACCTTCATTTTTTCTATATTTCTTATTATACAGTGTATTCTTGACCCGGGTCAAAGGAATTCCTCCGTTCGTTCGACGACTTCGAAGAAAAACATTCATTGTTTTGATGCACGGCTACACGATTTGTTCGAATATAGTAGTTAATCTCTCTTAGATAGTTTGTTAATAATACACTTTTATTTAGTGACAAACATCCACCACCTTCTAGTACGTCCTTTACGATCCTTTTTTTCAAGTACTAATTTAAAGCAGGATAATACTACAACCTTGGCGGCAGCAATTGCAAATTGCAACACTATCCTCTATTTTTGAATCAACTACTAGACAAACGTTTGTACCAAACTCTTTTCAGAGGTATCGGACTAAACATTAGCCATATCATGTAGCGGAAACATGTGCCACACCAAATGTCGAACTTAATTAACTCAATTGTTCGGTCCAACGTTGGAATCCAGCGTTCGACGCGTCGTGTAGCGTCGGCTTGAGTATGAGCAAATATGTTTACTATTAGTAAAGATAGAGACACCAAATTTTAGGTGTATCTTATTGGTTATTTAATCTACTTTTTTATGTAATTTAACTTTTGCCACCCCCCTTTTTGGATGACGCTAGGGAGTTGAGGTTAAAAATTTCAAATGCAACCCTATGCCGTGTGGTACCTCATTTCAAAAGTCTTCAAAAAAGAAGCTTTCTACCGCAACCCCGAGATTTGTATCTTAATTCGTTTTTAAATGGAAAGCCTTTAAAAATTGAAAATCGTGAAAAATTAAAAATTATTTAAATACTTAAACTTTGTCTAATGTAACACATTTGTAGTGGCAACGGAATTATCCGTCATTATGAAAAAATAAAAGTACCAGTGTCAGGTGATTGACGTTTGTCGCCCGTGGTTGGACGCAAGTTGAACTGTTGGACATTCCCAAACAAATCATTTATTTTTCTGTGATTCTCAAATTTTTGGTATTTTTCAGTCGTTTTTCTTCTGTTTTTAAGAGTTAGCTAGACTCACAGCAACCGCGACTAGTCAATAATATTAAATCAGGAATTTCTTGTCTTGTGTGGAGATGATTTAGATGCTTGGTAACCCTGAGTAAAGGCACGAAATAATACAGTGAAAAAAGGCAGAACATTATCCACGAAAATAATTGCTTATTATTTTACCTAAACAAATATTACATCATTTTGTCAAGAATTTTTAAACTTTTAAAGAGAAAAATGTGTTATTAAGAAGCTGTAGTCATTTGAATTATTTTTAAAATTATATTTTAGGTTTAAAAAATTCAAATGGCTATAACTTTCTGTTAACATATTTTTTTCTCTTAAAATTTCAAAATTCTCGACAAAATGGTGTAAAATTTATTTATAGTTCATACAAAATAAAAACCGATGCACGTCACCGATGACGCTATTAAATGAGCGCAGTCATACCACCGCATAATTATTATAAAACTGTAATGGAGTGTTTTATTGAATTTTAAATTTCGCGCCTGATATTCGTTGTTAGTCAGTTGGCAGCATATGCGACGTTGCTGCGTTGCTCCGTTTAATTTCTTGACATTTCTAGTGTGTTGACAGCTGTGGTTGACAGTTTATCGGAGCTTCACATTGGTTTTATTTGTTTTGTGTCTTTTTGGAGCTTTAAACTTTTATCTTGCGTTTAAAAACTGTTCTTTTAGAACAATCATAGTGTTATAGTTGTCAGAGTCCTGTTTGCGAAATGCCGAAGCAGTTAAACAGCCGTTGCCAACAGTTAGTAGCATCTGTGATACGCTATTTTGAATAAGAACGAGACAATAATGGCACATTGCTACCCTTAACTGTTAGAGAGGTAATTTTAATATTATACCTATATAATGATAAAAATTTTTGGAAAAATTACCGTCAAATATATTGTTTTAGCGTGTAGCAGCAGCCCTAAACTTGAATGTTTCTACTGATCTCATATCAAAGAAAAAGAAGAAGCTGTGTACAAATTTGTTTTCTTAGATGAAACCTGGATTTTTCACAATGGTACCATAGATCATTCATGGCAAGATATTAATAAGAAAGTGTAAAAACTACTAAAGTTGATGGTAGGAGGTTAGTTACGCAAATGTATTTCAATATTTTCAATATTTCAATATCTTTATTTATGTCAATACACAAAAATAGTAGTCACACAAGTCATAGATGAAAATGTAGTATAGTAGTAGTGAAAATATAGTCTAGTATGAAAATGTTTTTAATCAGAATTATTTTAGATACATCGTACTTTATGCTGGCAATGAAGATGGATTTATCGAGGGTGTAGAGCTTATATTTTCCTCAAAAACCCAACTTGCGGATTATAATGGTGAAATGAACCAACAAAATTTCATGAAATGGTTTGAAAATCAATTATTAAAGAAATTGACTGAACCGTCTTTAATTAATTATTATTGACAATGCCCCATATCATAGCATGTTATTAACCAAAATACCAAACGGCTCATGGACCAAAGCTGCCATTCAAGACTGGTTAAGAAATAATAACATAGAATTTGCAGCCCCGATGCTTAAAAGCGAGCTTTTAAGAACTGTAGCACAGTAAGTATCGCATACAATTTATTATGTTAACATATTTGCTAACTAGATATTTTTTTAGAAATAAACCAGCACGAAGATATTTAGTAAATAACTTAGCACAACAATATGGACACTGAGTTTTACGTCTCCACCCATACCATTGCATTTTTAGGTTGAAATATTTACTTTAGGAAAGTACCTTATGTAGCGGCTCTTGTTACGGCCATAGAACTAAGAAAGTTTTAGCCCTAATACAATGCATGTACATAGTTAGATTTAGGGGGCACGGAGACATGACGTTACAAAAACAAGACATTCCTTGATAAAAGTAAATTCCAACAACTGAAAAAGACTAAGGAAGCAAAATTTGCCCACCATGCAAAATCTCAGTTTTGGGTAGTCACGACTACCCAAATTTAAAAAAATTGCTGGACATGCCCGTACCAGCTTTCTCACTTCATAGAAGGTCTCCGGGACACTCCGGGCTTTGTCCCATCCTGGAGACACCTTCTGGAAAAACATTCTTTTTTGAATTTTAAATATTATCGTCACCTCTTCCTTGGTGGATCGCTAGCAATTTCTGGCTAGCGGGGTAACAAGGTGGTGGGTCCACCCATGACAAAGACAGACGCGCTGTCTGTCTTTTGTCCAATCGGTACCTAGCGTATCAGGCCTCCCTGACGAGACAATTATGCGACAGTACAAGGAACTGCACTAAAATATTTGTACATGTGTTAGGAAGGTGGTAGAGGATTTCTTCGTCGACCGAGGTGGTACCACCCCACACATCCTCTTAAAGGGCTGGTGAAGTCCGTACGGATGTTTCCACCTCTGGATGTGTTAGTGGGATTTCCCCAGTACACCCACGGTACATAGTACTTAGACTTCGGTCTTGTCAGAACATAAAAAAAACTGAATGGTGCTTGTGAAAGTTTTTTATTCTTTAATATATTTTAAAAAAAAATTCTGTGTACTTTTTTCCTACCATTTTTTTCTCCCATTAAAAGATATCTTTAAGACACAGAGAGGTGTATGAGTGCATCAAAGCGCTTGCATCAACGCCCGTGTATGGTATGAATGTGGCACGCACGATAAAAAAGTTTGTCATTTCATACTTACACACGGGCATTGATGAACGTGCGTTGATGCACGCCTACATGTCCTTGCGTCTGTGACCAGTTTTACATATCATTTTTCGTACTCTTTTTTGTGCTTGCATATTTATACACTAATCAATGTCTTTTACAACGATATAAACTTTTTAAATTATTCTACATCTTTTTAATGTTAAAAGATAAGTCATTTAACAAAAAATAAATGAGTAAATAATTCAAAAAAAATCCATCCATGTGCTAGGTAAATTATTTCTCAATATTCGATAAATTTATAACAATCTGGCAACAGTGTCCTCTAAAACTTAAACACGTGTTTGATGACGTGCAACGGTTTTTAATTTGTACGAACTATAGAAACAATATTAAGTAAAACACCTAAACGCGTTCATTTTTTCGCAAATTACAAAATGTTTTTTTTTCTTTACCAAAACATTCCCAGTGGGCTCACTATTAAAACCCCTAAATTTGGTACGGGTCCTGTAAGTAGGAACAGAGATATAGAATGGTGTTACAGGAACCATAGAGAAAATATGAATATCTATTCATCATTTTGTCAAGAATCACACAAAAAATAACTCAAATGCGAACTTACTAAGCTGACAAAATATTTTGACAAATATTGCTTTATTTTCGTTAATTTGGGAAATGGGTAGGGTAATCTTTAGGCCTTTGGGGGGGGGGGGGGTTAACCCCAAACCTCCCCCCCCTTGGCTGCGCCACTGGTTAAAAACATATTTAACCATTTTTGTTGTTTTATTGTGCAAGGCTCGTTTTCTGGCATTAATTTTGCTCATCATGTAGAGACTGCCCAGAGATATTCATTTGGAATTATTCGAAAACAGTTAATTTTTGTTATAAAAGTAGAAACATGTCCAAAATGGAAAAATACGAGGGCTGGACAGTATTTATTGTTTCTAACATACTAGGCGTTGAGAAAAAGTTGCTCTACCAACACACCATATTTATTATTTATTTGTCAAACGAAGTGTCAAAACTGATTTCTTATCTTTATTTGCTAACAAGTTATATTAATTAAAAATAGAAGTTGTGCGAAGATTTGGAAAAATCGAGAGAAACCACCATCATTTCAGAAGCGAATTTGGCGTTGTTTAACAGTAATTCAAAGAGTTTTCTGAATCGGTTTGTTAAAGTTGATAAAACGTCAGTTCACCACTTCGATCCCGAGTCTAAATTCCAAAGTAAAGAATGGCGATACCGAGGATCTCCACCATCTCGCAAATTTAGGATCCAACCCTCAGCGAATAAGACTATGCCTACAATTTTCTGGGACGCTGAAGGAATTATATTCATTGATTATCTGGAACACGGCTACTCAATCATGGGTCAGTATTATGCAACATTAATCAATGAACTTCGTGATTGCACTAAAGAAATAAGAAGAGGAAAATTGTGTCGTGGAATTCTCTATCATCAGGACAACGCTCCACTTCATAAAAGCCATGTTTTATTGAATGCAATTTACAATGCTGGTTTCGAACTAATGGCGCATCCACCAGATTCACCCGACCTAGCCCCTAGTGATTTTAACTTATTTCCAATGCTAATAGAAAGTATTTCAGGAACCAAATTTTACAGCAATGATGACGTTATAATAGCAGTTCTAGAATTCTTCTGTAATCAAAACCGCCTGAAAGATTTGAGTGAAGCTTTTGTTCAGTATTTTCCAAATGAACAGCATACTAAATACCAAAATGAATTGTGGAATCAAACCCATTTGCTATCAGTGCACGACCTTCGACCATGACAGCTTAAGAATACAAAACTTTTATTGGAATGACATCTGATTCATCGTTACAAGAAAAATTTAAATCTACGCCGTTATGTTAGTAGAATTCTGGTGCAGTTTAAAAGACGAATATCCTCGATTGTCGCTAAAGGCGTTGTAACTTCTACTATTTGCAACTACATATAGGTATGTGTGAAACGGGGTTCTCAGCTTATGTGTCGACAAAAAATAAATAACGCAATAGACTTGATGCCGAACCTGACATGAGAATTCAACTTTCATCTATAAAGCCTAATATTAAGTATCTGCGAAAATAAAAAGCGGTGTTCCCATTAACATTACAAATTTAAATTCCTGTTTGAACGGAAAATCTTTTAACAAATTGATTGAGTTGGCCGATACTTGGTGGAAGTCCATAACTAATATTATGGGTTAACCAGAAAAACTACTAGTTTGACTTAGTAAACTTCCACTATATTTAATTCGTAAAACTTATTCCGAAGAAGCTACAGTGTAGCGAAACATGTCAATAATTTTGTCAATATAGTGGAAGTTTACTAAGTCAAACTAGTAGTTTTTCTGGTTAACCCATAATATTGGAAACTCTTTTTTTGTTTTATTTTAGGTTTTTGGACATGCTCTTAAGAAATTTTTGCTTATTTTTGAAGTAAATAAATGTAATTTGAAATAATTCTCATTTTTGTTGCATATAATCGCAAATAACCCTTTTACAGAAGATGTTGCATGTAACGTGTTAAAATTCTACTTTTGTGTTTTAGATTTTGGCGAATGGGCGGCATATAATTTTCTCTCGGAACTTCCGTAGTTTAAAATCAAATAAATAAATAACCAGTAAGTTCTTTTATTAAATAAAGGAAGGGCTATTGGAGAAGCTAAATTACAGTGGTGCCTTCTTTGCTTCTGTTTTACCATTGTTTGAACGCTTCATTATGGAATCACAGTTGGATCGATTTCAGGTATACTTCTCTGAATCGGTGCTTTCTTTCCACTAAAAGAAAAGCAAGAGGGATGTAAGTAGGGGTGTCGTTTAAGTATTATTGCTTGTTGTTACCTTGATGGTCACTCGATAGCTTCGATCAGTCGGTTGGTCAAATGCCTGGTTGTCATTAATTGTTGAATCTCTGGTGAGTGTGACAACTGTTGGTATAATTTCGGGCATTATTTGCATACAGCTTTATTGGGTTTTACGGGTTTCTCCTGGAGGGCCTCCTTTCTTGCCTAACCATGCTCGGGTTAGTTTATTTACATCATGTTTGCCCAAATATTTCTGGTTTGTACTGACCACCGTTATTTGTCGATAAATGTTGCACTTTGTTTAGTGTTCTGGCGATGGATTTGGTCTAGTTTCTGGTCATTTTTCCTAAAATAATTAGTGCTTAGAGCAGGGCCACGTGTGTGTATATGTAAAGATTGCATTAATTGCCATTATCAGGACATGGGAGGATTTGAGGGGTGATTTGGGGTACTTACTGTGGTTATTTTGCAGTTTCATTCGTGTTTTTGTATCGTATAAACTGCAATTTTAAGTGATTTTCTCACTTTTTAGGCGTTTTATTCTTCTTCTGACTTTCTGACATATGTCACTTGTCATCTGATTGAGCGAGGGTTGCAAGACAGGTGCCACCATGGGGAAATAATCTTTAACCCCCATCTCCTGGCGTATTTGTTGTTAATCTAGGGGGAAGCCTACTGAGATAATCTTGAGCTCCCACTCTCAGGGTACGCTTGGGTGAGAATCTCCGAATTTAATGAGCAGAATTTTTTCAGAAAGCCCTTAAAAATCCTGTCTTGTTTTGAGGAAACTTTTCTTTATAAAGTTACATTTAACTTCGCCTTCAATCAGAATATCAACTGGAAGTGTAATCTCGAACCCCCAGCGTTGGTTTCTGCGCATGCGTAGGTTCCGAGAGAACAAGTCTGGATCGGAGAATGTAGAGAGACGTAATTTGTAAGTCTCATCAGCAAGACACGTTTTGCCGTGGGCGCGAGAACAGAGTTTTCGGGAAGTTTTACTGTTTTGAGTGATGCAAAAATAGTGCCCATTTTGTGAGGGAGTTTCTCCAGTTAACCCATCGTGGGCTTAAGTCATATAGTGGAACCTTGTGTTGGATTTTATGGAGTTTGGCTGTCCACTCCCATTGTTGGTGATCAAGATTCTCGACGTTACTACGTGCTTCGTTCATCCCGTTTAAGATCTAGAGGTAAATTTGTATGTGCATTTATTGTGTTCGTAGATAGTGTAGAGAGATTGATAATTCAGATTTAATGGACGGGGAATATTTATTTTGATTGATTTTCTCTTTCCAGGGGTTTCAGTTTTAGTTTCTGGTATAATTACCTCTCTTGGGTTTAGCTGTGGCCCTCTCTTTGCGTCCGGCCCGATTTTGATGATCATTCACTGCTATCTCCGATTTTACTGCACGACTCCCCGTCTGTCCAGGACTTCCTGCCACCAAGGTTGGCCATTCTATACCTGACAGGCCTCAAGGGATTGGTGTTGCTCACCACCCCTACCAGCCTAAGGAGGCCACAAGTTTTAATTTATTTATTGATATCAATCTATTATTTTGTTGCTCGACAACTAAAAATAAGTATACCTATCTCTAATTTTTACCTCGAGAAGGAACACGAGACTTTTTCTGTTCACTCCTAAATTTAAAACTTACAAATACTAATTTAACAATTTACTGATACTAGGTATAAGTGTCATTGAATATTTCTTGTGTTTTGGTAGTTAACCAATGGGGATCCTATCGTGTTCCCTATGTTAGATTTAAGTCAGGGGTTATAATAGAGGGTGTGCGAAAGTACTGTAAACTAGACGTGATCACGTTTGGGGACGGAGCGCGCGCCGGTTATACCCCTTAAGATTAATTTATTTACTTACACAGTATTATACTTTTAATTGGTTCTTAATATACCTATCCAATTTCTTGTTTTAAGCGTTGTTGTTTTCTTGTATACTAGTATCGAAACGGGTGTAGGCGGAAGGCAGACTGCAGCCAGGGATGTTCAGAAATCGATAAAAACTGTCTGAAAAGAAGACACGCGAGATTTATTTTTCGGAGTCTTATTTTTTAGATAAAGGAGGTCAGCGACTAATATTTATTGGACCAAATAAGGTGTTTTTTGCAATAGGTGTTTTAAGAAAAAAAGTTTAAGATGATGGAGTTGTCCGTTTCTTGCACCGAAAAAAAAAATCAAAAACAAAAAAATTAATTTATTTCAGAAGATATCCTTTGTAATACAAAAAATACTATAATGTATGACAGATTTGCCGAAAAGCAAATTAAAACTACATTAAAAATTAAAAAACAATGTACGTGAAAAAAATGGCCAAACATTTGTTAAAAACTCCTTACTTAAAATATTTCTGTTTCAACTTCTTGATCGCTGTCATCAGTGTTTTCCTGATTTGGTTGTTGGGTACTATTATTACCATTTCGCACTTGCTCATAATACCACATAATGTACAGGAGGTACATAGTTATCACCAAGAGACATCACATTGTATACTTTTTTTGGATTAATTCTAAAGGGAAAAATCTTGTAGAGTTTAGCATTTGGCAATGCTAACACTGCATTGAGTTTTTTAATGTTTGTGTTTCACTGCACTCAGTGACATTCTTTTTTTCGTAATTAAATAAGCGATACTTGGAAACACAAAAATTTTTTTTTTGGCTGATTGTTTATTTGTCTTCTTGAAGAGTGGTTTGAATGTGCCTGTAAACTCAAGAATCATATCCTGTTTTACTTCTATTACGCGGAACTTTTTTGAGGTCTTATTGACTAAATTTCTCCAATCATAACAAGTCGTTAATCTTCGCAATGTTGTAATATGTTCGGTGCAAAAAACGGTCATCTCCTGGAGGTAGCCGATTCTTGCACCGAACTTGCTCTCGATCAACTCCTCAACGTATATATTTGAGTTAATATAAGTTGGATTTGACTGATTCTTGCACCAAACGATGCGGAATCAGCGATTTTATGCATTAAACTCAAAACCCAAAATTCGGCAAAAATTGGAGTTGACCGGTTTTTGCACCGAGCCCTTCAATTCGTGATCTTGTCTTTCCTCGTAAAACATCAGTATACAGGGGCATGGTGTAAAACCTTTAAAATCACGTGCCGCTCTAGAAATACCTTAACTCCGCATCTTCGCTGTTTAAAAGCTGGCGGCCACCATTGTTCCCTGAAACAACTTGGTTCAAGTCTGTGGTTAAACTTGACCTAGTTTGATATTAGGGATCATTTTTGTTGATGATATTAGGGATTATTTTTATTCTTTGGTTCAACTTAAAATAGGCGTCACATGCACTAAAACCATATTTTCTGTTGAAACAGACCAGGGTTTCCACGTTAAAAGTGAGCACTAATCAAAAAGATTGAGAAACGCTGGACTAGAAGATCTAAATTTAAACCAGTTTTAAGACTTAAACTTTTTTAGTGATTTTCACGGTTAATTGTCAAATTAGATCTTTCAGCAATAATAAATCTGACTGATTTGTTTTCAAAAAATATAAAGATAATAGGTCGGGAGCCGGTGACACTGAAAGTACCGTCATCGCGGAATCAAAAATTTTGTATGTAAATTGATAGTTAATAGTCATACGAACAAAATGAGCTCGGTACGCCGGGATTCATTAGGCCGAAAGTATTTTGAAAACAATTAATTATTATAAAAAAGCAAAAATGTTTTTTTACCCAGGGTGTTTTCTAATTGAATGTCAATATTTAAGGGGCGATTTTTGGGTTCTAAAAAGAAAACTTCATATGAACGTATGTCCTAAACGTCTTAACTTTTGAGATACAGGGTGGTAAATGTTTCAAAAATAAATAGTTTTTTATTAAAATCTGTAATACCACTTTAGATATTTTAATTAAATTTGGCATACATGTACTATGTATCAAGAGGCATTATTTAGTGTACCACAATTTTTTTTTCTTTAAACCAGTGGCGTTCGTACGGAATTTCACCTGCATATTTTGGCAGATATTGATGGTACGCCACTGATTTCTCGTAAAATTAAAATCATTACTGAAATTCCCAATCATTTCTAAGCAAATTTGATCTCTTGCATTTTTTCAATCCGATGCACGGTTTTCGCTTAAAAAATAAAAACCTTTTCTCTGCATGATCATAACAATATCATTCATATAGCAGAGAAAAGGTTTTTATTTTTTTAAGCGAAAACCGTGCATCGGATTGAAAAAATGCAAGAGATCAAATTTGCTTAGAAATGATTGGGAATTTCAGAAATGATTTTAATTTTACGAGAAATCAGTGGCGTACCATCAATATCTGCCAAAATAGGCAGGTGAAATTCCGTACGAACGCCACTGGTTTAAAGAAAAAAAAATTGTGGTACACTAAATAATGCCTCTTGATACATAGTACATGTATGCCAAATTTAATTAAAATATCTAAAGTGGTATTACAGATTTTAATAAAAAACTATTTATTTTTGAAAACTTTACCACCCTGTATCTCAAAAGTTAAGACGTTTAGGACATACGTTCATATGAAGTTTTCTTTTTAGAATGGACCCAAAAATCGCCCTCTAAATATTGGAATTCAATTAGAAAACACCCTGGGTAAAAAAACATTTTTGCTTTTTTATAATAATTAATTGTTTTAAAAATACTGTCGGCTTAATGAATCCCGGCGTACCGAGCTCATTTTGTTCGTATGACTATTAACTATCAATTTACATAAAAAATTTTTGATTCCGCGATGACGGTACTTTCAGTGTCACCGGCTCCTCACCTATAAGTAATATCCCTATTAAATTAAACGATATTGTAGGTTGTAACATGGGAAACCTAGTCTCTAGTTTAAGGGAAGAGGGAACAAAATCTTTAACGTGAATGTACAATAGTATATTGTACAACGAGCATGGAATGACATGCATTTCCTACGAGTATGACGTTTGCAGCACGATGCCGCAGGCGAGTGCTGCAAATCATACGAGTAGGAAATGGTCATTCCATGCGAGTTTTACACTATACTTTTTCTACGAATGTTACTGTTAATAAAATGGGATTAGTAATATTTTTCTTTTTAAGATGTCAAAAAATGTCAATGAAATTATAAAATTTTGACGCGGCACCTGTCAACGCCACCTTTGTAAAAAATACACGTGCACAGAGTGAACTTTGTAGTTCAATCACCATGGTGATTGAAGCACAATGAATAGGTGTAAACCACAATGTACCTTGTTCTGAATCTATTATTGAACATACAATACAGGTTTTTATTGACATGAGTAGAAAAAATATATTGTCATTTGCAAATAATGCTGCATGTATCTTTTCGTTTCTTGTAAAAATAAGCTTCTTTAGAGTCGTTTGATGTAGATTTTTTTCTCTGGGAAACACATACGAGTAAATATCTGATTTCTGCATTTTAGATTTCCAGTACAGGAAGGCCTTTAACGAAGCCATCTTAAAAATGCAGGAAATGGGTGTTTTACACGGACTTAAGAAAACGTGGTGGACTGAAAAGCATGGTGGTGGAGCATGCAAGGTAAGAAACTGACCTAAGACTTTCTTTGCAATCGAATGGTTTAAAACCGTTTTACTAAATTATATCTGCATTTGTTGTAATGCTATTTGCCTGGAACTATACCTGAGTAGATTTGGTGTTTTTTGTTATTTATTCCGTCATTTAAAATTATTTTGATATTTGGAAACCTTGAAAATGTTCTAACAATGTCTTCTTGAAACATGCCGGTGCTTTCGAAAATATTTTTCGCAAAACTGTATTTTAGAAAAATGTAGGTACTTTTAAAAATCCTTTTTTGGAAAAAACTATTTTAGAAAAATTGTGTTTCGTTTTAAAATAGCGCCAAACCACAAGAGAAATAGTGCTAATAAACTTTTAATATCATCACCACTAATGTCACAAATCAAAGTAAATTACAGAAATGTTTTACAGGAAGAAGAACGTTCAGATGGAGCTGCTGCAGCAGAACTAGGCCTGGATAATGTCGGAGGTGTTTTCGTTGTACTGGCAGCAGGTATCTTTATAGCGCTTGTTTTTGCTATTTGTGAATTTCTTTGGATGGTTAAAAAAGTAGCAGTTAAGGAACATGTAAGTCAACCATATCATAGTAAGAAATTCTTAACTTCAGTGTTTACTTTAACATCAGTCATTTAGTAATACCATGGACGAAATAGAAATTTAGCGTCCATGAACGATGCCGTAAAGTTTAATAGGTAATTTCGTTCGGTTCTTGACAACATGGTGAACTTGTGATGTTATGCCTGATTTTCACGGTGCACCTTGTCGTAGCAATACACCGTTAGAAGCGGCAACACAGTTGTATGGAAATAGATCGTATTCTATTTTGGTGAAATTAGTTGCTGCAATTTAGTAATTTCTTGAGTGGTTTTTCTCTTGCCAACTTATGTATGTGCGTGTCAGTTACGTTCTAGAGCTGTGAAATGTTATTTCTTTTAGTCTAACCTCTTTTGTGATTTATATTTGCAAAATATCATGCAAAATACAAGCACAGAATGAAACATTTGTGGTTCAGCGTGTCTAATATCTAGTGATTTTACTCTTACGTTGTCAGCTGGCAAGCTTTGTACTTGAAAACCGCAGCTACACTTTGTCCACGTGTGAATGCATATGCAACCACTCACGGCAACAAAAATTCTGCAGCTTTATCGCCGTGACTAGTTGCATCATCGAAACCGGGCTTAATACTAATATATGAATGTGGTACCTCATAATATCCTGTGTATTGCTAATTGCTCTAGTATAGGCTGCTCTAGTATGAAAAGGTTTTGGAACAAGAAACATACAATAGGGATTCTTCAATCCACCAATTGCTGGACGTTTTATACTGCGTGCCAGGATATGCTTTTGAGATACCCATCTGGGTTACACTGTGGCGCCCTTAAATATGAGAAGGGGTGGAAGTACTGAACCATTCGCTGCAACACAAGCCAATACAGTGTTTTCTCTGCCGCTGCCCCCAGAAAGCCTACAAAGGGATTTTCCTTTTTTGTCTATAGCACGCATACGGCTAAGATCACTTGGAAAACCGCTTTCATCCGCATCAAAAATGAAGCAAGCTTTGTTAATGTCTTCAAGAATTTTAATGAGCACTGTATTTTTAAAGTATCAAAAAAACTGTAAACAACGTCTGGTTTCCGAGCATCTTTGCGTAATTTTTGTAAATGCTCAGATTAGTTATGAAGTCGTAATACCAGCCATCCCTGGCCTGCACTGTAAAATTATTTGATGTAAAATTACTTGCTTTTTAATAGGTAATATTTCGCCTTGAAGCTTCAAGTAAAAATTACAATTATCTACCATGTCATGGAAACTGCTGGTAATTGAGTGCTATTTTTATGTATAAAATTACCTGTTCCGGCAAGTTAATTTTATTGAACGATATGTAATTTTAAGTTGACGTCAATGTAAATTTACACCCGTACTCATTATATTTACAAGCGATTTAATGCAAATGTCTGTATATGAGTAGTATAATAATGTAATATTGCTAATAGTTTCACGAAAAATTTTACGTTCCAAGTTCGGAATTTTAGTTGTATGTAAATGTAAAGCTACATGGACGTATGCATGCAAGTACATGCGCTTTTACATCTTAATTTTGATACAATGCGTCCAGGGATGGGAGACAAGAGGACAAATGGAACAAATATTTAGACATAAAAAGTCAGTATTAATAAAAGTTTCTACGTACCAAAATCAAATCGCAATAAGAAAAGTGTGACTTTTTGTATGGGGTGCGCAAAAAATAAAAAAAAAATATTTCAAGATAAAAGTAATAGATTTATTATTTCAACGCAAGATGTTACATCGAAAAGATGTGAAACATTTTTATTTGATTTTTCTAGTTTACCAAATTCCAAAATTGCAAGAGAAAACTTAAACTGTGTGAATTCTGAATTAATAGCACAAAACAGAACCAACAGTAATTTGCAATTCATAATTCTTTTAAGTTTAAATTTTCTTTTACAATTTTGGATTTTAATTAATTTAAGATGTTCCTGGTTAATATTTTCCCTTAAAAACAAAAAGAACACAGATTTATTTAATAGAATTTTCATATTTATGTATATTTTGAGAATCACCTACAAAAAAATCAATTTTTTCTTACCGTAAATTTAATTTTTAGAAAGAAAATCTTTTATTTACAGTTTCTTTTTTTTATCTTTAAGAAGTTGGTCCATTTGTCCTCTTGTCAACCCCATCCGTGGACATACTGTATGGAACCTAGCTATTCTAAATAAAAGTTGATTAAAACCATTAAATAACTTTTTTTAATAGAATTATTTATTTTCGGGCATCAAAATTCTAACTACACTAACATGATAAACTTCCCGAATCCACAAATGATGCGTATCGCAACACAACAAAGCTACAAATGGCGTGATGAAATGAAGTCGACCGGTCGACCGACGGGGAATCACCAGATGACTTTAAATACGAGGTCAAGTTAGTAATTATAAGTCTACTTACCTGGTATTTCGCATCTTTTTACAATATAAACAAATGTGGAAAAATGCAGTATCAATTGTTTAACAGTTAAATTGTAAATACCCGTAAAATATCGTAAAATTATGTAATTTTCAGTATATTTACCAAGTAGTAACGTGCGCTATACTTTACGTTACATAAAAAGTTTAATTTCACATGACTAAAAATGTATATAGAAAAAATCACCTATAAGCTAATTGAAAATATACATTTCACTTGATTGGCATTTACTGTAATGTTACAATTATTTTACGAACTGATTTTACAGTGTGCCATTGACAAATGGAGTCTTAAAATTATTCGTGTTGACATACTCTTGAATTAGATTTAACAACTCGTCCTTGTCGCAAGAATACCCTGCATTTGTTTGAGCTAGTAAACATTTAACTATTTTATTTTCTAGGACTTTTGAAAAGACTGTTTTTCGGCCACGGCCTTCAGAATCAAGAGCTGTCTTGTAAAATGACTGCTACTGGCACACCGTCGAATTGTTGAGCTTGATTTTTAACATCGCGGATGGCATTCTCGAGATCTCTTTTGCTACAAGATGGTCCATCAGTCAAACGAACATATTTTCGGGGCATCTGTAACAAGATAAAAACTATTTTTTCTACGAATGTTAATAATAACCTTTATTGTATGTTCAATAGTAATTTCGGAACATGGTGCATTGTGTTTTACACATTTTCATTGTGCTTCAATCACCATGGTGATTGAACTACAAAGTTCCCATTGTGCACGGGTATTTTTTACAAAGGTGGCGTTGACCGGTGCCGCGTCAAAATCTTTATAATTTCATTGACATTTTTTGACATCTTAAAAAGAAAAATATTACTAATCCCATTTTATTAACAGTAACATTCGTAGAAAAAGTATAGTGTAAAACTCGCATGGAGTGACCATTTCCTACTCGTATGATTTGCAGCACTCGCCTGCGGCATCGTGCTGCAAACGTCATACTCGTAGGAAATGCGTCATTCCATGCTCGTTGTACAATATACTATTTCATGTTCACAATTACCCCTAAATCCTGTTTACGATTACCGCATATTTGATTTCCTTCGGGGTAAATGTAAACTGATTCCTATAATCAATACTTCACTTTACACATTTCCAACAAGCAAAATTTAAAAAATATCCTATTTTAAGCCTAAAACGCTAATTAATGTCTACTTACCTTTAATACCAAATGATCATAACAATATTACAAAACGAATCTTAAAAGGAAAAACAGAATTTTTGCACCACTCTGAACAAACAGAAAGTGAACACTGGTTTAACACGTTTAGAAGATTCACGTATTTTTATTTCAAGGAAGGAAGGGATAGTCTCCCACAATTTTCGGTTATTTGAATTTTGGCGGAAAATTTAAAATAATTTTACAAGTGGTGTTTACAATTACCCATCTTTATCTACATTTACTCCACTTGACCATAGCTATTATCTGTGAAATAATACAATTGTAAAGCAAATAATTAAATTTTTTTAGATAAGTTTCAAAGAAGCGCTAAAAAACGAGCTATGCTTTGTCTTTAACATTTGGGAAAGACAGAAGAGAGTGAAAACATACCCGCCCTCCAGTATGAAAAAGAATGGTTACTAATTGAGAATATAAGCAAGTAGAAATTTATTTTATTTGACCTATCACTGGAGATTAGGAAATCGAAAATAAGAAAGAAGCTGGAGTTGTTTATTAACTATTACATTATATAGGCTTAAACAAACGAAATACCAATCACAAAGAATATTTTATTGTTGGTAAATGTCCAAATTTTTAATAAAGCTTGTTATGAAAGAATTATGAAGAATTTTCTATATAATCCAATTCCCTTTTAACTGTTTTTATACATATTTTTTCTGAATGTCATTTATATCAGCTTACCAGGTTGATTCCTACAAAACCATAAAAAGAAAAGGGCAGAAAGGAGACTTTAATTACAATTTTAAACCTGTAACAATACAGCGTCATCGAGGTGCCGCGCCGCATAGAAAATATTTTTTCTTCGAGAGTGCGGAAAGTAACTACTTTCCGAATTTATATGCGTGCTGAAAGTTGCACTTTTCCACACTAGTGCTGAAAATATTTTCAGCACTACGCAAGAAACAATACATCAACAATCACATACCTATATCGCCACTTAATTAGACTTAGACTTAGACACTGGACCCGAAACGAAGAGGTCCAATTTAAGATATTTAGTAAAATATTGGTGGGAAATACCCAAAAAATAATCATCCAAAAATTATGAATCTCCCGAATAATTACAGAGCATTTCTACTTATATCACGGTAGAATCATTGCCATGCAACTAAGTTTGGGTTATTCATCTATTTTTTAATTGTCAGTATAGACGTCAAAGTAAAAATACAAAGTTTATTCGACTTTTATCCAACTTTTGAGTATAAAATGGAGATCGAGAAAGAAATTGAAGAGAATATGATTGATGGAGTACCGAAAGACATTCTCAGAGAAGCCAAGAATGTGAACGTCGAATTGTTACCAGAAAAATCGAAATACCGTTATGCCAAAGAATTGGAAACTTTTAGTAAATAGTGTGCAAAAAAAGAAAATAAACAATTTCAAGAAGAGGTAATTCTCGTATACTTTTCTCACAGTTCAAAAACCTGCAAACTGTTAGACATTTGATTTTGTTAAGATCATATGTATTTTTGATGTACCTTTGTATATTTAGTAGTTAGTCAATAAAAACAGGTATTGTGTCAAGTTGAAATTGAAAATTATTGCTTCCCATTATTTGTGTGTTTTATGCGTGAATGCTGTTGCGCATAGTATAATCCAATACAAACCATCCGCGTTATGGTCAAGGAGTCAAGGTCAAGGTACTCAATGTTAAAATCTATGTTAAAATTAACACATATTTTGGATATAGGCAAATATTACAAAGCGATCGCCTTTCTCAAGAAAAAGAATGTTGGATTTCAGCCAAAAAAAATCTAAAACACTAACAAGAAACAATATAGAGCAATTTCTGAACAAGGCTCCAGATGATGTATACCTTTTGACTAGAGTTGTCACAATAATTGGGGTAGTCTGCAGCCATGAAGAATTAACTTATTTGACCCTGCATAACATTGAAGACAAAGATCCTTGTTGCATATTACGATTCCTGATAATAAAACCCACCAACACAGTAGCTTTGTATTAGGCGGGGAACGAAATTTAAACTTAATAAAAACTTAACGTCAGTGGAAATACCTTGTGTAACATTAGGACAATCAAAAAAGTGTTTGAAAATATAAGAGCAAACCAACGTGTATTAAGCGTTTTTTAAAATGTATTTCAAGATTTTTTAAAAATTGACTGCGAAAAAATTATAAAAAACATTTAATGCGCGTTGGTTTACTCTTATGTTTCTAAATCAATTTGTAATTTATGTTTAAAACAAGAATTAAATTTTTAGTGACAAGATACGGCAACATTACCTGTGCCCCTATAGGAAATTTTAAACCATCCATTTATTCAGCTTTAAATACTTCGTCGGCACATCAAAGGATCCCTTTTTATCAAATAACATTGTCGCTATAAAACAAATATCTGGTTAAACAACAAAAATGTCCATTTCTAAATATTTTAGCTTTTGAAGTACCTTAGGCCACAGCGATTCGGCATCAAGGAGCATGTTTCTCTAAATGTGAAGATTATGGGACTTGATAAAAATTTACTTTAAATTCCAGTAGCAGTTGCGTTATCAGTCGGATTGTAATTTTTCTGTGCCTTTCGGGTCTGACATTTGGAATTTTAACTAAAAGCAGGGGTGTGTCGGCTTTCAACAATGAATTTTTGTAAAGAGATTTTTCGTAGAAATTACATAAATTGGGTGACTGCCCCAAAAGCGAGTCATCCTGTTTCCTTGCCTCGATAAAGTCAAATTGTGTTCTTATATCTATATCTATAGTCAAAATGAAAACACTCTACGCTAGTATTTCCCCAAGATGTGTTAAAACGAATAACTGCTGCCACCAAATAATAAATAGTCGTTATACACATAATGATAGACAATTTTAGCCAAATTTACACTTTTATTTAGTACTCTATAACATGACACGTTTCGCTACACTATAGCTTCATCGGATGTTTGTTACAGACTTAATCTTAAACTTAAAGTTCACCAAGGTGTCATAAAATACAACAATCTATGTAGATAAATAAAATTTTAATTTAGGTTTTGTTATTATACTAATTTGCTATGAGAAATTCCCACTGGGCTTCATTTCTATTAGGTAAATAAGTTTGTAAGGTGAGTTATTTAATTCTAATTGATCGTTAAGTAATATGTCGGAATTTTTCAACCGATTTATCTCAAAACTTTAATTTTTTACCTTTATTTTCTACATGTAGCATTTTAAAATTGTTATCAAATATATGTCGATTCTGTAAAAGATGGTTTGAATATGTAGAATTATTTTTATCATCAATAGAATTTATTTTGTGTTCTGTTATATGTGTTAAAAATGATCTGGCTGTTTGGGCCTGTGTATCTTTTCGGACATGATCCACATGTTGACTGATATACACCTGCTTTTTTATTTTTATTGGTTTCACTTTTTGAATTTTTCAGAAATTTTCCTAGTGAATTATTTGTTTTAAATTCTACTATGCTAAAATGCTAAAATTTCAAAAGTAAAACCAATAAATATAATAAATCAGGTGTATATCAGCTAACATGTGGATCATCTCCGAAAGATACATAGGCCAAACAGGTAGATCATTTTTAACACGTACAACAGAACATAAAAGAAGTTTTATTAATAATAAAAAGAATTCTACATATTCAAGCCATCTTTTACAGAATCGACAAATGTATATTTGATAACAATTTTAAAATACCACATGGAGAAAATAAAGGTAAAAACTTGAATTTACTTGAAAGTCTTGAGATAAATCGGTTGAAAAATTCCGACATTTTATTTAATGATCAATTAGAATTAAAAAACTCACCCTTATTAAACTTATTTACCTAAGAGAAATGAAGCCCAGTGGGAATTCCCCAGAGTAAATTAGTATAATAATAAAACCTAAATTAAAATTTTATTTATCTACCTAGATTGTTGTATTTTATGACATTTTTGTGAACTTTTAGTTTCAGATTTAGTCTGTAACAAACATCCGATGAAGCTATAGTGTAGGGTAATGCGTCATGTTATAAAGTATTAAATAAAAGTGGAAATTTTGCTAAAATTGTCTATCAGTATGTTTATAATGAATTTCCAACAAGTTAAGGCCGACACCATTCAAAGAAAAAAAATAGTTGTTATGGTAAAGGCCAAGATGTACGACAACAAGCCATCGGCTAGCTGTCATGTTGCAGGGCAGTTTACTGGAGAGGGGGTTTACTGATTTTAACTAGTGCTAATGACCTATTAATTTACTTAGCAAAAGAAGGTGTACACTTCTTAACGTTACTGGCGTGGGCCACTAAACACAGTTTTAATTTGGCGCCACTTACAGTAATATAAACGTATCAACATTAAAAGTAAATCAAATGTTTAATTTAGAAAAAAGGGAAAGAAAGGCATCGTAGAATATGAATCGAATGTAATAAAAAGGAAAATGATAATTCCTTAATTAGCTCTAGGAAGTTGCAACGCCTTTACAGTGTTATGACACTATCTTGAATGATTATTCAAAACATTTGACTTCTTATGGCTGTTAAAAAATTAGGTACCTGTCTTGATGATGTTCTTTGTGGAGCCACTGCTCCATTAATCTGCCTAAAGAGGTTTAAACAGGGACACACGTCTAAGATCTGTCCAGTCAAATATCCGAGCACGGTTTAAAACATCAAAGTGACAGTCTACGAAACATCGTAACTTGCTCTCAAAGGAACATCGTGCAAAGATGCATTGAACTAATTAATAATCATATGAATAATTAATTAGACAATTAGGTAACTAAGCCGGGGTTTCTCAAAAAAGAACAATGTGATCAGATTCCAACACGTTGAAATTAAAGGTTAGAACCACGCCCATACAAAATAGATAATAAAAATGAGAAAAATCATCCCTACTCACCCTTTAGAGTCCCTAAAAAAGATTCATCTGTAAAAACAAAAGAGACTAAACCAGAGTTTGATTTCCTCCGAGGGTCTAGGTGCAATCGTCCACCCCATCTTGGTTGCACCACCCGGTATATAAAATAACATATCCTGACTGACTGACTGACTGACGGATTCATCATCGCCGAGCCGAAACCGCTGCAGCTATAAATATGAAATATGCTCAGTAGCTTTATTTTATAATGTAGAGACTAACTAAGAAGGGATTTTTTAAAATTCAACCCCTAAAGGGGTCATAAGGGCGTTGAAAATTTGTAGAGAGAAAAAATATTAGTTGGTCCTATATTGAAACTTCACAGAAATACTCCAAAAAATAAATGACTAAACAAGTGTTTTTTAAATAAATCAACCCCTAAGGGGGTGAAATGTGAGTTGAAAGTTTGTAATGGTGTAGAATTGTTGTAAGGCGGACAAAGTCGCGGGCGGAAACTAGCCAATGAATATAATTCCTTCAGCATCCCAGAAAATTGTTGCGATAATCTTACCCGCTGAGGGTTGCACCCTAAATTAGCGAGGTGGCGAAGATCCTCGGTGTCGCAATTCCTTACTTTGGAGTTTAGACTCTGGAATGAAGTGGTGAACCCACGTTTCATCAACTTTAACAAACCGATTCAGAAAACTTTTTTGATTACATACTGTTAAACAACGCCAAATTTCCTTCTGAAGTGGTTGTGGTTTCTGGTGGTGCTATTTGGCTTCAAATAACTAAGGTATAGCCTCAAATCTTCACGTTCAGTTATTTGCAACGAATTCCTTTTTTTCGTAAAAAGATTGGTTACCGCGCTAAAACCCCTTTCCGCGACGTATAAAGATGACTGTAGGTGGACCCCCATTTACATCTCGTGGACCCCCAAATTTCTTTGTCGTTGACATGGACCCAATGCAAGTCGAAATCAACCCCTGGGGGTCATATCGATCACTTTGGGAATCATTGATCTAGTCTAGTTAATGGTACACATTATGATGCCATTTTCATAATCAGGCTCTTAAAATCAACAGGAAACAGTTCTTTGTCAAAGACATACAACAGAATTTGTACTGCCTAGTCAAGGAGGAAAGCTTATATTGACTCAAAAAACATTATATTTCTTAGATAGGCAGTGTCCTAAAAATGCTACTTCTAACTGCAACCGCCTTTTGATACGCACGTCGCCACATTTTGACGTAAAATTCTAGTAACAACCGCACTAATACCCGCCAAAGAAATCCATCCCTAATAACCGACGTCGGCAGCTTTGATCTCGTTGATTGATGGCATTTATAGGTATATAGTACTAATACATAAGAAGCTGCTTTTTAAGTTATATATCGTACCGTTTTAAAAAGAAGAAACAAAGCAAAACAAGCTCTACATGGGTAGTGAAAAAAATGAGTTACAAGTTACATTATTTTTGTACTCCATAAACAGGTCAATATAATAAAAAGTAATGCTTTTCATAATAGGGTGCATGCAACTGTACATATTATTATTTTGTTGTATGATAACCAGTGAAATTAATGTAGCTAATTTGATGATTTTTTTATTAATCGCATTATAATCCTTTTGCGACACAAAACTGACCTTTTTGGTCTTAATTAGATATAATAAAAAACTAAAAAAACGCTTTACATAAAGTAATTATCTTTTGAGACAAGGGTCACAATTATTTTCACTTAAATTACACGAGAAAGATTGTTCGATATATAAAAAGCTATCAGTACCAATGATAATAAAATTAACTCCATGGGCACTAATCTACACCAAAACAGAGATTAAATGATACAAAATGTGTTTTAACCTAAATCCGCGATGTAGTCTTCATATTACGCCCACATTTTACAGTTCTCACATGGTGACAAGTTACTGTTACTAAGGACAGGCTTATCTAGGAAAGCACAGGTAGACTTTAAGCTCAAGTATTGTGGTCATCTGAAGAGAAGGGTAATGTTATCTATTGATAGGTGATTTAAATGGTTGGAGGTTGGGAGGGAAAGGCAAAACCGTTTCAGGCAGATTGTTTCATAATCTGGAGACCCTAGGTATGAAAGGAGCGAAAGAAGTGGAATATCGTAGGATTTTGAAGCTGGACAGTTCGACACACGAAAACTCGACCACTAAAAGAATGCAGCAAAAAATTAGTATGTTGCCAACCCAATCAAACAAAACTATAGTAAATAAGTTACTGAAAATTATTTTTCGCCATAATGTTCAGCGATATAAATATAAAATAAGAATATAAACCATAATTATATTTATTATAGATAACAAATTATTATGGGTACATTAATATTATTCTCTTTTAACATCGGAAGTCACCAGTCGGAAACTTCATGAAGATTAAAATAATGCGAATCTTTGGAAAATAGGCAATGTTGTTAACAGGTGGCATCGTTCTTCCAGTTGATAGGTTAATAGGTTGGCGTCTATAATAATGGCGTATCTAGCTGCTTACTGAGTGGTGATTTGTATTTCAGCTCCGCCCACCTAATTTTTTTATCGTTTCCTCGCATACAACTTACCATGTGTCGGACTATAAAGGGATACATTTGTGACGAGCTTCTTATTGTTCCGTTCTGTTAGGAAGGGAAGCGTTAAGGGGGAATGATACCGGCTAGTCAGAGCAAAATCTATATGAACATCTGTAGACAAGAGATATATCATCAACAGTGTGGCAATGAGTAAGAGAAGTATTTTGGGTAAAATGAAGAATATTAAGTGTCGAAAGTGATACCGCTTCCCAGATGGGGGAATGATCTTAGGTTAGATATTATTTGGAAAACATTACAATAAATAAATTGGAAGGGGAGAAACAAAGCTTTTTAACAACTGATGTGGCTATTGAAGTAATGTGTTTGTGCCAGCTGAGACCATGTTTAAAAGCGATGCCAACAAGATCAAACGTTACTTTATTCTGTAGGGACGGGCCATTCATGTGGATGAGATAAAGTGTTGCTGGATTTTATACGTGACAGGGAGCAAGACTTGTGTTTTAAAAGCGTTGAACTGAACAAGATTTTGGGCACTCCAGTCTAAGATTAATTAGAGATCCGACCAAAGAGGCAGGTGCATAGATCTGTGTCTTTTATCCAGCTCTGGATTCGAGACTTCTTTGGTGTAACGAATATTGGAATAAAGAGTACCTATAGTCCGACATATGGTAAGTTGTATGGGAGATTAGGTGGGCGGAGCTTAAATACAAATCACCACTCAGTACGCAGCTAGATACGCCATTATTATTGTAGACCCCAGCCGATTAACCCATCAACTGCAATAATGAGGGATTCCCACACCCCCCATTGCCATAGAAAAAATAATTTTTGATTTTGCCCCTAATAAAAATTTCCAAAAAAAAATTCAGAAAACTTTAATTTTACCCAACCGAAACTGTACTATCCTACACTTTTTCCAATGGATGTCTTATACAGTTTAAAAAACAGGGCAGGTTATCGCAGTTTCGTGCAACGCAAACGAACAGACCAAAAAAAGAAGTGTAAAGCGAAACATTATGATGAACCTCTTTAAGTACTTCTTATAGGCACCCTCCAAATGCTCAATTTAGAGATTACGTATTAGTTATACGACCCTGGAAAGACTTTGTTTAGCGCTGCCTGGCCCGCACTTCTGTAATAAACCTGTGACATGTGAAGGTGATTTCCTTCATGTTTGTTGCCTCTGGAGCCTAAGGTAGATGGCGACAGGTATGTTTGAAAATCACAACAGAGATGCAACTTATTGTTGTTATTCATAATTATGATTTTTTCTTAAAAATATTCCTATCTAAGATACCAAGATATGTCCAGATCTATAGACAGCTAAATGATCTACCGAAATCGAGAGAAAAACTTCTGCGAGAAGCTGTTTAATAGGAAAATTATTTTTTCTACAATAATTATCGAATTCGAAAAGTAGAAAATACGAAAAGTATATAATAAAATTTTTATTTCTACAGGGTAAGTTTTTAAAGTGCTAAATTATACACTTAAGATTTGTACAATAAAATGTTTAGCTATGTAGTAAGTACAAAGTATTTGAATGACTTGCTTCAATAGAATTATTAAATTTATATTTTAAAGAACTATGAAAATTTTAAAATATTCGATGCATAGATTTTGTTCATGAGTGTATATTTATTCTTCTCCATACGCATATTCTATTAGCATCCAATAAAAATACTGCATTAGTGGCTTAGGGTTAACAAAAATATGCACAGAATTTATGTTAAAAGAAACTTATATTAGAATTTTAACGGGCGGGCGGCACTTTTTACCTCAAAACCACCAAGACAGTAAAGGATCATCGGGTCCGGCTCTCGAGGGATTGATCTGTTCCTTTAGATCTGTCACCGTCACATAAGAATTTGGACCTGTGACATGCGGACCGCATGATTAAGAGGCGTTAGATGTGTAGTCTAACAATGCGTTTTCTTTATTAATCGCGCCGCGTCGGCCCATCGATCAACCGGATCAAAGGGACCGACCACGGAAATCGAGCGAAAAAGGTAAGGTGACAAACATAGGCGTGCATGTAATAGTAATGTTTTCGTCCGTTATAAAGAGAAGAAAATTATTTAGAAGAATGTCAGAAATGGAAGTTTTTAAATTAAACTAAGGGTAGGGAAAGGTGTTGTACCGCTGAACGATTTTCAAAATATTTATAATAATTCCTCCATTAAAGCTATGGACAAAAAATGATTGTAGTAGCTAAAAAAGATATTCGTTTGTGAACTAAATAGGTGCATTATAAATTTATATATGCTTTGGATTTTTTACTATAGTGCATTTTTTTCAAGTCTGAAAACTGTCCAGAGTTATATCTTGTACTTCTGAACACAGTATTTGTACCTAGGCCTGTGGACAGGGCTGCCAGTCGTTCGGAGTTTGCAAAAAAAGTGTTTTATTCAGGTTTTAGGTAATGAAAATAAAGCAAAAGACATCCCAGAGTAGTAGTAGTATTTTTTTTTCAAAACACGTAAGTACCTGACATAAAATTTAACCATAATTGCATATTCATTGAAAACTAACGCAAATAACTAACAATTAACCAAAGTTATTTTAGCCTAAGTTGTAGCTATGAAAATCTACATTAAATTATATAAGAGAATGATATTTGTCTCTCCAGGCTAAAATAGTAGGTATACAATACATGTTAAAACATTGTCCAAAGGTACAAGCTAAATAATATCCAAAGGCACAACAGGAGAATTTTTTCCTAAAACGTGAATATTTTTTTCTAAGTTTAATTTAAACTTACTTTTGTCCCACACAAACAAATAGATACACATGAAAAGAGGTAGTACCTACAAAAATTTATTCAGCCTTACGATAAACAGAAATTTACTTGTAAAGACAGGACTTTGTGTCCGCAACTCTAAAATACATACAAAGTTGCTCCCTCCCTATATTTTTGTTTTCAGGTAGAAAATTCACTCTTTTTTTGTTAGATGGCTTTACTATTCGCTGTGTCCAGAAATACGTGCGTCCAGAGGTACAACACCTTTCCCTACCGTTTTCTTGGCAATTTCAGTAATTAAACGAGTACTATAATAGCGGTTTTTTACTTGAAAATCTAATCAGCTACCGAAATTAATTATCTATAATTATTAAAGGGCAGATTACACATACAAAGTGCATACTTAAAGCTAAACCCGATTTTATATCGAACCTTATTATACGAGAATAAGAAACATGTGATGTTAAACTATGATATTTTTAATCTTATAATAGAAAAAATTTAGTTGCTTGGTTATGGTTCTTTTGCACATTTTCTTTTTTAGCATTTTATTCTTTCAAATTGGGCATGGTAGTGGCCTTCAAAACAACTAAAACACATAAAGCGACGCGTTGTGGTTAAATCGAAGCCGTAGAGACCACCACAGAGTCGAATTTCACAGAACAAGAGGCTAGACGTAGTACTTGTCGGAAAATAAAATACCGAAGGAATCATAATCAGGCATCCTGCTCAAAGTTACCAGATAAATGATGAAGCACATCGTCCTTCATAATTTCTCTGCATTCTGTGCTTGAAACAACTAGGTAGTCTTCTTCAGCAAATTCATCTGTGCTTTGCACACTAACTCTTCAGCGTTATTCTTCTCCTTTTCTGTTTCCCAACAGACACTTTGGCAATAAAACAAATCTGTCACTAACTCGTTTCTGCATTCTTATACAGAATAAATGGTAAAAAGAACATTTTTGTTGAATAAAAATAATAAAATAATTGTTGCAACACAGTGTTTTGTGTAGTAACGAGATATATTGTGACAGGTACACTCTCAAATCGATGACAACAGAACGTAGTTTTTTATTTTTCCTCCAACTACTCCGGAAGCCGTCACTGCATACCCCTGTAAAAACCGTCAAAAAACATCAAACTATAATCAATTACCTCCTCAACTGATCAGTTTCGATCTTTTCGGGCACTCTCTGGATCGAATCACGACCCTGGGCTTCCTTATGATGTACGACGTTTCCGCCCTCCGTCCCTCTTCCTCTTCAAGCCCCTGTAGCCCCGCGAGCTCAAGCGCCCACTGGCAACAACTCCTAGCCTCTGGTCGAGCCCCTGGCTGGAGGGGGCGACGGCCTGCGGAAATCTTCGCGTCTCTCTATGTAAGGGGACAAAGTGTATTTATACCAAATATACCGAAAATTTCCTGAAAGCAATTACTTTCTTAGAAAGTGTTTTAGCACTTATCGTAAAAGTAGCACTATAATAAAAAATTAATGGGTATCTTATGATTAATCTAATAATAAACAATATACTAATATTAAAATAAGCAAATTTATTTATTTCATAAAACCTGAATTACATCAGTGATAGAAAATTGCTTGATGTAAAGTTAAAATAGAAGCCTTAGTAGGGAATGTTTGCTACTAGGTTTGTTTCTGCAGCAGTTTGAAACTAGTCAGAGCCAATTATCTTCAAGGGAAACAGTTTGCTGATCGAAACCGGGCAATTTCATTGGCTCTGATTGATTTGAAACTTCTGCAGAAACAAACCCACTAATTAGGGGTAAACCCAGCGACGTGAAAATAAAAATGAACAGATGTATCTTGAATCAAGACTATCAAGAGTGACTAAGGCATGCTCTCGTCATAGTTCTTATATGACTGAGAAGTGAGAAGAGAATTTCAGTATCAAAAATTGCAACAAAAGGGTAAAAATTGAAATCACGCATTCCATTGAGCACATAAAAGTGGCCAGTAAAATAAAAGAATAAATAAAATTTTCAAAAACAAATGTATACTATTACCCTGTGCAGTAATTATGGGAAGACGTAATTACACTTTAAAAAATCCAACATTATATATTCCGCTAATCTTTCTCTATTTCTTTTAAATTTCCGCTTTCTTAATTTCAGCTGTATAACATGGACTTACTGAACTACTGCAATTTAATTTTGTTTAAAAAGCTTAAGGATTTCGAGCAAAAAAGTAATTTATATACCTCATAAATTAGTTATAAACTCAATGCGCTAAAGCTAAATTAAAGTGAGCCAAGACCGAAAACAACTTTAAAGCCCTTCCAGTAAACGCAAGCGATAGCACAAAACCTTCAAAGGAATTAAAAAATTTACGACTCCCTTCAATAAATTACACAGGACATGTCCGAACGCTCGAATAGAATAGACGTGACAATAGGACAAAGAAGGACGATTTTTAGATTTCAGATATCTCTATTTGCACAGAGGATTCTAAAAGAACGGTCGGCAATGCGGGCAATGTAAACAGATTGTCAGTTTAGATTTGAGTTTGATATTTTTTAGGACAATGGACAGGGGCGGTCAAATATAAAAGTAAAACGAAGTCGCTTTTAAAATATGCCTTGCAGGTAATCAAAAAAAAAATGTTTTTATCCGCATGTCAATTTCTCGATAACAAATTTTACCTAAACTAATTAATAGACGGGATCAAACACTCTTAAAAATTATTTTAACGTTCTTACACAGAAAAAAACACTATCGTATATTGAATTGGATAACCATTCACTCAATGGCACACTCTATTACGTATTGCACAACACCTGTTTGGTTTATTTCAATGATTAGTTTATGATTTTCTTGCAGTGCCTCACGCCACATGTTTAGTCTTGGTCTGTTTTACCATATTCTCTACTCATGTGTCTGTTGTAGTAAGATTTTGCAATTCCCTATATAAGTTGGACTGGGTTAAAAATAAAATGTTATGGGGGAAGACGTAAAATTATGTGTTCATATTGTTCTGCTGTTGCGTTGTCTTTTCCGGGCAGTTTTCCAGATACGCTGCCTTAATGGCATCGTTCATCTGTTCCACCGCAAGTTCTACCCCCTCCACGTTTCTTGTTGGTGCTGTACCTCCTTTGAGGGCCTCTCTGAGGGACTCTTTATATCCTGCCCAGTTTGTTTCTGTTGGGTTTCTGTATCTGTTCACCGTAAGGAATGTATTTAAATCAAATTGGATTTGCATGTGATCTGAGCACGAAGGCTCTTCTGACACGTGCCAGTTTAGAATTATGTCCCCATCTTGGTAGTACAAATTGTCAGATCTAAAACATCATTACGATTTTTTGTGACAAACGTAGGTTTGCTGCCTATATTATATATATATATATATATATATATATATATATATATATATATATATATATATATATATATATATATATATATATATATATATATATATATATATATATATTAACCCTTCAGATGTTAAACAATTTAACAAGGACTCACCTCTTTGGTTGATGTCTGAGCTTCCTCATGCCATGTGGTGTGCGTTGGCATCACATACGATGATGAGCTGTAGGCCCTTATCCGCACAATATGCAACGATGTCGCGTAAGATGTGCGGTGAATATGTCTTCTAAATCCTCCGGGAAGTAGGCAGAGCATATCACCCAGCTTTTTCCCCCTCTTCCGTGGTTGCTGTTAAGATACCTGTAACAAAATCGCTGGTGCAGAGCACCGGTATTAATGTACATTTAAACCTACTGCTAAGAGTTAGACAGGCTTTTGGCCTTTCGGCATGTTATTATTAGGTAGCCTGGCCTATGTATACATTTAATGAAACGGACTTGCTCCGGTGTTTCCTCGCAGGCTTTCATTATGGTGCTCTGAACTGCCTTGAGCTTATCCTGCCCCATCTGTGTTTGTGGGAAGTCCACAAAAGCCACTGCAATCTTCGTCGATGCTACGATCTATGTGAAGGCTATTCCTTCTCTTCTTGTCTTTTTGCTTACGCGAAGACAATCGGTGAGCGTATTTGCGTCTGACTTTGGCCTTTTTGGGGTGACGTTTTTGTCCTATTGTTTTTCTGCCTTTGTTGCCCTTGCATTGTTGCACACTTTATGTCTTGTGGTGCCTTTTTATGTTTATCTTGGCCTTTTTGTGCATGCCTTGTGAAGTTTTCCTTGAGTTTTGGCTTGTAAGTAATCTTGGCCTTGCTTCACGCTTCACCAGCAATTTAGTTTTCGATATTCCTGATATCTTTGCCTTCCGAATCTCGTCGTCCGACATTCTGTCTACAACCTCTGTGGAGTTGACTCTTACGGTTGTTAGTTTGCCCTTGTTTGTCTTTTCCCCTTCTCTCTCTCGGGCCTATTCGCCTTGAAATCTCCCTGGTCTATCGTAGTCCGTTGGCCTTGAGCATTAGGAACCGTTTCGCTTGTCCTTTTGGAACTTCCTGGCTGTTTTGCTTCCGAAGTCTCCTGGCCTTTTTCCTGTTTTTCTTCTTGCTTTTCCATCCTGTTTCCACGAGTAGCTAGGAAAGTGTGCAATCTGCCCGGTCAGAGCCCCACATGACCGGGTAAGGCAAGATACAAGAGGGTTTCGTCCGGTGCCCTCAGGGGAAAGTTCAAGACCACATATTATCCCCTGTGGCCACTCAGCTGTCGGCACTTTACCTTTCACCTTAGCTTGAGGTTTGAGTTGGTCCGCGGCAGCGGCTTTGAGAGGTATGTTGAAGGAGTTAATCTCCTCAGCCTCTTTTAAGACCGTTACTAACCACGCGTCGCGAAACACATAGCATTTCCCCTATTCGCAACTCGCGGACGCGTCCGGCAGGTATCTCAACCCCCGCAGAAAATGACTGCTGTGCTGGATATTAACCAATAAGATACACCTAAAATTTGGTGTGTTTATCTTTACTAATAGCAAAGATATTTGCCCATATTAAGACTTTTCGGACACCCTGTATATGTAAACCAGAACAGTCTTAAACCTTTTTAGTGAGTCCCAGGGTTGTTAGCACTGGCGCATTGTGACTATTAAAAGTGGCGGGGGGGGGATGATACATAAAAAAATGTTTGAATTGAAAAATATGTTAGGTACCAGAAATTATTTTAAAAACCTCAAAAAAGTGGGCGGTCTGGGCCCCTCCTGGCCCCACAAGCATACGCCACTGGTTGTTAGGGTTTAAATTGACAAGTTTACGACTAAGAAGTCTTATACTATAATTTTATTTTTGAGTTTTTGCTATAAAGAAAATCATCGTTTCAATAATGTAACTAAAATTATTCTTGCGATGCGTTCCAATAATAAATTTAAAAATTAGAGAAAAAATAAAATAAATCTCGATAAGTAATAAACGTTTTCATAACCAAAAGTTATTAAAACTTAACTGACTGACTAGCAGGGCAAAATTTAAAACCGAATAAAGCTTTGCCAAGAAAAAACTTACCTTCATGCAGAAGCCTACGACACTGTATTTGCAGTGGACGATATTCAGTTAAAATTAAACATCACCCCTGACGTCCTTATCAATGCTTATTCATTAAACCCAACATAAAAGGTACCGCCGACGCCGCAGGTGACTTTGATTTTCAAGCTATTTTTCCGGTCATTGTACTAAGCCTCTGCAAACGAGATAACCAAAGGATGCCAAAAGGGTGGCCTTAAATCTTTTACAAATGAGTATTTCTTTTGAGTATTCTAATAGGATTTTGGAATTAGGTCCGTAAATTTGTATGTAATTAGCGGGCTTGTTTCAAATATAATAGAAGAGGATTATTTTTGTACTTAATTTAGCTATTTCAATATTGATTAATGCTTTATTTTAATTGTAACAAGTCGGCAGCTAATGCCCCACTAAAGAGCATGTCTCTTTGTGATAGTTTGTATATGTCGCAGTTTTCATGCAATGTTTAAAAAAATACTGAAACGCAACCTAATAAACCGATAAAAAAAGGCACTCAAATTTCAAACTAACCAAAATTTAGCAAAACAACTAACCCAAATTAATAATAGACGAACCTAAGTAAACTAGTTACCCAAATCACCCAATCAAAAAATTCCATGGTTAATTCAGTAAGTAGCTGAGACATATTATTACATAATTTATTTTTAAATAAAATTTCCCTTCCTTCCTAGGCCAAGCAATAGGGCAATTTGCCCTGACATTAATACTATCAGAAAACCGTCTGTGCCATCATCTAAAAGACGATCCGTAGATGATTGCTGTTATATTTCCAACTCTGAAGTTGAAACGCGATTTTTTTAGTTTTTTGCTTATAAAATGGAAAGTAATGAAGCAATCTTAATGGTGTCAATGGACGATTTGTAGAAAATAAAAATGCGAACAAAATGAGAGGTCGGACGTCCCGATAGGATAAGTAGCAACGGAGAAAATCCGGAAAAACCGGAAAATTAAGAGTTTCTTTTTAAATTCATACATGGGTCATTTTTAAACGTAGAGGGCTCAAACTTTGGGAAAAAGTAGTAATTTATAGCTACTTTATGTGTGCAAAACCCCGACGCTGTCCGACGATTAGTTTTGCCACAATCGTCATTTTAATTTTTCAGCACACTATTTTGCAAAAGGTCTGGATGCTCTATGGATCGTCCAATTTTAATTATTGAAACGGATTTGAAAAGGACAAGTTTAATTGAACAATATGTATATTTTAATTTTTCTATAAAATGCTACGAAACCGGTTGAAAATGCACGTAAAGATGCGTGAAAATGGCCGAGTGCGCGAAAGATGACGCGTAGCGGGAGAGCAGCGAAGGGGAGCCAATATTCGCGCGCTCGGTCATTTTCACGCATCTTTACGTGCATTTTCAACCGGTTTCGTAGCATTTTATAGAAAAATTAAAATATACATATTGTTCAATTAAACTTGTACCTTTCAAATCCGTTTCAATAATAATTAAAATCGGACGATCCATAGAGCATCCAGATCTGTTGCAAAATAGTATGCTGAAAAATTAAAATCACGATTGTGGCAAAACTAATCGTCGGACAGCGTCGGGGTTTTGCACACATAAAGTAGCTCCTTTTTCCCAAAGTTTGAGCCATCTGCGTTTAAAAATGGCCCATTTATGAATTTTCTAAAAAGCTCTTAATTTTTCGGTTTTTTCGGATTTTCTGCGTTGCTACTTATCCAATCGGGACGTTCGACATCTCATTTTGTTCGTATTTATATTCTCTACAAATCGTCCATTGACACCATTAAGATTGCTTCATTACTTTCCATTTTATAAGCAAAAAACTAAAAAAATCGCGTTTTTTGCTTAAAAATGTTTATAACAAATTAAAGGAAAAAACTTCAGAGTTGGAAATATAACAGCAATCATCTACGGATCGTCTTTTAGATGATGGCACAGACGGTTTTCTGATAGGATTAATATCAAAAAATCGCTAATATTTTGCTCTGTTGCTTGGCCTATCCCTATAAAAACAAAATCGTACTCGTATAATAATGTGACCGGTATCTCATTTATTCAATTTTGACCACAGGTGTGTTTTCGGTAATAGCTTTGATTTTAATTGGTTCGCAAACGTCACTCCATGATCTCAAAATTTATTATGATCAAATTCCATTCAGTGTTTTTAACATTTTTCGTATTAATAATACTATATTAATTACATCAAGTTGAGTAAAAAATGGGTTATAAAATTTCTGAACATTTTAATTGCCTACTATAAATAAAATTATTTCAGGGGAGTCAAAAGTTAAATATCTTAAATGGTTTGTGGTGATTAAAAATCAATGATAAAGATACTCTGCAGTCGGCGCCTTTCAATAAATTAGGCGGTAGGGTTTGAAGTTGGTTTTATGGCTACCATTTGGCATTTAAGATTATAATACGTATGACATAATTCTTTAAGTTTAATTTTCTTTTGAAAAGCCGATATGTATTTATTGAAGCTGTGAAAATGGTTTTTGCCAGTATAACTATTCAACTTTAATTTACATTTACCGGAAATGAAACAAAAAACTCTATAAATGAGTCTAATAATTTTACTTCTGCTGACAGATCTCCGAAAGGAAAGCATTACAGAATAAAACTGCTTTAGGAAATTTCAGTTAATCATGTTAAAATAGATATGTAAATTATTAAACAGTCATTCTAAAGTCAAAACCCAAATATTATTTAATTTATTATCAGTTTGCGTTATGCAAATTTATTCTTACACAGCCGCATTTAAAGTAAAACATAATATATATCCAGTTCTAGGTCAATTCATCGAAAAGTAATTCACCGAAAATCAAATTTACGTTAAAGCAACCCAAGCAAACCCTAGCAAATTTATTCTTACACAGCCGCATTTAAAGTAAAACTTAATATATATCCAGTTCTAGGTCAATTCATCGAAAAGTAATTCACCGAAAACCAAATTTACTTTAAAGCAACCCAAGCAAACCCAAGCAAATTTATTCTTACACAGCCGCATTTAAAGTAAAACATAATATAGATCCAGTTCTAGGCCAATTCATCGAAAAGTGATTCACCGAAAATCAAATTTACTTTAAAGCGACCCAAGCAGACCCTAGCAAATTTATTCTTACACAGCCGCATTTAAAGTAAAATATAATATAGATCCAGTTCTAGGTCAATTCATCGAAAAGTAATTTAATTAATTAAATTTTACCTAAAATAAATTGACGATAAAGCAATTCATCGAAGAACAATAATTAGTTGAAAATGATTTTCACCAAATAAAAAGTCGCAACAGCTGAAGAAATATTTCACCTTGAATTAATGTTTCTGAAATTACGGCATATCTCCGATTAATTGTTTTCTGTGAATTATTTTTCGGTGAATTAATCGGACACCTGTAGGTACAGTGTGGTCAAGAAAAATATTAAGCTTTTTTTTTGTTGATTTTACCTCGAGCATGGCTCATTTAGCCACTAAACTTTTCTTACTGCAATTTCTTATAAAAATGACACTATTTTTTGTCCACCTATACAAAGTATATCAAAAACAGAAAAATTGTTCATTACTAAAGACAAGTATATAATACTTAATTGGAAATATGCATGTATTTCTTTGTTGCATAAATCGTTTTATAATTTATAATTATAATATTATAATAATATTATAATCACAATATTATAATTATAATATTATAATTATAATAATTAATCATTACCAAAAAGAATATTATTTTTAAAAAGATTATAAGGATAATCTGATATTACATACATCATTATTACATATACATACATCATAGACAATCAGTTTCTCTTTAGTACCCTTAGGGTGTCTAGGTTTTATTTATTATAATTTATTATCTATTATTGTGTTACGATATTTTGCCATTTCTTTCGCTGAGTTCCAGTTTTCACCCTTTCCTCATAAAGTATCTTCCACTGTGCTATTCCGTTTCCGTTTGGGTCTTCCCCTTTTAATTTTTTCCAAGGGTTTCGCTTCCCAAATATTTTTTACTTGTCTTTCGTCCCCCATCCCTACTGAATGTCCAAACCAGTTTCAGTTTTCTCCTGCATTTTTTATTTTGCCGACTTTACACCTAACTCCTTTCGTATATCTTCATTTCGTCTCTTATTTGTTCTTCTTGCCCCTGCTACTTTTCTATAGAACTTTATTTCAACCGCTTGTACTCTTTTTTCCTGTCTTTCTGTTAAATTCCAACTTTTGCTTCCATATAATGGTACTGGTAGGTGTATCGTCCTATATAACGTTGTCTTGGATTTCCTGTAAATTCCTTTATGCTCGAGACAAATTTCTTGTGAATTGCATACTATAGATTGTTAGCTGCCCTTATTCTTTCAGTCAATTCCTCTTCCATATTTCCCTTATTATGTATTATTGTTTGGGTTCCTAGGTATCTCTCTATTCGTACCATATTTTTAAATTTTTCTCTCGAGTTTTTTCTGTGCTAGCAAACACTGCAATATCATCTGCAAACGCACATGCGTCCAGAAATACCGGTTGTAGATTTTTAAATCCCATTATTACTTTTTCCATTTTCGGCTAGCGTTCTTTTATTGCTTCATTCATTGCTCCTATTATAAGTAGTGGGCTCAAGACACTGCCCTGCCTTAACTCATTCAGTCCGGGAAATAATCAAACAACTACAGTTAACTAACTCGAACTCGAATTTACAGTATACCAGCCATAATAGCACTTTTCTTTGCATATTATTTGCAGCTTTTTCGGCCCATTTTTAACCATTATAATTTCTGAATGGAACGTGCTAGAGAGATCTAGGATGGCTCAAATTGAGGGGCAAGCCTCCTAGAATGATGTTGATTGATAAAACCAAACAATTTTTCTTTATTTTTGAAATAATCGAAAAGTACATCTCAAAATCGCCTTTGGTTTAGAATATCTCAGAAATATGATATTATATCTAAATTATGTGGCTAGATTTAGTTCCAGCCCAAAATTTTATATTTAAGTAGGTACATATCGGTCTAAACCAAAAAAAATCATGCAGGCCTGTGTTTATAGTTTCGAAATTACACCTTTTTAATCCACTTTCTTTGATTCCCTGGAGTCCTAGGGAGACATTAACATCAGAAATGGAAAAAGGAACCATTTGTACTCTTGGGAACCATATTTCAAGTATGCAGCTTGCGGAACTTGGCAACGGTAAGCTAATGCCCGTTGGTCAATCTAACGGAAAAGGAGTAGACACTAAACATGCATATTATTAATAACAATCTTACGTCACATATTTTCTTGAAAAATTCTGATCAAGAATGTAAATATTTATATTGGAAACTAGAAGTCGTCGTAGATTTCTCTAGCACGTACAATTCGGAAGTTATAAGGGTTCAAAGAGTGCCAAAAGCGCTGTTTTTGGCCTATTTTTCTTCATTTTTCTCAAAAACTTATCTTCTTCATTCTTCTCAAAAACTTGACGTGATGCGAGGATCCTACAGTCGATTTCACGAGTTAAGGTAATCAGCAACACATCAACCAAACCAACCAGGAACAACATTCAAATTTCTTGAGAGCGAAAACAAGTTGAAATTTGTTGACCAGTGTAATAGAAGAGCGAATAAGTTAATTTAGGCCAATGAATAGAGGTTAAAGTAAGTAAAATGAATAGTAGTCAAGGGTCGAGGGGCGCATGAAAATGAGGCACAGGCCAAGCCAAGGCTGAGCTAGAAGATCTAAGTCAGTACTCAGTCATAAACCTTTTTAGGGTTCATTTTTATTTCTAACGAATCTTTTCGGACTAAACTCGATAGACAGTAAGTAGTTCAAAAACTAAAACATTGCGCGAACAAAAAACACGTCTATAAGGCATCATCACTTGAAAACTTGTTTTTATGTTTCTCAAAATTATCTTTTTCGCTTTCACGGTTACAAAGCTATAGAACTAGTTAATTTCAATTTAGTTGACTTTACTACTGTGTGGTATTACCTTTCAAGCAGTTTCGAGGAACGCACCACTTTATAGAGTCTATTAAAAAGTCAATTTTATACCAGACCATAGCTCTGGCAAGTAACTTTTAAAGGCTTTAGAAGTCAATCTGTCTTTATCTTTTGCCGCCAACAAGTAGCTGGCAGATTCCCTACTGCGAGGGCGTGGGTGGTAAGAGTTTATAAAATAAGGACGAAATTCATTGCCGGCTTCCCTTTAAGCCCGGCTCGATGTGTGAGGTGACTTTATGCCCATAATTTATTCTCTTTTCTTAAAAAATATTTTTTAAAAGATGTTTATCCAATGCTGACAACAAAAGTTTTCAAACAATGCATGAAAAATATCATTGTGGGCGTTTTGATTATGTTGACTTTATATAGGAAGATTGAAAGGAATAATGTTTGTATTTTAATACAGATCAAATGAGTTTTGTGCCCTTTATTGCTTCTTTGAATATATATGGTTCCAGCAAATTTAAAGGTGTTGAAGTTATTCTTAGAATTTAATAATTATCATTTTATTTATTAACAGCTTTTATGGAATATGTTCTGGAAAAGATTTTTCTCGAAAATTCAATAATTTAAAAGAAAATTTATTAGGGAGACACTAAATGCACATATCATGTAAAGTATAAAGGCAAAAATAGGGAACACGTATACAGTGTGTAACAAAAATATGGAAACCTCGAAATATCTTGCAAACCGTTCATCCGATTTTTATGAAACTTTATACACTTAGGAACGAAATTACGCCCGATCCAGTGGTGAGTACTGGTGAGTTCCGCATTGTTATCAAGTTTGTCGTTTTCCTGAAATCGACAGGAACTTTTTTTTAATGGAATGTTCTATATTTTATTCGAATTCAGCTTAAAATTCGGAACTCTTCGCATTGAAAACATTTTATCCTAAAGTTAACAGTTTTTGAGAAAATGGTGGTTAAAAATCGTTATTTTATTGTATTTTACCCATAGAGAAAATATATAGTAGAGAAATAATGTCAATTACGAATGCGGCAAATTTACCGAGCTGAATCCGTAAACAAAGACGGTCCTCTGCGGGCTTGCGCATTGTCGAACGTTTGCCTTGTGATAGACAGGACCGTACTTCAAAATTTATTTCACATGACGTGAATCTTTTATCGAGTAATAAATGCTAAATATATTACTTGTAATTATTCTTTTTATTAATGATAAAAATGTAACCATTAGTGAGATTTTAACAAAAAGTGTATAGTTTGTTGACTTAAATCTTAGTTTTCTTGCTATACAAAACTGTCGATAATTCCTCGAAAATAGCTCGGTTTATATATATACAGTGCGTCTCTTTAATGTCCCTCCCTCTTAATTTTTTAAACGTTACATTTACAAAATTGAAAGTTGAAATAAAATATAAACATAGTATTCCAAACAATAGAAATAAAATATGCAACTGTTTTAAGAAGTAAAATAGCAAATCAAAAAAATTACATGTGTATATTTTATTGGATTGGCATCCCATCCTGTATAATTATTGAACAAACCAAGTTCTAGGGTAAGATGTAAATATTTTTACACCTATTTACAGTGTGTGCACTTGATACTTTGCTGAAAGCGCTACTACTTACGGCCCCATGTCAATTTAATCCACCGATATCTTAGCGATCCTTTGGCGAAAGCGCTTTTTTCTTTCGCCATCCCTTTCAAAATACTCCCCTCTACCCTAATCCACTAGTATTTTTAGTGCCCCTTTGACGAAAGCGCAAATATGCCTTTTGGACACACCCTTCTAATCCACTGATATCTTAGCGATCCTTTGGCGAAAGCGCTTTTTTCTTTCGCCATCCCTTTTAAAATACTCCCCTCTACCCCAGTCCACTAGTATTTTTAGTGCCCCTTTGACGAAAGCGTAAATATGCCTTTTGGACACACCCTTCTAATCCACTGATATCTTAGCGATCCTTTGGCGAAAGCACTTTTTTCTTTCGCCATCCCTTTTAAAATACTCCCCTCTACCCTAATCCACTAGTATTTTTAGTGCCCCTTTGGCGAAAGCGCAAATATGCCTTTTGGTCACACTCACCTTATGCAATATAGGGGAAGGAGGCATTGACACTATATATGACCTTCTTACACCATCTTACCCCTTACACAATGCCCCCAATACACACACACCCCATCAGTGCCTTTCTGACACCTTGACCACACACAATATACGTCACTGACAAATATTTCTACTTCTCCGTGTGTGTATTCACTTCAACACCGTAGTGCATTTAAGATAAATTATATTTTTTTCCTCCTATTCTTTCACATATTCATATAATTTAAATTTGGAATTAAACTATTTGTATTTATGAACTACTTGTAAGAAATAGACTACGAAATAATTCCTTATATTTAAAAGTTGGATACATAATTGGCGAAACATATGAAATGTCTGTAACACTTTGTAAAGACTATTTTTGTATCGAAATAACAAGCTTCAGAGGTTCGCTATATTCGCCACCCCAACCAAAAATACCATAACATACAAATGACTGAGATTTTTTCGGCCCGGTTCTGTTCGCCGCGTTGCGTCATTGAGTTCAACAACCACTTTTGCTAGACGTCCCGAGTGCGCATGCCTCGAGAGGACCGTCGTTTAAAAATCTGACTGGCGCCCACTGCGCACAAACGCACTTTTTCGCCCATACATTGGACGGATTCAGCTGGTGTCGCGAATACGTTGTGATGGTCTAAATATATCTTGTCTATGATTTTACCCAGTATTTTACCTTAAAATACCTGTACACGAAAGTTTACCTGAAATGTCTGACATTGTCAGTTTCGCTTATTTAAAAAAAATGGATCATTTAACCAGAAACCCCAAGAATTAACATTTTAATAATACTGGGTTACAAAATGCGAACGAAACAAAAGGTTTGTAATATTTTTAATGACAAATATCCTGACAGAAATTCATTAACTAAATCACCTGTAAGTAAAATTTTTAAAAAATTTCGTCAAACTGGAAACGTAAAGACGCTATAAGCTCTGGCCGACCTAAAAGTGCAACAAATGGTGATAGGCCTCTGAATGTTTTACTAAGGTTAGGGGAAAATCCCCATCTTTCTACCAGAACACTGGGAAAAGAAAAGAACGTTTCACATGTCCATAGATTGCCTTTTGAAAACCGAAAAGTTTCAACCGTACAAAACAAGACTTGTACAAGAGCTCTCAGGAGTCTCAGATGATTACTCGGGTTGCAACGCCAATCCAGATTGTGTCCACGGAATAATTTTCTCTGACGAATCAACATTTTTTTTAAATGGAAAAGTTAATAGGCATAATTGTCGATATTGGGCCAGGGAAAATCCTCACTGGATATGTGAAAATCATACCCAGTTCCCCGAAGAGATACATGTTCGTGCTGGTATAATAGGTCGGAGAATAATTGGCCCCTTCTTCATGCAAGAAATAGAGAAATAAATTAAATAGAGAAAGATATTTGGATCTTCTAAGAAATTAAATTGTCCCGGCTCTTGCACAACTATTTCCAAATAATCGTAAGTAAGTGTTGTTACTTTATTTTACCCGTTGGCGTTGTATTGATTATTTGAATATGATTTTTTAGGCAATAATCAAGCATCAAATGATGAAATATGTTTCAGCAGGATGGTGCCACACCGCACTATGTCCATAATGTTCGGGTGTCCATTGGTGGACGGGTACAATCAAGTGACCAACTAGGTCTCCAGACTTGACGCCCCTCGATTACTTCTTGTGGAGCCACCTTAAAAATGTTGTTTTCAAAAGTAAGCCAAATGACCTCGATGATTTAAAGTTAGATAGAAACAGAATGTAGAAGAATCGAGGAAACTGACATTCTTCTAAATGTTTTGCAGGTTTTTCCGCAGTATTTGGCTTAATGCCAAGAAGTAAATAGACAACATTTTTCTTCGTTAGCTTTTAAATTATTTCCTCCTGTATTGATTATTCCTGTCCTAAATATCCAAATAGTATAGCGTTTTTTTATGTTTCCAGTTTGACGAAATTTTTTTAAAACCTTACTTACAGTAGATTTTGTTAATGGGTCTCTGTCAGGTTATTTGTCATTAAAATTATTGCAAACTTCTTGTTGCGTTCGCATTTTGTCCCCATAGGTAACCCAGTATTATTAAAATTTGAATTTTTTGGGTTTCTGTTAAATTAACCATTTTTTGTAAATAAACGAAACTGACAATGTCTGACATCCCAGGTAAACATTCGTGTACAGGTATTTTAAGGAAAAATACAATAAAATAACGATTTTTGGCCACCATGTTCTCAAAAACTGTTAACTTTAGGATAAAATGTCCCCAATAAGAAGTATTCAACATCTTAAGCTGAATTCGAGTAAACTATAGAGCATTCCATTAAAAAAGTTCCAGTCGATTTTAGGAAAACGGTAAACTTGACAAGAATGCGGAACGCACCACTGGACCGGGCGTAATTTTGTACCTAGGTGTCCAAAAGTTCATAACAATTGGATGAATGGTTTGCAAGATATTTCGAGGTTTCCATATTTTTGTTATACACTGTATAATCCTAATAAACCTAAAATATATTTTTTTGTATTTTCTACATTAACTGAATGTGTTTGTTTCTATCCATTTATTTTGGCCATTAATAAAATCAGATGTTTGCTATTACAAACCTTCATACAAAATTTAAAACTTGCAAAACGTGATGCAATTGTTTGTGACGTCACATGCCATGTAAATAAAAGTGTTATAATGGCTAGTAACATGGTGAATTCTAGTGTTAATATATTTTCTTGATTATTTCCCAGAAGTTAGAAAATTGCGTGGAAAGGAATATTTACATTTAAATAAGGAATTTGCACAAGAACAATCGAATAATTTGCTGAAAGTTGATGCTTGTATGATAAATGGCCGCGTTTCTGTCTTTAAAATTTCGTTACAAATACTGTTTCGGTACAAATATTGTAACATAAAAATAAACGTCCACAAATTTGCTTACTTGCATTGCACGATTCTGACCTTTAATGATACCTATTTATGTAAAGTTTTTATTAACTTTGCAGTAGGTATGTACTTTTTTCAAAATCGGCTGGTCTGAGAACGTAAAAAATTAGATTTTCAGGGCACTTGCAATAGTATTTTTGCACATTGGCAAAATACTATACTCATAGGGTAGATTTTTAATAGATTCTATTGCTTAATAAATAGAATTATACACAAATTACACTATAATAAAAAAACAACCGTAACACAAACAACAATTACTGTCTAGGCAAATAAGGCGGCTCTCTGCTCGTCTAAAAGCACACCGTTGTTTCCGAAGTTAAATTTCTCGTCTGATTGGTTGATGTTGTGTCGCGAAGGGGCAAAAATAATTCGGACAGAGTATGTGACGCTAGGGTATGAGGATGTTTTTTGTGTTGCATAAAAAACCTGTTCAACTGTAAGTCTTGTAGACTGACATTGTGCCACTCTTAAGCATGCAATAAAAATCACGGACTAACAAACAGATGACGAACTTATTTGCTTCAACATTATCTGAAGAAGTTCTATTTTTGTTTCTTTAAAAAATGATAAGCAGTGTGATTAAAAATATAAATAAGAATATTATTATAAGTACATATATTAAGTATAGCTTCATATTATATAGGTATTTTTAACGTATTAATAAAAGTTTCAAGATATTTTATGATTTATTTTTGGAAAACAATACTTATAAAGAATATTGTGGTCCTAGTGACAGGGAAAATGTCATAATTGATCTTTTAATATACTGATCTTCTAAATGAAATCATTATACACGTAAACCCATATTTCTTATTGAGGGCACATGAAGAAGTTCTACACACAACCGGATATATAAACAACAGTGAGGAGGTTTAACACTGAGGGCGCTGGCATTTTAAATTAACAGATAGCAGTAGATAAAAGAAATCGTATTAATTTACAGACAGGGTTGCCAGATGTACCGACATTTCGATAGATCTGTCGATTTCTCCTATAACCTACCGAATTGCCGATCTAATTATAGACTCTAGCCATAAGTAAGAAAAGCAGTTCATTGGTTGATTTTAACTTGGTAGTTCTATTGTATAAATAAAGTGTAGCATACCTATTTATAAAATAAGCATCCGTAATTTATTTTCTTAGTTTAAGGTGTTAATTGTTTTACAACCCTTTAAATCCTATTGAGCACTGTTGCCTCTTTTAAACACCTCAAGCATTAAACAAAAAACTTGTTGTGAAAAGACTTTTCATTAACAATAGTTATGTTCCTCAACAAGAGCGTACCCAGGATCTGAACTGAAATTTATATTATTTTCGAGGAAGGGAATGTGGCTGGCTTGTAAAGATCATAGACTTTATTTTTCCTTCTAGGGGAGCAGCTGCGTCGGCACCCACATTATACTACATGTTACACAGTTATACTATTGTTTTTGGCCAGTTGAATATCAATTTTTGCTCCTTTAGGGCCTTTATTGACACATTCTGTGGCGCATAAATCTATCGAGTGTATTTCTGCTTAAAAGATGGAAGGTGCTTTGCCCAACGGCTTTAAAATTCGGCATTCTGGCCAAAAGACCCCCGCTCCCCTCTGCCATCTTTGATTCGTCTGTGTACTAAACTAGTAATCCTTTTTCAACTTGCAGCACTTTTTCACTCATACTGCTACGGTCCTTTATAACCACTTGAGAAGAGCGTTGAATGTCTCAAACTTTTGGCACTGATTTGATCAGTTGATTTGGTCAAGTTCTCTAACTAGATGTCTTTTGGTAAAGGCATTGTTCCCAGGACAAATTTTGTAAACATGGTACACATCGTGTCGAGCAAAGTTCTAAGCAGTTAGAAAAATCATTTCGTGTTATAAGTGGGATATTTGCGGGACAAATAGAGCCTGCAAATCGTACCAGATAAGGAAAATCTAATTTTCTAGCATGTTTTACAAAATCTTTATTTTGTAATAAGAAAGCTTTTAAACCATAACCACGGTTAAGCAATGCACTAAATGCACCAAGCTATTTTTCTATAAAAAAGGATTGTTAAAAAACAAATGCTTACCTACATGAATTGTAAAGAGATTGGCCGCTTCGGAATAGTTAGACAAGCATCCTGCTATTCTAAAATGGTCGATTTTTTACATTTCATGTTAGTATTATTTGTCCATTACGAATTCTTTTTCCATAGAAAAATAGCTTATTTTATTTTATACATCGCTTAACCGTGATGTTCATTTTCCATCTCGTCAAGGCGATCTTTCCTGTACGATACGTATAAAAATGAACTGAAAACAGTGGAAAGTAGTAAATTTTCCACAAAAATACCCATGTCTGCGGAAACATCAACATTTTACCGACTAGCGAGATCGCTTTCTGCCAGCGCACTAGAGTTATTACATAATGATTGCAGGCTCTAATCGTTTCTAGAATTTTAAACCATTTTTAAATCTCCACTAGCATTAGCTTAGAGCAGCGGTTCCCAACCTTTTATAATGGCGTACCACCAAAAACGTTTTGTTAATTTAGGTACCACCTAATTAGAATACATATCTTGGTCATTCTAGGTAATTCTGAATAATTACAATTTAAGTAAAATTTATCGGCCAGATTCTCCAATGCTAGTCCGGTCTAATTTGACAACCAAAAGTTTTAAACTGACAAGTGTAGGAATAAAACTAACTAAGTTTTACACTATGAATTTGTTTCTGAGATTTTTCGCAAATTTATAAAGAAAAGGGCAATTTTAGTACTTTCGACAATAATAGAACTAAATTCATTTTAGCAACCCGTTCCAAGAGGAATATCATTTGGAAACCTGGCAAATCGCTGAAATATCAGAATAATTCGTAAGTTTTTAATGACGACTTATTAACAATGACAGGACAAAAACTTGTCAAATCATGACTGATCAACTAGAAGATCTTAATTTAAACCGGTACTAAATCTTAAACCTTCTTAGTGAATCTGAACGTAAATTTTTACCAAGGGATAAAATAAAATTTTAACAATAAGTACCTATTAAAAATATTTTTTATTGTAGGTACCTAGTTTTCACAATCAGTGTTGCTATTGTTGCCATCTTTCTTTTTTCTTCAATATGTTTATAAGATTTGTCGCCTTTTTTTTTGGATGATTTTAGTTTGTCTGTTCTGTCTTGTTTAGCGTACCACCGATAATAATTGCATGTACCACCAGTGCTACATGTACCACATGTTGAGAACCGCTGGCTTAGAGGCTTGTGAAATAAAAACTATTTCGAAGATAAAAGGATGCTAAAAATAATGGTCCAAATAGCGCTTGCTTTAGTTATATTACCCGATAAAGAAGCTAATAGTAAAATTGCAATGTTGTGGCCTTGCTGCAGGGATGCGATCGGTGACAAAACCAAACACGAGACAGGTGATTACCAGAAATTCCAAAATATTTAACACATTTATCTAGCATCATTTTTATTCGTTATAGTTCACTTCCCAAACAGTCCGGCCTCTTCTAAGAACCCATCCTAACCTCTCTTCTTTTTTGATCATACAGAAATTAATAAACCTGTGGTTTCTGGCGGGACAATTTTGACTTCAAAGCAGACGGGGGCTCCATTTTCGATCGGATCGCTAATAGCCGGCCCGCCCGTCTGACTCACAATATTTATATTGTGGCGGCGTTTCCCAGATGAAAAATGGCCATTTTTGTCAAGTGACACCTGTCAAGGGGGACCAAAGATGCCGTGTTGGACCACCGACAGGGTTGGAGACCAAATAGTTAGTGGGCGACATTGTCGAGCGTGGGTAGCTGTAAATTGGTATTAATTATTTTTGTCTGTTATTGGTGGTTGAAAAATTACGTAAACAATATTATAATAGTCTAGCTTATTAGCTATCCCGCAAAATTAAAAATATTAAGTTTAAAAATTGCAATAATTAAAATATCTTCCTACTCTTTCTACTCTTCCAGAAGGTGTACATTACTTGGATAGTTCTAAAATTATGTACCAAATCTTAATTTACACATTGATTTACTAATTACTTAAAACTAATATATTCAGGAATTATGCGTCAATAATTATTATTAATTTAAGGAAGATCGATTTTTTTTCATTCGTTCAAAACATGTTTTCTTTGGTTGTTACATCATATATATATATATATATATATATATATATATATATATATATATATATATATATATATATATATATATATATATATATATATATATATAAAAAGAAGTAAAGAAATAACGGCAGGAAAATTTATAAAAAAGTGAAGAAAATATAATTTTTTATAAATTTTCCTGTCGTTATTTCTTTATCTTGTCTTATTCCTTGGGGTTAGAGGTTTCACGCAGGTAGGGTAGACCGGGATCGAAAGTAACAGGGGTCAAAAGTAACATCTCAAATATCTTCATAAACGTAATAGATATACATGCGCTAATTTGTCAAAGATTCCGCCTATTCAGTTGCTAAACTCCCATTCCATTAGTACCATTACCGGCTCCATGAAACACAGTTGTGCGTATAGAGCCTTTTAAATTTTTTATATCAAAAAGTAACTTTATTCGAGTTCGTTTTTATTGTGATAAAGTGCATAAAAAGCCATGTAGGTACTATTTATCGTGCTAGAGAGTTTTTTTAGGTATTTTGTTATTGTATAGGCATAATTTTGTACCGTGTTGTTGTGTTTTTTGCTTAAAAATTGTAATACAAATTTGCAAGTACAGTCGGGGACGGTTGTAACAAGGCAGGTCGGGGACGGTTGTAACGTTACAACCGACCCCGTTGTAGTACAGATAATATAGTTTTTTATTGCTTTTTTTAAGAATGTCCCGTACGAAGAATAGGAAGACATACCGTGGTACGAAAGATATAACCTTTTACGAACCAGCATATAACGAAGTTACTAATGATAATCTCTCTATTAGATCATCAGCAAGACAATATGAATTATGACACGTGTCATTGACAAGATACAAGAAGAAACTGGGAGCCCCAAATGAAAATTTACCAGTGTCCATGATTGTTCTATATAAATAGTTTATTATATCTCCAATTTTAAGCATAGTCCTATCATAAATGTGGTGTTACAACCGACCCCCCTTAGTGTTACAACCGATACTGGGTCAGGGGCGGTTGTATCAAATTACATCATTTTAATTTTTAGTTACCTGTGAGGTTTTTACTTTGTTCAGCCCTAAAATATCACTTACATAATAAAGGTAACTAATTACCTTAACTATAGCCATACAAATATTATTTCCAATTCTAATAGTTTTTTCATAATTAAATACTAAAGTCAGAATGTTACAACCGACCCCGGTCTACCCTACTATTTGCAGCCTCCGTGGTGATGTTTGTAGGTTGTTGCCTAGAAACTCCTGGGTTTCCTGACAAAAAACCGCAAATGTGCTAGCAGGTCCCTGGTGTGTGAACTCTTTGTGTTTTTTTTTTCAACTTCCAAGTTTCCCATCTAATAACTTGGTTATGGGCTACTGATGAGTGCGAATAAGCACGAAACGCGTGTCTAGCACTACGTTACAGACAGCTCCCCGATATTGTCTTCACTTTTATATATATATATATATATATATATATATATATATATATATATATATATATATATATATATATATATATATATACACGTTAAATTTTTAACCCCATGTTAGGCCCTGTCATATTAAAATATTAAAATTATTTTTTTATCTAAGACAACCCGCATAGACTTCAAGCCTAAATTCCAACGTACCGTGGGCGTCTGAAGAGAAGGTAAATGTAATCTATTGACACGGGATTTAAAGGACTAGAGGTTGGGAGGGGAAGGGAAAACATCTGCGGGCAATTTGTTCCATAACCCATAATCTGGAGACCCTAGATACGAATGAGCGAGAGACGTTTTAGATTTTTGTAGCTGGACAGTGATGGGATGCGTACGTAACGCGCCTCTTGTTGTTCTGTTAGGAACAGTCAAGGGGGGACTTATAGTGGCTGGTTCTTCAGAGCAAGATTCGTGGAAATGTCGGTAGAAAAGGAACAAATCCCCAACAGCGTGGCAATGAGCGAGAGAAGGGAGTTTTCCTGTGGGGACTGGGTCATTAATCGAATAGCTCTCGTTTGGATAGAGTCGAGGATGTTAAGTGTCGAAGGTGATGCCGCTCCCCCGATATGGGAACATTACTCTAGCTTAGGTCTCATTTTGGAAAGAGAGAGTGTGTAAGTTGGAAGGAGAGAAGTATTTTCAGTCTTGAAAGAGGAAACCAAGCTTCTTGGCTGCTGATATGGCTATTGAAGTGATGTGTTTGTGCCAGCTGAGATTATGTTCGAAAGCGATGCTAACAAGTTCAAACGCTTTATTGTTCTGTAGGGCTTGGCCATTCATGTGAATGGGGTAAGTGTTTCCGGATGTTTTGCGTGTCAGGGAGCAAGACTGAGTTTTGGAGACGTTGAACTAAACAAAGTTCTTGGCACCTCAGTGTAGGATGAATTGAAGATCTTAGGAAAGGGATAGGTGCATAGATCTACATCTATTATGCAGCTCTTGAATCGAGACTTTTTTCTGGAAAAATGAATATTAAAGTGAAGAGTGCTGTCGTCAGCGTTACAACGTTATAAAAACTAATTTATAGTTCTATCAATGTAAACAGCACTTATTTTAATATTGTTCTTTTTCATATACTTGCGGTAATAGCCAATAAAACCTTTTTACAAACAAAAATTCGCAAAAACCATAAATCTTTTATTCTTTGATAAGAAAAAATATTCTTACAACATCAGGTACCTACCTTAAAGTATTTGTCTTGGTCTACCTAATAAAATCTAAATAAAAGATTTTTAATTAAACTTGTGTAAAATCACTAATTATTTAATAAATATTTTTAGCGCTTGTGCTATGCAATAAAGCTTCTATATAGACAATTTTTGGCACAAAATATGAAGTGTTATGTGTTATGTCTATAAATTAATTTTTAAAAAAAATTATAGAAATAAATTTAAATTTTACAACCTTTTCGTCACATGAACTAAGAGGTTTTTTTTTAAATTTTCTAGTCCTTTTCAAAATACGAGGACCAGATTAATAAAATGTTTAATCTCACACTGGCTCTGGCTTATTAAAAATATATATCTGCATGCAAGAGTGATAGGAAGACATGTACCAAAAAGTCGAAATATTTATTTTGACTTTGTGTTTTCAGTTGTTAGGCTTTATGAATAATTTGTTAAATTTTTATTTAGAAAAATATTCAACGTCCATTTGCGTTCAAACAGTTATATTTATCGACTTAAATAAAGGGTACCATTTTTATTGGGATTTTTATTACATTTAAAATATCATCTCTGATTTTATAGTACTTCTTTTTATCTAAGAAAGACCACGCAGCCCTTCTCTTCAGACGTATCATCGGCGTCTGAACAGAAGGGAAATGTAATCTATTCACACGGGATTTCAAGGATTGTAGGTTGGAAGAGTAAGGAAAACATCTGCAGGCAATTTATTCCATAATCTGGAGTACCTACGTATGTATGAGCGAGAGAAGTGGGATGTTCTAGGCTTTTGCAGCTGGACGGTAAAGGGACGCATAACTAACGCGCCTCTTGTTGTTCTGTTAGGAACAGTCAAGGGAGGAATTATAGCGGCTAGTTCTTCAGCGCAAAATCCGTGGAAGTACCGGTAGAAAAGGGATAAATCCTCAACAGCGCGGTGATGAGCGAGCGAATGGAGTTTTCTTGTGAGGACTGGGTCATTGGTGAGTCGAATGGCTCTCTTTTGGACAGAATCAGGGATGTTAAATGTTAAAGGTGATGCCTCTCCCCAGATGTGGGAACAGTACTCTAGGTTAGGTCTTATTTGGGAAACATATACAGCCAGATTCTCCAACGCTAGTCCGGTCTAATTTGACAACCAAAAGTTTAAAACTGACAAGTGCAAGAATAGGACAACTAAGTTTTATACTATGAATTTATTTCTGAGCTTTTTCGCAAATTTATAAAGAAAAGGGCAATTTTAGTACGTACTATCCACAATAATAGAACTAAATTCATTACAGCAAATTGTTCCAAGATGAAAATCATTTGGAAACCAAACAAATCGCTGAAATATCAGAATAATTCATAAGTTTTTAATGACGACTTATTAACAATGACAGGACAAAAACCTGCCAAAACACAACAGGTCAACTATAAGATCTTAATTTAAACCTGTACTAAATCTTAAACCTTCTTAGTGAATCTGCACGTGAGTGTTTAAGTTGAAAGGGAAGAAGAGAAGAGTATGTTCTGGCTCGAAAGAGAAATCCAAGCTTTTTAACTACTTATGTTGATATCGAAGTAATATGTTTGGGCCAGCTGAGATCACATTCGAAAGCGATGACAACAAGATCTATTTGTTTATTGTTCTGTAAGGCTTTCCAATTCACCTGCCAAAACGAAAAAAATACAGGGTAAACAAAATTTGGGTGTCAGGTAAAGTGCCCTCTGGTGGAATAGTTGCAAAACTCCTTTATAATAACATGATGTATCGAGGGGCGTAGCCAGGGATGTAATCAGAAGTGTAACCAGGAATATAGCCAGGGACGTAGCCAGGGACGTAGCCAGGGACGTAGCCAGGGACGTAGCCAGGGACGTAGCCAGGGACGTAGCCAGGGGACACCTGCCCTCCTCTGGATGCCCGAAAAAACAGAATGAATTTAAAAAAATAAACGAAGAGAATAGACATGAACGCAATTCAAATTTTCCGGGCATTAATCATACATCTGGATGTAGGTAGCATTACTTTCTTGATAATCTACATGCATTTTATCAGTTCTTTATGCTGAGCATCTCCTATGCACAGAAAAGTAAAAAATGTAGCAAAAAATGTACAGGGTTTGTGTCACTTTTCTACGCAGTTATTGTAGAGATGGGAACTTCGCACCCTAATAAATAAAGACCTCCCCCCCCCGCCTGCCCACAAACCTAACTACGCCCCTGGACAGAGCTTACTTGAAACACCCTGTATGTATTAAAAACTCTTACCCATTGTTGTTCCCTTATGCTTTAGTATCTTAGATTATCAAAATTTAGTATCTTAGTACCATATCAATTGGCTACTTAAATTAAGAACTTGGCACCCTCTTCAGCCGATTTTCAAACTACTAAAACGGGGAATTTTTCGTTTCGTCTTTGTCTTCATTATCGTGTTATTTAACATCTTTGTCAATTTTGTCGTCTAGTGAGCCGTTCTTCCCCGTTAATAATCAGCTGATTGCAGCTGGCTTTCTAAATTTGAGTCACCAATAGATCACGTGACTTTACAAGAATTGGACTATTAGTCGGTGAACATGTGCATAATTATGACAACAAAAGGGGAAAAATTACGGGTTATTGTAAGTAATTGCAATTTATGTCTAATTTGGAACCATTCTTCAAAGGGAAATATTTCATCCCTAACACCCTTTTAACAGTAAAATATCACGTGATTTATTAACCTGTTTAATTGCAGAACAGAAACCAATAAGTTTGCTACACACCTGTTCATTAATACGCTGCTTTCCCCTATCCTATAAAAAAGACCAGTCTGCCACGAGTTGGAAAATTCGCATTATGCCTCCGCCTGGGTTCATTTAAATATTTTAACAATTTAAAAGCCAAATTATTGAAAACTTTCAGGTGACGGTCTAGTCTGAGCTAAGTTGAGAAATGCCGCTAATGTCTTTTAATGGCTTGTAGCGGCCATTTTATAAAAGACGAAAGGGAAACATTACATAGTTGGAATTAAAAAGTTATTTAAAAATGCACCGAAATAAACATAAACCACAGCAGATAATGTTAAGCGGCTTTCTGAGATGAAAGGATATTCTTTAACTGATAATTTAAGTAAACATCATTAGTTTGAGCAAATATCTTAAATTCTAATAAGAGTCGGTTGATGTGAGTGGGAAGTGGGACGATATACGTCCTTACACTGGGACCGTTATGTAGCCTATTTGTAGGTTTCTCCTCCAGTCCAACACAGGTAGAAGTTCAACGGTTGATTGTGAAGAAACAGTTTGTCAACTTTAGAGATAGTCATTCCAGAACATCCATGAACTTTAATACGGTCGTGCTTTCAGAAATAGACAAGGGGATAATACACGGTGTGTCACACTTTTCACATATCCTCATTTACTTTTTTTTTGTCTGAGACAGTCCATGTAGACTTCAAGTCTAGGTACTAACGTACCGTGGGCGTCTGAAGAGGAGGGAAGTGTAATCTATTGACACGGGATTTAAAGGATTAGAGGTAGGGAGGATAGCGAATAATTAATTTGGTGATGGAGGCCATAGAAAATCTGTCAGACGAAACAATATTGTCATGATTTATTAATGTTAAGTTTAAATCAACCACTTGATTGTTAAACGATACATGCTGCATAGGAAAGCGCAGTTTGGGAGCAGCATTGCTTCGTCTTTCGGTCATTGTCGGCGAATCCGAGTTTTCAAGTTGTTCATTTGTTGGGCTTTGAATTCTGCGGCAAACCTGTTGTTTTCTGCGTTCTGTCTGTGGCTGTAAAGACAAACCCCTTATTTTTCTATGCTGTAACTGGGGGAGTCAATCCCGATTGGTTTACTTAATCCCGGAATTTTCGAGTTTTTGTTGTCTAAGCCCGGCATCCCGGGATTACTCCCGAAAAAAATTTTTGAAGGAATTCAAATGTTAACATATTTATTTATTAAGTTTAAACATACAAATTAACTATAAAGCACCTAAACAACTTTAAATACAAAACATATATAAATATTAGAATGTATAAATTTATACCCTTGGATGAATTAAGAATGGATACGGGATGACACATTCTTTGAAGCCAAAACAAACTATTCTAAGCGAACACAATTTGTAAACATTGGCCTCATCTTATTTGGCCTTGTATTATTGTACAAAAAATACGTTAGAATTTACTGGAAGTAATAAAAGCCCCAAAATATGTTATTTTCTGCGAAATAATAATAAATTTAAGTTTTAAAACTTTTAAATATTTTATTTGTAAAGGTTTATTCAAAGTCGCTCCGAGTCATTTATAAATCTATAAGTCGCACTTTTTCTTTTCTAGTTCATTAGACAAAGACATACATTTAATCGAGTGTTTAGACCGCGGATGAATAAAGGATCATCCAAAGTAATTTTACGTCAACCGCTCAGCTGTTGAGAGGAAAACAGGGACAGCAACGATCGTGAGAGCCGTATTTGATTGGCAAAAATTGGATCGACGTTACGACACTCCAATGCTATTTTATCTCTTTCTACTACCATTCTTGATTCAATTACGAATTTCTTTAAAGTTCGTAAACTGGACCTCTGGGGTACGATGTTTTCATAACAAACAACAAATAAACAGGGTTCACGTTCGATACGCTCACAGTATACGGAAAACCGAATCCTTTCTTAATTCATCCAAGTTTATACCTATTTAAAAAAATACCGTAAAAATATTAGGACGTCCAAAGTTTCGTCTTTCAGGCTAGAATGTATTTTGTTGCAGAAAACTCCTGCGCAAGACAAACATCTCTCGGGTTCTATGGTTGTGGGCTAAATGATTAGTAGGCTTTTTGAAGATTACGCCCGCGACCGCCAATATTTGCAAATAAATCAATTTCTTGAGTATGGATTGCGTACATCTGGATTTTATTACTGGTTTGCCTTTGTAATGGCTCTAAACATTTTAGTAGCACTTTTTTGCAGTTTGGCGTTGAATTGTTCATTCTCTCTTCTGCTCTCAGAAATTCTGCAATGGAAATGCCATCTTCGTCGTTGATTTCTGTTTCACTTTCGTTTTCTTTGTCTAGCCTGATTGAAAGTGTTTCCAATTTGGGATAAATGAGGGAAATATGATGTTTGGAAGCAGTTATCTTGTTCAGAGTTTAGAATGTCCGGACTTTTCAAATAACAGGGAATATCAGAATAAATAATTCTGCATTGCTTAATCCTTGTTCTCAATGACTCTTGTAGTTCCACACCAAGTGGTGTTTTATTTATGGATAACTCCTTCAACATATTCATAACACCTTGTATTTTATTGTATCGCAAAACTACAACTCATATTTTACTTGTCACAGCAAGATTCATAGACACCCAGGTCAATTCCTCTTACATTTGTCTATCGGTACGTTTAAGAAAGAAAGGTATGATCATGTTGCTAATATAGCTAGACATTCATTTGCTAAACGTCCATACATCATACATCTGACCTTTTTGCGCACAAAATTACGTCGAAACTACACAATAAATAGACTCATGTCTATGTCCTAATGTAGCATAATTTTGAAGAAAAAAAATTAATTGCTATATGACCATAAAAAGCCTAAAGCCAATAAAGGCAAACGAAAAAGCCGCTCTTCACTACCGACTACCTGTGTTACTCTCTAAAGCTCTCATCACCGCCGCACCTGAACATGAATAACGCAAGACACAAAGCGCCAATTGCCCCAGTTGTTACCGTGCCCCGGGGACTGATTGCTCCACGTGGTCCTCAGCGGCCCCTTTGATCTTCTTTGCCGCCGATTGGGCGCGCATTTACGCTGCGCAACTCGCAATTAATGTGTTGTTTACTAACAACTGCGGATGACCCGAGTTAACCCTAACGGTGTCCGTACACTATATGATTTGATTTTTTGATCGGTCTCCAAATCGTTAGAATTTATGTACCTATGTCCCATTCTATAGAAAAAGAAGTAATATCAAATATATGAGAAAAGGCAAACTTTAACGATCTAGGTGAGGTGGCTGGAAAATGCTTGTCTAGCTGGTACTAAACACGAATACCTCTCAAGTTTGACCAAAAATATTAATCTCCACATTTGAATTTTGTATTTCACTGTATATCTAAGGATGACGGATCTTAGATAAGAATGGACCAACCTACAAAGATACCCGCCACTTGTGCAGGCGAGACGTCAGGAGTAAATTCCATTTTAAGACGGCTAACAAGTCCGAAAACTCCATTGCTTTCGATATCTTCAAGCAATGGTTACTTATATAAGAGTCTGGCTGACCCAACCTAAGCAAACGTCGTTGCACATTTACAGTGTGGTCCAAGAAATGGTGCAATAAATGTGAAATCATTTTATTAATGAGTTTATCTATCGAAATGTAAGTATTATATACTAATTATTTAGGATCACTCTGTATAATTACGAGTACCTATATCGCAAACCGTATATTTTAATACTAAAATGTCTTTCACATGTAACTCCGGAGTAGCATTTATTGTTATTGTCCTGACGAAGAAAGCGTATTTTGATGGGACCGGATTTTGAAGGCGCATGTCCAAAGCGGCCATCTTTTAAGTGACAAATTGGTCAGCAGCGCATGGTCAATGACGCCAGCGGCCGATGGCTATAATTAGTTCGACTGTAACTGCACTGGCGCACCCAGGGGGGGGGGGTCTGCAGCCCTCCCCAGACCAACATCTTAGACACAAAGAAATTAACAAATGTGCACTACTAATTGAAGAAATCCACCGAATTGTACCACTCAGCCCCCCACAAGACAAAATCCTGGATGCGCCCATGGCACTGTTAGATATTTGTGTTGAGTTTATTTTCTGAAAGGTATTTGTCAGTATTCATATCACTACCACAGCTTACTTGTAATTTTTACCATTACCAATGGCTTCTTCTATAGGAACTAAAAGAAAAATGAGTGGTTATCGCCCTTGTCCTTCACAAAGAGAAGACTAGCTTTTTTTTTACTTCCCAAAGATCCAGAAAGGTTCTCTAGTTGTTGTAATTTTTGACTCGTCGCTGCTCGACTCGCGATAATTTTCAAAAAATTCATGTACTCTAAAAATTCCTGGCAATAATTCAAGCACGCAGAGGATTCGGTAAGAAAATTTCACATGCCACAGTTGATACCTATATAGTTACAAGATATCTACGTTTATGCAATGTTAAAAAAATATTTTCACCATTTTAGTTGCCAAAAAACTACTCATAAAGGATTAATATATATCTACTGTACTTAATGTTTTATATTATTTTTTCCTCACTAAAATGGGTGGAATCCTGTTTTTCAAATGTTACAACAGTTTGGGTGAACCGGAATATGTACATATAATAGATAAATAATATTCCTTCCACCCTTTTCAGTTTGAAAAAATTACTGAAAATTGTTTAAGACGACTCTATTTGTGTGTTATGATTATGAAATAAGTTTTGTTCGCTAAAATAGGTGGAAAGTTGTTTTTTAATTTTAAATTAGAAATATATATTTCAATTTTTGATGATTTTTCTCAGTGGAATAAGTGACAATACTGTCACTGAAAACGGTCCCCTTGGGATCAAAGGAATAGACACTCTTTCACTTCTGTGTGGTTTGGGAATTCTGTGACTACGCTACGTCATGTAGTTCCAACTTTATATTAATCTCACTCCCATTTTAACTCGTACTTAATTCTAATTAAATTACAATAAAAATGTGTGCCGTTTCAAATCAGCAACATGCCTGCTAGTCTATGTGTACCTTTATAATATTGAAATTTAAATTTAGAGGCTGCAGGGCTTTCCATTTTAAATTGTATCAAATATAAAACAAGTTCTGATTTAAACTTGCTGATCATTGAAAGGCTTTTTAAGGGTGAGAGAACCTAGGGGCTTAAAGTATAAGAAGTAAAAGATGCCAAGACTAATAGCAGATTAGAACAAACTGTAAGTTATTGTTATTAGAAAATATAAATATGTATGTGTTGTTAATACAAAAACTAAAGAATGACGTATAGCTCTAAATACCCATTTCTTCCACACACCAAAAAAAATGTTAAATGCTTAAATTATAAAAATAGTGTTCTTTGTCAACAAGACAAAATTGAACTTATATTAAAGCTTATATGCAAGTTGCACTAAGTCATAAAAACAATTAGGTTTTTATCGATGTCTTATTAAAACAACGAAAAATAGCAATCGGTCTTCATCAGCGTCTGAGATTCTTAATCGGCATTGGAAATTTTGTTTTAAAAGTTTTTGAATAACTTTAAGTTTATGGTTGGCCTTCTGGAAAAATTCGCAAATTTTGACCAGGAGGGCTCAAATGCCACCCCCCTTAACCCTCAACTGACGTCCATGCCTTCCATAAACGTCCCGCGTAATGACCATTCTGCAACCTTTTTATCAGATGGCCGTACTACCTTTTCTTTAGCTTCCAAGATATTTTCTTGGTATTTCCAACTTTTTTTCTTCTTGTTACCCCACGCATCCATCATACCATTGCAGGTCTGAGCAAAGTTTCATAAACCACTGTTCAGACTTGTAAACTTGAATTTACTGTTGTTTTATTCGTCCTCTGGATAAACATGAAAATTTGAATTAAACTTGAGAGGTTCAAATACTGAAAAAATTTAAAACATATTTTTGTTTTTAAAAGCTACATCATCATAATCTCTATTATACAGGGTGTCTAAAATAGGTGATACCACTATTGCTATCTCCGAAATGGTAAAAGGTTCGAGGTCGGTTAAATTAGAGAAAATGTGCCATTTATAGTCCCTATTCATATTCCTTTTACGGAGTTGCCAAATTCTCTATAGTTTCTTATCTACAGGGGATTTTTCAAAAATAGTCAAAAATTTAATTCTTAAATATCTCGAAAACTATTATAGTTAGAAAAAAGTTGTTTTTACAAAAATCACACGATTTTTTACCTTCTCTAAAGTAAAGTTATTGCTTTGTTTATACCATTTGTTTTTGCTGAGTTACTGATACTAACTTGTTCTTCATACCCCTTACAACTATGTATCACTTGATTATTGTTTTCGACGTTTTGATCAGGAATAACATCATCATGAGTTTGTATCGATGCGGACCTGGGATTTTCCATGTTAAGGCACAATTTCCCAACCCATCGCTGTGGTTTAAAGTTTAAATTATTAAACTGATTAATTTTAAACTATGTTCATGATTAGTAACCAGAACCCTTTGGTCATTAAAGTTTGTCAAATTGCACTTAAGCCAATGAGTTATTGAAAGCAAAAGTTTAGCAGACTCAGATCAGATATAATTAGCGGCCTTTATTAACAGCACCTAACTAGTGGTTAAGTTTACTACATATTGTAAAAGGCACCCTTGATGATATTGTTTTCATTATTTACGTTTTTAATATTTTCGTATCCAAAAATCACCTTTCAGTTCAAAAGATAATAATAAATAATCCTATTTTACCTAATGGTTTCATTTCTGTTGCAAGTCATTCTGCTGGTACAGTTGAATTACTATTTACTGGCTTTGAAAACAAACCATATTATCTGAAATTAAAGACCTTTGACTATATTCTAGCATAAAACCATTGTCATATTTACTGAGTTCGGATTATAAGGAATTCGAATCTAAAATCCGTTTTCTGCTTTATTTTTTGACGTTGCGTTGAATTATAACATATGGACGGGTGGACGAACAGGTTGATGGACGCGATTGGGCTGACCACACGAAGCCAATCACGCCTCTAAGAATTAATTATTAGGATTTGTTACAATTAAACCTAAGCTTATGCTTTTTTCAGGCGTTGCTTGGACCAATTTTACAAACTTGAGGGTCCTGCTTAGTAATCATGATTATAATTAAAATTTACCAGTTAAAACAATTTAATCCATAGTTACTTATTCTGACCTAAATGTCGCCATAATAGGTCGTGAAATGGCGCATTAACTTGAAAAATGCCAGGTCCGCACTGGTAGAATATCCTGATGATGATACTATTCTTCACCAAAACGTCGAAAACATAATCAAGTGATACACAGTTGTAAAGGGTATAAAGTATTCTTTAAAAAAATGCAGCAAAAAATCCAGGTCCGTATTTGAAAAAAACAAGTTAGTATCAGTAACTCAGTAAAACCAAATGGTATAAACAAAACAATAACGTTACTTTAGAGAAGGTAAAAAATCGTGTGATTTTTGTAAAAACAACTTTTTTCTAACTATAATAGTTTTCGAGATATATAAGAATTAAATTTTTGACTATTTTTGAAAAATCCCGTGTAGATAAGAAACTATAGAGAATTTGGCAACTCCGTAAACGGAATATGAATAGGGACTAGAAATGGCACATTTTCTCTAATTTAACCGACCTCGTATCGTTTACCATTTCGGAGATAGCAATAGTGGTATCACCTATTTTAGACACCCTGTATAAAAAATGATACTCACTAACTGAATGTCATATCAGCGCACAGCCCACACCGCTGGTTCTAGAAACTTGACATTTTGCAAAGAGGTTTCTTACATAACAAAGGCATCTACTAAAGAGGGTTTTTTTTTTAAATTTAACCCCTAAGGGGGTGAAACAGGAGCTCAAAATTTGTATGCAAAAAAATATGAGATGGTCCTGTTAACTCGAAACTTTATAGAATTAACATACCTACACTAAAAAATAATTGTTTATTTTTTAATGTTTTTAATAAATTAACCTCTGAGGGGATCAAAAGGGGGTTGAAAGTTTGTAATGGAGTAAAATTGTTAAAAAGTCGCGAGCGGAAGCTAGTACGTTATAAACAAGGTCACGAAACAACAACAAGAACCTTCAGTGTTGGATTAATTCTTTGACTTTGGACTACATAACAATGGGACTTCCTAAAGATAAAGAAAGAAATTTGCTTTTAATGACCTATATCCAACCATCACAAAAGTAAGGTCACAAAGACAACAAGATTTTTGTTTTTCATTAACTTTCAGCATTTCTTGGAAAAAAGTTATTTCAGGTGCAATTTGACTTCTCATTAGTCTACGGTATGCGAGCCCTAACAGCAGCTAAATGTTCGGGCGGGATATTTTATATATAGGTAATTAAAATTGTCCAAAATTGAGAATCTTTCTTCTAACACAGTCAGATAAGAAAATACTAATGTTTCAAATGCAACAAACTACCAGGAAGAAAGGAACCTTTTTCTTTAGTTAGAATGTCGTCACCTGCAGACCGGTTTCGAACTCGTTGGTTCTCATCAGTACAGGATAGATGAACATACCAACCGTCCGAAAAAGTAATCCCTTAAAGCTACAATGTCGTACTGCATAAGCAGTGAGACACAGGCAGCGCCATCCATTAGCAGTTTCAAGCAGTCAGAGTAGAGTTTACCGTAAGGTAAAATTTTTAAAAAATATGAATGAAGTCTACTTGTCAGGGGTATATAAATAACTCAGATATAAATGTGCCTAGGGAATGTTGCTGACTATGGATACACAATTTGAGGATTTTTTTAAAATCTGTTGCAAAATAAAAATTTTGTCTCGCTTGGTTACTTTGGAAGAGCATCCTGAACGTACCTTATTTTGGATTGAGTAACTAGTTTTATATTTGCTCACTACATAGTCAACAGAACTTGCTTTCCCAACAATTTTTGCAAATTTTCGAATAGATTTTCCTTGATTGTAGTGACAGTTTATAAGATTTTTTAGCTCCATACTCGTTTCTTTCCGTTTTCTACCCAGTATTAACGTATAGAGATTTCTTTTGTTTTAAATGCACTTTCCTATACTAAACTAACTACACCTTTTTATATGCCTTCATTGGAATGCACAAACGTTCTAAATATGACAATAAATTTTAAGGTGTACGAATACTTTTTTGTTGTCTGAAATTGTGTGTTTATTTTTTTTATTCTATAAATAATTGATATGTATTTTATCATCAACAAATGGGAATTTGTAGCCCATATCATGAAGGTCACTTTACGCAGAGAAAAAATTAGAATATATTTATTTTATTTCGAATACGGAAACTAAAATATTATGTACTTGGGTGTACAAATACTTTTTTGACCTACTGTACATATATTAATGTACCTAAACCGACAATAAGACTAATAAGAGGAATCCGAACCAAGCAATTAGTATGCAAATCACAATGTGCACTGGCTCCAATCAAACTTCCGACACTTTATCTACGAGTTTTTACCAGTAAACATTTATTTCCGGAGCCATAGCAAGTAACAGGTTAGTAATAACTCGACCACTTAACAAATAAATGGTTCTGTGGTCTTCGCCACTGATTCAAGTGCCTCGCCAAGGGCTCAAAGAAAAAGAAGGCAGCTGGAGCGGTGCCTTTGAAGTCCGCGTTGCGCCTGCTTCATATTGTTTCCGGCTGCTAAGGACCTCTATTATGTAAACAACGTCCGCGTTTGAAGTCGCCGATTGCCGAACCGGTCGTAAAGTATCCCGCAAATGAGATACGTTCACTCCAAAGGCCGAGTCCTTATGATTTTCGAAAAAGTTTAAGTCAAACGGGATGACGCAGCAAAAGGTTTTAATGACAAATCACATTTAGTTAAGCTTTGTTTTTTAAAAACTGTGGTTTTAGTTTAAAGGTAAGTTTTAATGAAAATTAATTGTGACAATTAATTTCACTCAGAGCTTCGAGTCTTCGAGATATTCATTATTATATTTCCACTATATATTAACTGTAAGAAACTTAATCTAAAATCATGTACAAACAATTCAGCTGCTGTATTTATTTCCTAAAATGTCTAATAATGACCAACGGTAAGTCAATTTTTTCTTTAATAAACAGTATTGCTCCCCTGTTTGAAGAGTATCAGGTGATACAGAAAGTTATCCCCTAATTATTTCCGTAGTTTTTGACGTAAGGTACAAAAATTTCAAACTATTAGAATAGTAATTTACATTACAAGTCCGGTTATTACAGTACAAGTTGTTTTACGAATGAGGCGACACAGGAACCGAGTCAGGAATATAAACGAGTACCGTAATAAGACCTAACGGACGTGTATTGTATAAAATTTTATTTGATACTGTCTTATTAAAATTTAAAAATCTTTTTTGATTTTTTTAAAGGTTTGGCATATTCGCTGATCATTTTAAATTTTAACGGGTATCGATATTGTTAGAATGACATCTATTTAACACTTTCTGACCTAGTAATGTAATGTTCCACCTTCCCAACTCAAGTTAATGACTTAAAGTGGTACTTTCCGGACAGTATGAAATACATGTATTAGTTGTCATTTCTTTAGTAACATCAGGCCCCTAAAACGGCTTCCTGTTTAACCGGAAGTAATATAACTTTTTTCTTTTAAATGGAAACATACTGTTTTTTTCGATATCATTTACCGTAAACCGGGGCTACTTGGTCAGCTGTGTTATTTATTTAGTTTTTCTTTTATATTTATATATATATATATATATATATATATATATATATATATATATATATATATATATATATATATATATATATATATATATATTGGATTCTCCTTTGTTAAGATAGATTTTGAAGCATAATGGTGCGAAAGTACGAAAGAACGCCAGGTTCTCAAGATTACAAAAATTACATTGAAGATAACCTTTAAAAAGTCATGAAGGCCGTTAGGGCCGGTATGTACAAAAAGTTAGCGGCCGAAACTTAAAGCTCCTTAAAAGAAATCCTAATCCATGTGGTCATTCAAAGGTCCTGTCAGACGAGGAAGAGCGTACCATTAGCCAAACTCTAGGTGTAGTGACCAGTTGGGGATTTTCCTTAATGAGGCAGGATGTTAATTGTTATTCTTGTTTTTTTAACTGTTTTTTTATAACTTTCATTTGAAGATGTTTAGTTTGTAATTTAGTTTATCAGAATATTCTTGTAACAAGAAGTTAATAAAAAGTAGTTATGCCATACAGTTTTGTTATATTTCTATTAAGTCACTAAAAAAAAGTACCTATGCTTTTTTTAAATTTTGCTTATTGTGGGGTAACATTCAATAAGATTTTGTGGTACAAGCAGAGCAGATGGAGGTGACGACGATCGCACATAATTAACCAACCGAACAGCCCGTAAGCACTCTCATACTTACTTATTCAAAAAATAAGACGAAGACGAGTTCTGCAGTTTTTGAATACGATCTGCCATGCGTGTGGTAATACAATGACCATATACATCACAATAATTTTATTTAAATGCGACAGTACTAGTGCATTATATAATATAGACTTAAGGTCTCTATTTAATACATTTCGATATTGAAATAGAACTTTTAAGTTCACGTAAGCTTTCCGTAAGCATAAATTTACGTGCTCTGCAGGCGCGGCCCGTGAAATTTCAAAGTTGCATATCTCTGTTGCTACTTATGGGACCCATACCAAATTCAGGTTTTTTAATAGTGAGCCTACTAGGAATGTTTTGGTACAGAAAAAAAATATTTTGCAATTTGCGAAAAAAAGTTGATTTTTTGAATTGACCCACCTGGGTAAAAAATTACACGCTTAGATATTTTATTTATTATTTTTTCTAAACAAATTTTACATCATTTTGTCGACAATTCTTAAATTTTAAGAGAAAAAAATGTGTTAGTAGAAAGTTATAGTCATTTGAATTTTTTCAACCGAAAAATAATTTAAATTTTCGGTTGCAAAAAATTCAAATGACTATAACTTTCTACTAACACATTTTTTTCTCTTAAAATCTAAGAATTGTCGACAAAATGATGTAAAATTTGTTTAGAAAAAATAATAAATACAATATCTAAGCGCGCTTAGATATTGTATTTATTATTTTTTCTAAACAAATTTTACATCATTTTGTCGACAAGTCTTAAATTTTAAGAGAAAAAAATGTGTTAGTAGAAAGTTATAGTCATTTGAATTTTTTGCAACCGAAAATTTAAATTATTTTTCGGTTGAAAAAATTCAAATGACTATAACTTTCTACTAACGCATTTTTTTCTCTTAAAATTTAAGAATTGTCGACAAAATGATGTAAAATTTGTTTAGAAAAAATAATAAATAAAATATCTAAGCGTGTAATTTTTTACCCAGGTGGGTCAATTCAAAAAATCAACTTTTTTTCGCAAATTGAAAAATATTTTTTTTCTTTACCAAAACATTCCTAGTAGGCTCACTATTAAAAAACCTGAATTTGGCATGGGTCCCATAAGTAGCAACAGAGATATGCAACTTCGAAATTTCACGGGCCGCGCCTGGTGCTCTGTAAATCTAAGGTCGTGGCACATGTAAAGTCCCAAGCTTTTTGCCGCCGTCTTAATTTTCAGAGGAGTACTGTTAATTTTTATAGAGTCGAAAAAATCGCTCAAGAGATAGTTTTTATCATTATTGCCACCAAGGACTAGTACGACAGACTTCTCCGAATTTAGCAGAAGGTTATGTTTTGTTGCAGTGTCAGAAAACGTTTGTAAGTCAAAGTTTAAAGCCGAGACAGCCTGGGTGCCCTCCTCTCTATAAAAAAACGACAAATAAACTTGTGTGTCATCGGCGTAAAAATGATATTTTGCAGAGAGAAATGTAGTAGGAAACCTAGACATATACAAGCTAAACAGAAAGAGCCCCAGCATAGAGCCGTGGGGGCCCGCTTTGAACACTTCCAAATGAAGTTTTTCCTTTATAATTGACAGCCTGACATCTTTCCGACAAATATTCTGTCATCAGTTGAAGGTTAGACAGTCCAACATAATAAAACTTAGAGTTAATAACGACTAAGTGTATCAAACGCTTTACTAAAATCCAACTTGACTAGCAATGTCAGTTTACCCCTGTCCCATGCTCCCAAAATGTCATCCGTAATAGTTAATAACGCAGTTCTACTACAGCCATGACCTTTTTTAAAGCCGGACTGACCCGGATATTTTCTTTATTAAGGAATTCCGCTAGCTGATTATGTAATATCCTCTCCAGTATCGTAGAGAGTATGGATACGATACTGATTGGTCGCAGCTGCCCCCGAGAGTCGATGGAGGATGCTTTTGGGAGCAGAATTACCAGTGGCACCTTCCAAATTCTTGAGTATACTGATTTATTAATACAAAAGTTTATAATGAGTGTAACATAGGCCAGAAGAAAATGAATGCTCAAGTTCAGGGACAAGAAGTTGATACCATCAATACCCGTAGCTGTAGTTTTGATACAGTAGATCACTCTAAGGACATCCGTCTCAGTTACATACATTACACACAATTTAATAGATGACGTTGAAAGTTGGCTGCGCTGATAAGATGTTACCACATCTGTAAGTCTGGGCACAGAATCAATAAAATGATTTTTAATGGATTCAACATTGGCAAGTTGCTCAGGTATATGATTGTTGTTATTTCATTTTAAATTGAGTAGTTTTAAGCTTGACCAAAATGATTTTTATCTAGGAACATGCTTTGCTAGAATGAATTTAGGTCTATTATTGTGAACAATCCGTACTAAAATTGCCACTGTCTTTATGAATTTGCAAAAAAACTCACAAACAAATTCATAGTATAAAACTTAGTCGCCCTATTCTTACACTTGTCAGTTTAAAACTTTTGGTTGTCAAATTAGACCAGTCTAGCGTTGGAGAATCAGGCCGTGCGTCGGTTTTTAAATAACTAATGTTTATTCTGTTGGTAATGCTACAAAGGAAGCCGAACTATTTCTAAAAATTCTGATCTAATTGATAATTTATCCTAAACGATAAATTAGGCAGGTAAAGGGTATGATGAATGAGGACGAGTAAAGATATAATTTGCTTTGAATTACTCAATAAGTAAGAGAAACTGAAAAAAAAGATGGGGTTAAATGTTTTGTTGCTGGAAGATGGCATGGCGAGTCAAGTACCTAAAGCATTCGAATTATATCTCTGTATAGTTGCAAATCCCTCCTCCCCTCCTACTGCCAAACAGAGTATGGATGACATCAGCAATATCCGTCCCGGGTGCTATCCACCCTGGAGCCGCACATTTCTTTGATTTGGGACAAACGCAGACTTCAAGTCTAAGTACTAGCGTACCATGGGCGTCTGAAGAGAAGGCATATGTAATCTCTTGACACGGAATTTAAAGGATTAAAGGTTAGAAGAGGAAGGGAAGACATCTGCAGAAAATTTCTTCCATAATCTCGAGACCCTAAGTATGAATGAGTGGGAGAAGTGGGATGTTATAGGCTTTTGTAGCTTGACAGTAAAGGGTTGTATACGTATTCATGCCTCTTGTTGTTCTGTTAGGATCAGTCACGGGAGACTAGTTCTTCGGAGTAAAATCCGTGGAAATATCGGTAGATAAGGGACAAAGCCCCAACAACGCGACGAGCACCGAGAGAAGGGTGTTTCATTCATCATCACGTTCATTTAAAATATATAACAAAAATAAGAAAAAATTAGGTCTACTTACCCTTTAGAGTCCCTAACAAAGATCTATCTGTAAAAACTAGAGGGATGAAACTACATTATAATTTTCTCTAAGAAAGGGGCCTTAGAATGACATCGAACAGATGACAACTCAAAAGTCATAAACGTCAAGCTGGACGATATAGCTGACGCTTCTACGTTGAGTTCATGCTTTCGCGCATCCACGCGATTCATTTTAACTACTTGGAAATATAACTGTAGCGAACGTTACACTGCTCTCCTTCCAAAAAAAAAAAGAAAATTGAAAATTTTATTAAGCTATGAAACCAAGTCATAACCAGAAAAACCATAAAAGCACATATAAAAGCTAAAATTTACAACAAGAGATAACTAAGATATACTCTCTTGTTAAAAGGTGGTAGAGTCAAATCCACTTCTCCCTGTAAACAGTGTTTGGCTTGTCCAGTCGTGAACAACACTGAGGAAAACATGACGAAAATTGATAGGCGGGGCGCCGAAAAAATCTTCCAGCTAGGACAGAAATATGGTGGATCGTTGGGTGCTTCTCGCCTAAAATCTTCAAAACTAAAATAAACCACTTAAACAAAAATCCCAAAAACTCGTATTTAGGAAAAACTACAAAAAATCTCCAACTACCAACTGCCGCCTAAATCTCGCACAGGCTAACACACACCCAAACAGTCGTTCAAAGGGTCTAAGCAGAAAAAAACTAAAAGGTTAAAAAAAGTACTTAAGCAAAAAAAATTGGCTTGCACCAAGGACTTGACCAAAGCCCCGGCGTTTTTTATTGCAAAACACCGCGCTAAAACATATCGCTACCCAAGTATGTTCCGACCTGCTTGAAAAGCAGAAACAAAATTACGCCTTTCAGATTCATCACATCTCTCAATGAACCAGACGAAGCTCCGTGAAGCGACGTTGCCACTCTCACCCTAAATTTCGGCACCATGCAATGGAAAAAAATTACTAAAAATTTATTATCACAAAAGATAATGGTAACTACATTGATATATTTTACTAATCCTTAGTTATATGCTTTAGCCTGTGGTATTCATGATTGTAGATTATTATTATATCATTTCAGTAGAGTATATCAATCTGCAAATATTCTACATAACTGAAAGCGTGGCAACAGCCGTTCTCAGAAAGCAGGTGGGGGACCATATCGTTTGGCGGGGAATAAATAACTTGGAAATACCTGACTGCTCTAAAATGAACATAATGGTATCTATTCTTGATTCAAAATCAATGATTATAATCATGTGTAATACGGCATTTAAATCTAAATTAAAAATTCAACACAGCACAAATAAAATATGTAACTCGACTTGAAATGCAAGAAACAAATTCCAGTAATACCTAGTAACAGAAGAAAGAAAAATTTCGTTATTAATAGCTGTTTTCAAACTAATACAAACTGCCTCTCTCTAACAAAAATGCACGCATCACTTCAAATAACTAAAATCGCCGGCTCCTTTGATCTTCCTTTAAAATCACAGCAGGTTGTTAGTAATTAAACTAATGAAGATTATAAATTTTTAAATTCTTTACTTTTAGTTGAAAACATTTAAAAGAATTAGAGGTGACCTTCATCACTGCAAGTGAATTTAAAGACCATGAACTTGCGTAAATATATATATGTATAGTAAGTATATAATATAGCAGTTATTGTTAGCAAATAAGATTAGTCGTAGTGACTTTAGTTAAGAAAACGTATAATAATTTTTAAAATGCAGACAAAACTTTTCACTATGTTTGTCCTGCAATCAGCACCTCAGATGAAATTATAATAAAGATACGTAACTCAAATACCCAAAGCATAAGAATTGTATGTCCCATACTATAAACAAAAATCCGGGGAGGTTGGGCTAGGAGGCAAAGTTGTTTAAAAACAGACAACCATTCGTTAATAAACATGCGCCAGTGGCAGTCTGAAATTTTTTTTTAATGAAAAACAAATAGATTGTGTTCAAAATAAAGTAATTTATCTTTATCATTAACTTGCTGAAAATGAGCGGTTTAGTGTCAAATTTTAAATTCGGTTTTTACCGCTTAAATACTCTCCTGGATGAGCCATTCGGTATTCATTTTAAAGTGTGATTATCCCTTTATAAGATAGTGTTGAAAAATTAGATAGGAAAAAATACAGAGTGATTCAAATGTACCGTTGCGTTGTCGAGGGTAAAAAAAATTAAAAAATCGAAATTTATTCGGCGATTTCTCTCTTCCTATAAAGAATGATCCTACAAAGACTGAACAAACTAAAAAATAAGGAAACGTATTGCGTCGAGCCCTTTCCGATGACGTACATGGGATTTTAGTTTGAACCCTTTTGACCCCACAAAACATTAAAAACCGTGAAATATTTGGGCCAAAAATCGAAATTTCCAGTTTTTCCCAAATATATCCATTTTCCGGTGATTTTAGGTTTACGTAAATGAATTGCAAAAAGAAAGTATTGGAAATTTTAAAGTTTCACTTATAAATCCGTTTTTAGATCCAACGTTTTGTTTTCGAGTTTATAGGTACCAAAAAGGGGTCTGCAAATTGCAATTTCGACCTAAAACAATTCAAAAGAATTACTTGCCATTTTCCGATCCTCACCAGTTTGAATAAAATTCTAAAGCTCCGGGTCCTCTACAACCTCCGAAAATTTACGTGGATTTAATTCACTTTTGCGACCTGTACCCGATTTCAAGGGAAATCGCGGAAATTTCGAATTTGACGTTTAATAGCTTCGAAACGAAATATCCTGTATGTATAACTGCATTTTTTACCGAAGCTAGTTGAACTATTCTTCTGTTAACCTAGAAAATTTGATTGCTCCCCCTCCGACTGTTTCCGAGAAAAACAAACCTGTAAGCTTTACGTTAACATGTAGATTGAAACTTATTTTTGCTAATCTCCTGACGTCATCATGCATTAAGGACAAATGGCTGCCTTTTAAATTATAATAAATTATAACGAAAAGTAAACATTTTTGTAGTTAAATTATCCTAGTAGATTTCCTCAAAATAATTTTTTTTGGGTTTGTAATGACTTCCTTAAACGATTTATGAAATAAAAAAATATGTACATATTCCTTATTGGATATGGAAAATTTCTGATGAAAAATTGCACAGAATTTTAAGATTTCTTGTTCAAGTGCATATCCTTCTACCACGAGAAAGAGACAAAATAACAGCGATTTTTTACTTAATTGCGGATTTTTCTAAATACCCTTGGCAAACATAATAATATGGGCTGCAATTGAAAATCAAAGACAACTTTGCAATTGAAACCAAACAACTCTGTAAACTCTGTATTTTACACATCTTCTTATTTTTATTGAAAATATGTTGAAACACGTTATTATTAGTGTTCAACATCCAATAAGGGAACCTTAAGACCTTAATAATTATTATGCACTAAATATAAAAAAGTATGCCTTAATACATCAAAGAACAACTAAAAAGAATTTAACCTTAAAGACTTTGGATCTTTGATTCATTTCAAAATACAAATTGTTTGTGTAAAATACCATTTTTTAGCTAATAATAAACGAGACTTCAAAGTCCTTACGTAGTCGGTTTACTTTGATCTCTTATCAAATAACAAGTCAAGATTGTTTGTAATTAAATTATTTAAGTGAAATTTATATTAATAAAATATACCTATTAATTAGGATAAAATACGTTTATCCTCATGATCAAACGAAATCTGCATGGTGTTACAATTACCCAGTATAAATGTTATGAGAATAAATTGGTTCAATGGTTTTTGCTACTAGATAAATCCAAGAGTAGCTTTTATAAAAAAACTGAATTTAAATTTTGTTATAAATCTTTTGTCGGGATTCACAGAAAACCAATAGTTATTTTTGGTGAAGTTTGGGTTAATTTATATCTTATTTCGAGGTTTTTAAAACAATACACCATTTAAATATATTACCACTTCAGTATATTTCTATAACTTAAAGCAGCGTTTGTTTGTTTTTGGAATACTGTACTGCATGATATTTATTATAGAGCTTGTCCTAACAATCAAGGCAATGTTTCCCGAGAAATATCAATTCTGCCCGGTACTAAAATAAAATTTTGGACCTGCAAAAAAAAGAGATTTGTTTGTTTGTGCCAATGGTAAATATGTACAAAAGTTTCTGTTATATACAGGTAGGCTAAAAGTGCAGTCGAAAGCTTGTTATGTTTAACATTTAAGCCATTATCCATTTTGATTAGTAATAATAACAATAATATTATAGTTGTGTCATTAACTAGTGTAATGCTGTTCACTTCACACGATCACGAGTGTCATAAGTAGCACGAGTATGAAATAGCTATTTGTGTATTAAGAGCGCAAAGTGATATATTGCCGCTCTGAGCGAGAAGTTAGACGCGCGACGCGTAGCGGAGCGCGGCTATCTCGCGAGAGCGGCAATGTCACTTTGCGCTCGAATTACACACATGATTTTTTCTACAACCGGTATTTTTATAAAAATATTTTGTAATGTAATTAATAATTATTGATATCAAATTTGACAGTTTATATTTTGTGTCAAAAGTCGCAGATACGCTGGACGTTTCTTTATTATTATTAAGGTGTCCATGGTAACTAAGCGAGCGACAAAGTAACTTTGTCGCTCGGCGAGCGACAAAGTAAAACAAACGCTTGTTCCTCGAAAATGTCCAACTTTGCGCTTTCTTTTGAAAGCGCAAATTTGTACTTTTCGCTCGGTTGTAGAAAAAGTTAATTTCACACCTGGTACACACAATACATTTTTTATGAGTTGATCTGTTTAGTAAATATAATTCAAGAAATTATATAAAATATAATCAGATAAAATATAATAAGATAAGGTGGGTTTACACATGCATGGATTTAGCGGTGCCAGTGACCACTCCAGTTTTATTTGCACGCTAGTGAAGGTTTACACTAAATGTTCACAAATAGGGATTTTTGGCACGCCAGTTTCAGTTTTAAGGTGTTTACATTTGCAAATTTTATTTTACTGGCATTTGAAACATTAACTGGCGCATAAAAGTTGGAAGGCTAACAACTATTTTAGTCCGTGCATGCATGGATAAAGCTTGCACGCCAGTAAGTGTTTACATATATGCATTTTAGGTTTGCTGGCGCGCCAGATGTCACTGGCACCAATAAATCATTGCATGTGTAAACCCCGCTATAAGCTAGAAACAATAAATCAAAATAGGGCAGTTGTTACATGGCAACATAAAAACAATTCAAACATGACCTACTAGATCCGTACTGGGTCTTCATGTTTAGTAACAGAAATATACACAGAAGAACAATTCTATAGCCAAGAATAAAACATTAAAATCAAAAGTTTTAAACAAGTGTAGGAATAAGACAACTAACTTTTATACTTTCAGACTTTCTTTTTGAGTTTTTTTCGCAAATCTATAAAAAAGACAGTTTTAGTACGTACTTTGCACAATAATGGAACTAAATTCATTCTAGCTATACGTTTCCAAATAAAAATCATTTGGAAACCAAGCAAATCGCTGAAATTTCTATACAGTGTGTCTCACTTTTCATGACTCCCATAATATAATAGCTCCCTTATTAACAATGCGATTTTTGTAAAATTTGGGTGGAAGGTACTTACCCATCAGGAGATTGTGGCAAGGTAGAATATTTTAAATTCCACTAGTGGCGTTCGTCGTTATGAAGAAAAATGGACATAATTTTCCAAAAAAAATATATTAGGCATACTTTTAACTGTAAAATAATCTCATAATCTTATTTGACGGTTGTTCACGTTATAAGAAAATAAACTTTTCACTTTTTGCAGTACCTACCTATCAGTTATTACGGTCATAACTTTATTACCAGCATTAATTAAGAATGAAATAAGTTGGTGGAAGACAGGTTTTCCATTTGGAACGAATGACATGACGTTATTCAGTTTTACTTAAGAGTCTGAATTAAATAAGAATTGCGGTGGCATGCAAAAAAGATCATTTCTAGATCAATTTAATTCATGAACATTCAACAATAAATCCTACATAGATAACTAAATCGTAGTTTGCTCAACATATCCTTCATCCATATGAATACATTTTTCTATAACTTTTCTGTTATGCCGCACGACTTTCCGTAATTCTGCCCAGGCGCGGATCCAGGATCTTCCTCAGGGGGCGCAAAAAAACAGGAATTAAAACTCTTTTTATTGTACCATCTATTAATAAAATGAAAACGAAATTATTACAGTTTCAAAAAACAAGGCAAAAAATGCAAGATGTGCTTACTTTTCTTATTTATGGAAAGTTTTGGTTTTGTTTTGACAATTTTTATATTCTGGTTCTGCCACTGAATTTCAGCCGGTGTTATTTGTAGACAAGCCTCTCTTATTCTTAGTTGTTCTGCGCTTTGATGTCTCACTGTACTTACTGTACAGGGTGTCCAGTTTTCGTGTGTTTTCATATACCAGCTCCCTTATTATAAAAGATAGAAAGATGGGGTTTGCGGCTTACTGTTTTATTTTTTCATGGAACTTTCATTGCCCCAAACGAAATTTTCATAGCCCTCTCAGTTTCTGACATACAGGGCCATTTTCAAATTGTGTCATTTTTGACGCTCCCCTGTATCTCGATTATTTGATAACTTATCAATAAGGTAAAAATGGATTTTTATATAGTTTTTTATTTTGAATTCAGTGGCAAACTTATATATTTTTTAATGGGACACCCTATATATTATTTCTTTGTCTTGTTCCTCTTTTTAAGAGCTTTTCAAAAATATATAACAGTCCATATTTTTTTCTTTTAAAAAGGGACAATTTCAATATTTTTTTGTAAAATTAATCATTTTTCATCTAGAATCTAGAAGGCCATGATCAATCATGGATAGACATGACAGAAAACAAAATTTTGTAAATGCGCCATTACGGATTATTGTCAAATATTATTGGCATTTGTTTGATTTTGTTAGTTTATTTGTTATTTCTGTGAAAATTTATTTAACATGTTTTGGCGTTTAATGTTTCAAAAAAGAAGGACATGTAAATATGCTCATTGAAAATCCTGCACCAAACATTTACTTTTTCGGACAGTTGACTTTTACAGTTTATCATCCAATGGGGATTTTCGCCAGCCCAGTATCGGCAATGCTGATTAGAGACTACACCATTTATAATGAATATTGCTAATGTATAAAAAATATTTTGGTATTTAAAAAATTTAGAAAAGTTGTTAAGAAATTATTATTGAAGAAGGCATTTTACTCATTAAATGAGTATTTTGAGGATACTTTGTCATAATTATTTAATTAAATCATTTTGTAGTATTATAAGATTTATAGTATTATTGATTTATATATACATACCTGTTTTATATATTTAGTTTTTAGCTATGTCTACAAAGATCTAACATAGTATAACAAGCCAATTTCACCTAATAGTTTTACAAATTATGGGAAATTCGTCTTTTCATTTCTTTTTGGTAATGTAAGAATCTTAAAATTATCACAAATACCCACCATCCAAAAATATTTGATCTTCGAAAAGTAGGCACTTCGCTTAGAGTGATTATAAAAAATTATTTATGGTTAGTTAGTAGTATTCTTAGGTAAAGATAAACTTAAAAATGTGTTCTTTTAACGAAATTTATTTTCTTCACTACATATTTGTTGCTCACTTGACTCAAGAATAAAAATTACTCTACTAAGCTTTATAAAATATCTTGATTTAAGAACAAAATATTTGAGGTCAAGATTATATTCTTGAACCGAATAAATAATTTTAAAGAAATAAGAAGTTTCAGCACAATACCGTGTTTTAAAAAAGAATTGTTACTTACACGAAATAAGTAGATAATTATGCCAAATCAACATACCCAAGAAAAAGATATATTTGGCATGGAAAAACTTCCTTTGTGCATATTACCAGAGACTATAAAGATACAGACAAATTCTCGAATACATCGAAATGGGACCGAAAGCGGATTTTCCTAGAAACATTTGGGTGGGTTTACTGATGGTTTATGGTTAAGGAATTTGTTTGTTCACCATTATAGGTATATCTAAAATATATATGTAGGTATATATGGTGGACAAACAAATTCCTAAGCCATAAACCAGTAAACCCACAAAATGTCTCAAGGGAGACCCGCTTTTTGGTCAATTTTTGTTACATGCCATTGTTCGTCTATATATTATTTAGTCTATGGTATTACTTACTTAAAATCCGGTCAAGTTACATGAAGACAGTTTTGATTGAAGACATAGGCTAATTAAACTCTCAAGTACCTAACTGTGATGTTAAACTTGGCTTCACATCACATCTCACTACTTTGACTAACATGGCTTTTACAGCAATATGTATTTTTGTTTGGATTTCGCTTCTTTCTAAAGGTGAAGGCAGATTTTTGCTATGTTTATTTATTTTACCATGGCTATACATGCATTTTTTACAGCTAGATAAATATTTACGTACCGAGGTCGAGAAGCGAAATTTTCGACCACTAATAAAGTCACAACACACAAGACTATGATCTACAGATTCTTTTATTCTCTATCACGTTGTTAACATGACGAAAGTCTCGGTTTTTAGAGCATTCCCTTTGTGTGCTGCTAAACCCTATATACGTCGCTACTATATATACCTTTGAGGTTCATCTAGATAGGTACTACCTGCATGCGCTTGGAGTATTAAAATTTAGTTTTTCTTGCAAGATTTCTGTACAGTATAAATTTAAAAATCTGCTTCCGTAAGCTAATAAGGCTTTAAATCCCATCTCATTATATGAAATTTATTTGTTCTTCTTAAATGTTGCAAAAGGTTTTCTTATAATTTTGAAAGACAATTTTTAAATCCGTTTTTAGAGCTGTAGTCTAGGCTTATATAGAAATTTTGTTGTTTTGCTTTGTTGGTCCCATTGTGAGGGATTTTTTGCTAAAGTGAGTGGAAGCCTAAAAAAATCATGAAGAACCAAAAAAAACTCAAGAATGATCGACAATTTTTGCGTGTATACTTCAGAATGGCGACACCCGTCACCGAATTCAATAAAAAAAAATTCCGTTGTGTTTCGGAAAACGCCATGCCCTGGTTGCTGTGTTGGTATTGACTTTAAAAAAATTTAAAAAGAGCTGTGGTGAGCGGGAACAAAACCGGAGCGGAAGGAGTGAAGCGAGATAAAGATAGAGAAAAGGATAAAGCAGGTGGGACGAGTGCGATGAAATATATAAAGAAACGATTTATTTTTTCTATAACTTTGTGTAATTAATTTATTTTTAGAGATATTGTGGTCAAAGAAGTCAATAATTAATGCACAGTACAAATAAAAGGTGCAGGAATAGGTGCAGCAAAATGCAATGAAATTATATCGAGAAACTATTTCTTTTTTTTAAACTTGTATGGTATTATTTTTTTGGTGAAGGTCGAAAAAGTCAATATTAAATGAACATTACAACTTTAACAAAGGGGAGATGAGAGGAAGGAGGGAGGAAGCCGAAAAAAGTTTTTTTCAAAAAAATTACCCTACTTCACAAAAAGAACAGCATTGAAAAGTATGAAATAATATGTTTACGTATTTGTAATTACAGTATAAGGATCCGTAATGATAATTTATAAATAAGTAAGAAAGAGTTCCGCTCACTTCAAAGTTTAGAATTTGGTGTATAAATTATTTGAAGTTGAACACAATTATGCTTGCCATAAGGCTCGGGTAATAAATAACGAAAACTATTACCCTTTAATAATAATTTATTAATGTATTATCATCAGGGATTGCTATTACCTTCAAAAATGCCCCGACTTGAAAGTTTAGAACTTTGGTGTACAAGTTACCTAAATTTGAACAAAATTAAGCTTACCATTAACCTCAATAAAAATTCGTAAAACTATTATTTCATTATAATTCACTTTTCAGAAGTCAGTCCATTTTTTTCAAAGAGAATGACTTTAATAAAAGTCTTTGACAAAAGGTTTTAGATATCAAAAAATAAAATAATGTAGGTTAATAAAAAAATTGTTATTATTTGTTAGCTTTGTTTCTAGTGATAAACAGGCGCGGCCCGTGAAATTTTAAAGTTGTATATCTCTGTTGATACTTATGGGACCAATGCCAAGTTCAGGTTTTTTAATAGTGAGCCTACTAGGAATGTTTTGGCAAAGAACAAAAATATTTTGTAATTTTCGTAAAAAGTTGAATTTTTGAATTAATCCACCTGGGAAAAAAATAATTATAATATTTTTTTTCTAAACAAATTTTGCATCATTCTGTCGACAATTCGCTGGCCCAGTATTACATATTTCTAAGTAACACAATGTTTAAATTGAGAAAAACGAGTTTAAAAATTTTTCCTTTAGGATGGGAAATATGTTAATGATTTTTTAAAAATATTATTATTCCTCTTTAATCTATTGGGTATAAATAGAACGTTAAGACACAAAAAACTAAAATTATTATTCACCAGAGGTTTTCGTATTTTCAGTTTAAGAAAGCAACATGCAACTTTGTTACTTCAATAAAAAACTTTATTTTTACAAATAAATGTGTTTATACAACCTTGGAACACTGACAAAAATTGGTTTAGATATACAAAATTAAAAAAGAGCAGTCTAAACACTAAACGATTAGCGTTCTTAAGTAAAGAAAATGTGTCTTAAAACCTAACTAAAAACAAAACAGAGATAAATACATGAGGCACTACCTTGATACTCCAATGTATCATGGTAGCAGATTACAAAGGAGTATGTCTTAACATACAACTATGTTGCCCCCTCAATTAATTCTATCCATTAAATAGGGTCCAGTGTACAAACATACACCATTGGAATACCAAACATGTGACGAAAATGACATACAACTTCGTAATTCTCTTGTTTGCACTGGTTTTATATCAGACCAGGTTGTATGTATAACCCAGACAACATAATAAAGGGTTTTCCAATAAGAGGTGTTATTTTGAATAGCCCGCTATTTCGGTAGATGTCACTTTTGGAGCTGTAATTTTTTGACATTTGACAAGTAGAAACTACGCCATTAATAAAAATGGAACGATACACGCTTCAACAACGCATTGAAATTATTAAAATTCACTATAAAAATGGTGAAAATTTGGCAGAGACGGTTCGTAAAACTCGAACATTTTTGGGTCGTCGTGAAGCACCTTGTCGGACCGCAATACGGTGGGAAAATTCGAGCTGTTGGGACAAGTTAGTGATGTGAAGAATAAAACCCGTGCACGTCGCTCAAGAACAGCTGAGAATATTGCTGCTGTATCCGAACATGTTGAAGAAAACCCAGGTTTGTCCATTCCTCGTCGTTCTTTGGAATTAAACATTCCACAAACGTCATTACACCGTATTTTGCATAAAGATTTGGGTCTTAAGGCTTATAAAGTTCAGTTAACACAAGAACTCAAGCCGGCCGATCATCAACAACGGCGTGTCTTTGCCGATTGGGTCCTTGAAATGCATGAAAATGATCCGGAATTCCATCGAAAAATCATCTTGACTGATGAGGCCCATTTCCACCTCGGTGGCTTCGTCAACAAACAAAATTGTCGCATCTGGGGCTCGGAAAACCCAAGAGTTATTGTTGAAAAGCCTCTCTATCCTCAACGTGTGACTGTTTGGTGCGGTTTATGGTCCGGCGGGGTCATTGGACCTTACTTTTTTGAAAATGAGGCTGGAGCACCAGTTACGGTGAATGGATTGCGCTATCGACAGATGATTAATGATTTTTTATGGCCGGAATTGGATGGTATTGATCTGGACAACGTTTACTTTCAACAAGACGGCGCTACGTGCCACACAAGCAACGAAACCATTGATCTTTTACGGGAAAAGTTTCCGGACCGTGTTATCTCTCGAAGAGGTGATCACAATTGGCCTCCGAGATCTTGTGACTTAACACCTTGCGACTTCTTCCTTTGGGGCCACGTGAAAGAGAAGGTCTACGCCAACAGCCCAGCGTCGATTCAAGACCTCAAAGATGGAATTCGTGAGGCTATCGAGGACATAGGGCAGCCACTTTGCGATTTGGTTATGGAAAATTTCATGAAAAGGATATGGTCCTGTAGGCGTGGTCGTGGTGGTCATTTGGCAGATGTTATTTTCCATTATTAACGGCATACCTTCCTCTTTATAATGAAATAAACATCCGATCATTTATCTCAAAAAATGGCATTTTCCTTTGAATATCAAAATAACACCTCTTATTGGAAAACCCTTTATATAACCTTATAATAGTACTGAGGCCATATTTTTAAATTGGTAGCATGCACCCTTGGGCCAGCGAATTTTTAAATTTTAGGAGAAAACAATGTGTTAAGTAGAAAGTTATAGTCATTTAAATTTTTTTTAATTATATTTTAGGTTTAAGCAAACCCAAGCAAACACATTTTTTCTCTTAAAATTTAAGAATTGTTGACAAAATGATGTAAAATTTGTTTAGAAAAAATAATAAATAAAATACCTAAGCGTGTTAATTTTTTTCCCAGGTGGATCAATTCAAAAATTCAACTTTTTTCGCAAATAAAAAATATTTTGTTTCTTTACCAAAACATTCCTAGTAGGTTCACTGTTAAAAAACCTGAACTGGACATGGGTCTCATAAGTAGCAACAGGGATTTACAACTTTAAAATTTCACGGGCCTCACCTAAAATGGAATTCAGCTTAAAATTTAGAAGTAATTTAGTGTTAAATTTGGTTACTCAGTTAACATAAGGGTATTGTAGTTTATTTTTATTATTACATTCATGCAAGGACCCTCAGATTCATTCACTGCCACTGGAATTTTCTATGCAGCCTCGCTCTGGTTTCAAATGGGAATTTAAAAAACAACGTTCTTTTATAAAATAACCCCACGTATAATGGTTACCAAGCCTGAAAATAATCGCTTAGTATTCGGCCCGCGGCTTGTCAAAGCCAAAGCCAAAGCAAACGTACATACAAACGCGACTTGGAGCGAGCTTAAGATTACAAAAATTGCCGCCGCTGAAGAACGTGCCATCAAGAAATGCCGCTTATCACCTCGGTACCTTGCGGCACCCCTAAAAGAAGTGATAATAAGTGGTGCGCACCCCATCGTAAGGGGTGGTGGGGTCCATTATATACTGTATGGAGTCTGTATTCGGGGCCAGTTGTATTCTCGGTGTTGTTGAGAGAAGTCTGTGTGCCGTTCTTCTCAGGTGAATATCCGCGGTGTATATCGCGTACACGAACGAAATGCGCACCTTCGTTCAGGTAAGAAGCTTTTGATCGGCCCGCCGTAGCCGCTTCTTTGATACGAACAGGTGCAACAGTGAAGTGCAAAGGTTTCTGTAATTTGGGTCTTTTTGCCAGCAGCAATTGATTGCAGTTGCAAGGATTATTTTGGCGCCGAAAACACAATTTGTCGAGGTTTTACTTTACTAATATGTTTTTAAAAATAATATACTAATTTTAATTATTTCTAGGAATGATGATAATATCACAAAATAATTGTAGTAACACTTATAATTATTATTATTATTATTGCTATTATTATCAATATTAAATAATTAATAAATAATTTAATTATCTTTAAAATAAGAAGTTTTGTTGGAGAAATTACTGACATCGTTATCGAAATTTACAGTACCTAATTAAACGTCACGATCAAATTTGGCTAACGTTTAGCTCGATTTTGCGTATGATTCTTAAATACTATTTTTAAATTCGGTTTTATTTTAAGTAGGTACCTTCCCTCCAGATATTTTGTAAATTTTTTGTGGAGTTTTAGAAATTACATCTACCTGTACCTATCTCAAACTTTTAAGAAAATGTGTTTATGAGTAAATGTTAACTTGTAATTGTTACCGAATCAAATCCTAAGAATTTATGAAACTGAAACATGACTTTCATGCCAATCGAGAATTTTTAGAATATTTGTAAATAAATAAGCACATAGGTATATTCTAAAGAGAAAAATATTATGTATGTTTAATTGTAATTCTTGTTTTTACATTAATTTTCTCCTTCTCTTTGACTTTTAAAGCAAAACAAAATTAAACCGGAGTTACACAGTTGGGATTCAGTTAAACGTCCTTAATCCTACACAACAGTTGGGCCCGATATATACCTACATACCCCTATAATGAGTTAACATTATAATTATTGGTATACCTACAGCGTGAATAAAAACTATTGAAAAATTTAGATTTTTACGTAATAATTTCAAAAATTGATAATACTACCTACCTACAAGTATTTTATTATTACATAAATGATGTGATTAATCAATTGGGCGCATACTTGTAGGAAACACATTATATAAAATTAGTTCTGTCGATTTCATTTGACATACTTATTATTCCTGTATTTCAGTTTAAACAAATTCCTTTTTCTTTTTTATATCAGCTCTCACAGCTTTTGGAAATTTGTTAGTTGTTACAATTTTAATATATTTCGCTTTGAAAGCATATATCTACAATTCTACAAACTTAAATATGTTGGAATGGGAATGGTAAAAACTGTCATTAAACTTTGAGTGAAACGATTCACATGTATTAGTTGTTCGATAGAATGAAGATGAAGACATACTTTAGCGGGACACTAGGTTTTTGTATTTACACATCTGCAATACACATGCACTTCCATCTTCTAAAGCATGTCAATGAAGCTAGCAGAGCCTCAACGCCTTTTTAAATTTTTTCTTATGTCATAATTTTTGACTATTTTATTGCTAATTTATTACCACATTTTTAATTTTTTTGTTCTTCGTTTTTTAAAAAAAAAAACCGTGGCTCTGCTGGCTTGCGTTCAAGCTAGCAGACAAGCGCTGAAAAACCACAAAACAAAATTCTTTTCCAAAATATTTTTATACAGGAATTTTTGGCCAATTAATTGCCCCTGAAATATGTACAGAGACTGAGAAAAAAATAAACAGCTAGAAAAAAACCAAGAGCAAAAAAATTCAAAATGTGGTAAAGTAGCAATAAATTATTCTTAAAACCTAGTAGATACCCACAAGGTTATTATTTCGCCATCTTAAGTAATAGTAGATATTGTATTCTCTATGGACGAAACAGAAAATCGCTGTGTTTTTCTAACAGTTTATTTTTTTTCTCAGTATTTGTACATATTTCAGGGGCAATTAATTGGCCAAAAATTCCTGTATAAAAACATTTTGGAAAAGAATTTTGTTTTGTGGTTTTTCAGCGTGGCTCTGCTAGCTTGAACTCAAGCCTGCAGAGCCACGGGTTTTAAAAAAAAAAAAACGAAGAGCGAAAAAATGTGGTAATAAATTAGCAATAAAATAGCCAAAAATTATGATATAAGAAAAAATTTAAAAAGGCCTTGTGGCTCTGCTAGCTTGATTGACATTTCTAAAGCTTTACCGACACAAAACTTAAAACCACAAACGACTAAAAGTCGCTTTTCTTTCTCACTTAACATTGTTTGGACTTCCATCGTTTTTAAAACACAGAGAAAAACTGACAAAAATGAATAAGGTGTCACTATTTATAAACGCGATAGATGCAAATTCTAGGAAAATATGACCTTATGGTATCTTTACTAGGTAATTCAAGCAAAATCGTACCATGCCTTTTTCAGCGTGATAATAGCATTAATATCCTCATTTACACATGTGGGCCCAACTGTAGGGTGTAATCATCAGGTTATCGGTAAAAGGGCCCAACTCGGTAACGCCCAATTAAACAGGGAATTTTTTTTAAGCCGACATGTTAAATTTAACCCCATATTGGGCCATGTTCTATTATAAGTATTATAAGTAGAACTTCATATAGGTAAATGTGGGGTCTTGAGATTATTTTAGTTTTTCAATTATGCCCAAGGAAATACGTAGAAACCCATTTTTTTCACAATGCTTTTCACACTCCTTGTATTATTGTTTTTACCTTTGCCAAGTGCCAAGTGAAGGTGGTATACTTTTTCTAACATTTATGACATTATTGTCACAATTTACCTACCTATGTCAAGTTTTATTTCTGTACTTCTCGTGGAACACTCCTAACATGGGGATAAAAATTTATACATGTAAAACTCTACGGTCTGTTGTAAAAAATTCACTGTATAAGAGGGAGGTACGACGATGAAACGGTGTGAAAAAGCTTAATCAATTCGTTAAACAATAGTTAATTGTTTAAAATCGCATTTGTGCATTTATTCAAACCAATTTCCTGGTATCAAATTTATTGATATCGATGCGAAATTTTTAACTCTCAGCAATTCTTTAATAGTTAAATTACAGTTTTGTTTAATATAAAAGATAATAATATTGTCACGGTCGAATAACTCTTGGAAAATTAAATACATTTTTTAATTTTAGTAGGTAACGTAAGATAAAAAGAAAACGTCCTCAAAGTATGCCGTGGAAACTATCACGCATGTCTTGAACTATTACTCTTCAAAGGTAACATAGGTAAAAGGTATACGCAAATGCAAAATAAAACTGTCAAGTTCTAAAGTTTTTACTTTTAAGAAAATTACATTATTATCATTGCATAATACAGAATTTAAAACATAACATAATATATGGTACAACAAAGAACCTAAAAATTATAACTTTAAACTAAATGAGAGACGTGTCCACCTTCTACTTCCAAACGTGTTCCCATTCTTCTTTTTACAGCATCAAAAACATTGGCAAGCACTTGGGGGAGTTCTTAATCTCCTGAAATTTATTTGTAATTCTAGCCCGTAGATCTTCTAAATTTTCACAGGGGATTTTGAAAACCGAGTTTTTAATGTGGGGCCATAAAAAAGTCGCGTACCTGACTGACGTATTACGACTAATGATTCGGTCTTCGCAAATTTCTTCTAAAAAATTTAAATTATCATCAGTTACGTGAATTTGTGCGCCGTCCTGCTGGAAGTAACCTTGTCGCATCTCTTCGTCGTCTAATGCGTTTACAAAATTTTCTAAAATTTCATTACAGTCTCGCGCCGAATAGAGAGTCCCTTCAAAAAAAATCTGTCTAATTAACCTTTTTTTCGATATGGCCGCCCGCACGCCAACTTTCTGTGAATGCAGGGGCTTCTCTATAAAGAAATGTTGATTTTCAGATATAAACGTTCTCATTTGTTGACAATTTACATAACTAGAAAGATAAAACCATGTAGTGTCAGTAAAAAAGGTTTTCTTCAAATGCGTTTTCATTATTATGCTGATGACCCATAAACCACTCTGGAAATTGCATTCGCTGCGCTTTGTCGTTTGGTAACAATTCTGAACTGAGCTTAGGCGATAAGCGTGCATATGCAGGTCACATTTCAGGATTGTATTGAAGGTTCCGTAGGATACATGTAATTTCTGGCTTAAACGCCGACAAGGGGTTTGTGGGTGTTCATTAACAATTTGCCTCAATTATTCTACTCTTTGTGCAGTGCGAATTTTGGGTCTCCCACTGCCTTCTTTTCTATTTGCACTTCCTGTTTCTCTAAACAAAGCCACATATCTAGTGAAAATTTGGCGAAACTGGTCGAAGTCCATGAATATGTGCGAAAATTCTATTTGAAAATCCTGAATGGCGCCCCGTGTTGAATAAACCCACTGGCCATCAACCCTTCTACCATTTCTAAAGTTACTTTCAACCATAAAAGCTTTTTGTTCTGCCGTAATAACCATATTTATTTTTCTTAAAAAATAAAAACTTAACAATTTTGTTTTTCATTCACCTTTACCATTTACCTATCTTACTTTTCAAGAGTAATAATTCAAGACATGCGTGATTAATTCCACGGCATACTTTGAGGATGTTTTTTTATCTTGCGCTACGTTATAAAAAGAATAATTATTCTTAAATTCAATAAAATTCAATTATGTGGCTGGTTTTTTAAATATCTATTTTAGATATCATTTTGATATTGACAGAATTTTTTTTAAAAAGGTAATTTACTACTGAGACAGAGAAGTCGGAGTCCAACGGAGTCCAATATTACAAATGGGACGGATTTTATTTCGACTCGATTTGGCCAAAGCGAAAATCGTGCAGTTCATTCAGCACCCCTCTTTCTATCATAAGAATAAAGAATAATCCATAACACGCCTCTGATGCCCACAAAAGATCAGAGAGAAGGAAATAATTGTCGTCTCTGTCTGTTATGGCTCGTGGCCTTTACTTGTTTGGTTCTGACTTTACACCTAGATTTTGTGTTGCTATCTTTACTAACAGCAAAGATATTTGCCCATACTTAGACTTTTTTGCTGCGTAAAACTTGACGCTCATCATTGTGTTTAACCCTCACGTGGAGCCAGTCTAAGTAAGATTTATCTCAGACAGATACTATACTTGCGTCAGCGGTGATCATGCTCATAGGCTACATCCTAAAATCGCCACGAACCCCTTGTTAATGTATTGTCAAACATTTTACCTGCAGAGGGTATAGCCCAAAATCGCCACTACTCTTATCTTCTGAATAAATTAAATGAAATGTATTTTATGGTTTCTTGGTAATAATATAATAAAATTATTGTAAATAGGGGTAAAAGAAATGTTTAATTCAGTATATTTCTAGCTGTTGTTTGCTAAGCATTCTTTCAGATTGTTTCCATCAGTGAGGAAGGAATATCTTTGACTATACCTTCACACATGTGCAGTATCTCTCTCTCTCTCTCTCTCTCTCTCTATCTCTCTCTCTCTCACTGCTTTATTATTATGAACTATAAAGTTATTAAATATATATACTATTATCTTATAAATAAAAGGCTCATGGCGATTTTGGGCTATAGGTGTCCGGGTAACTCTGTAAGCCGTGGCGATTTTGGGCTGCCAATTTAAGGGCAAGTAATTATAGTGGCGATTTCGGGTAACACCGTGCTCATATTGTACACCCATGGATAATTACATTTGATTCACTTAGTACCAGTTCCGTAAGGACGACCATTAAGAAACGTTTAGACTGTGATTAAATTACGATTTTATTGACCTCTATTCTACATATTTTACCGAAACAGTATTCGATTTTCAGGCAGGACAAGGTCTAATCTAAATGTAAAATGTATTTTCCGTTAAGTAATTTTTAAATTTTTATGTCTAGAAGACTCAAACAGGTCCCTGGAATTGAGAAATAACATTTTCGTTGCCAGTGGCCACAAAATACGAAGGTCTAAAAATAAACCTAAAAGGGTTTTGGACAATTACAAGACTTCGTTCTAAAAAGCAAAAATTATATAAAAAAAATTTCATTATTCACCTCGCATATACGATTAAATAGGAACCGGGCTTTTTTTCGCGAATACAATATTTCCTCTATTGGGGGAAGTAAAAACGAACAGACCAAACAGAAATCCATTTTACTTTGACATTTATTAATGAATACGCGTTAAATAGGAAACGTTTTGTCGCGCTCTGGCGTTATTGTGCTGATGTTCTTCAAACAAATTGTCATTAAATATCCTTTGGCTACTGTTTAAAAGCGCAGAACACTCATTACATATTTACCATACACTTTTATTTGAGCTAACATGCACAGAACCCACTCATGTCGCTTAATGAGCAAATATGTATTTTCTTGAGTAAACATTGACTCTCTGTGAAGTATCAGCGCCATACGAGTAATTAAAACACACTTATCTACACCTAAGTAGTTTATAATTTTGATATATGGAAAAAGAAAGTTAAGATTCCAAAAGTATACGGATGTAGTCTGTAAAACTGTAATAAAGTCCCACTAAACTAGGTTCTTCTAAATTTGATGTTCTAACTTCTGAGACTGGTAGATGTTGATTTTCTTAAGTAACTTCAAGTAAATCTGAATGGGGGAATGGGGAACGATCGAGAAGATGATATTGAAGCCTTCAAGAATTTTAAATCAAAATACACCGATATTGTGGAAACGTGTACGAGTGGACATGCCAAATATAAATCTACTACCTATATCTTTTTATGAAAAAGAAATATACGCAACTTCTGAACTGTGGTCTAAAGGTTATTGATATTCAATTCTAATTCTAGAATCTGATAAGAATCTCTACGGAGTTTTGGTATCACATTGTCACTAGGGTCGAGTTTTCTTTTAGTATAGAATCTATATTAGTTTCGTGCACAATCGCGATGAGTGCAAAAGGAAATCAATAATATTTTTTTTTTCAAGAAAAGAACCGACTTCAATATAGGAACAGCAGCAGCTAGCAGAGGCTAGTGGTAAGCTTAATTTTGTTCAAATCTCTTATGATCTTCATACAAGTCGGAATGTAGGCTGTAATTATACGCCCTTATACAAGGCTCTATCTTTTAGATAAAATGGATATAGTAAGTACTTTCTCAGCTTTTTATTTTTCATTGCTTCACAGAAATATTACTAAACTTTGTGCATCAAATCATTTTACGATTCTAGAATCTGATTGTCATTTGATTTAAGAATCGCAGTATAAAACAACTTCTATATGTTATCATAGTACTATGAGATATTAGGCTCAAAAGAAATAAAAGTTGAACAATGGTCAAGACTGACTCATGTACCACCAAAGAAAATGGTTGGTGAGCGAAAAAAAAATTATTTTTTAATCCTTGCAGACGAATTCGTCTCTGTTATTACCAAATTCTAGTAAGAACCATGTTCATTTTTTCTTGAAATTGTGTGATTCATTAGAAGAAGATTTTAAAGCAGCACAAATGTTAGAAATCTTTGCAATAGCATATACAACATAACATAATTACGGCTTAAGAGTTAAGAAAAGTAGTGTTAGCTAGCTCATATATTTAAGAGTACAATATTGACATTTTTGCGTTTTAAGATTCCTGCAAAAACAAAAACACTTATCCAATGATTCTTTAGACAAGCGGTTCCAGTAAATTCTTTCTATAGAATATTAAAGGTAATAAAAATATTCCTAGAAGCTTTTGATGTCCGCATTCTTGTCATCCATTATAAAATAACCCAGAACGCTAATGTAGATACATATCTGTTCGTAATCACTAATTAATTCTAGTGAAACATGTGACAATAATGTGGTAAAATCATATAAATAAAACACATTACTCCAATTATACAGGGTGTCCGAAAAGTCTTCGTTTGGGAAAATATCTTTGCTATTGGTAGAGATAGGGACACCAAATTTGAGGTGTATCTTACTGGATAATAAATCTACTTTTTTATGTAATTGACTTTTTCAACTCCCTGGAGGGGTGACGCTAGGAAGTTAAGGTCAAAAGTTTTAAATGCAACCGTATGCTGTTGTGGTATCTAGTTTTAAAGGTCTTAAAAAAAGAAATATTTTACCCCAAACGCGAGGTTTAATTTGCTTTTAAATGGCAAGCCTATAAAAACGAAAAATCGCGAAAGAAAAATTAAAAAACTATATAAGAACTTGCCTTTATTTCTCTCATTATTTTAGAAGTTGCTCAAACTGACCACCATGAATTTCTTGGCAGTAATAAACTCGATTTTGGAACTCTACCAAGAAGTAACAAACCTGCCATTCTCAAAAATGTGAGAAGTCAGTTTCAAAATCGACTTTGTTACTGCCAAGAAGTTTATTGTGGTCATGCTAAACAATTTTTAAAGTAACAAGAGAAATGAAGGTATTTAAATTTTTAATTTTTTTATCGCCATTTTTAAAGGCTTGTCCTTTAAAAACGAACTAAGATACGGACCTTGGGTTGGCGGTATAATGTTTCTTTTTTGAAGACCTTAAAAATCAGGTACCACACGGCATAGGGTTGCATTTAAAATTTTTGACCTCAACTCCCTAGCGTCGCCCCGCAAGGGAGTTTAAAAAGTAAAATTACGTGAAAAAGTAGATTTATTAACCAATAGGCTAATAAATGGGTAAATGGGACCTTTGATCTCAAGACTTACTTCTACACAAATAGCAACATATCTTACGAGGGAAAATGCCTTGAACATTTTTTATGACACCATCAGGTATTTTCCAATTTCTTAAAAGCTCCTTTAGATCCATAATACCACACACTGATTTATTGACTTCACTTTATGCACAAAGCATCGGCATCAATGGAACTGAGAGGTATCTCACCACACGTTTTGTTTTATTAGGAATGTGGAATTAGAAAAGACGCACGTGCCATGACAATGCAAGAGGCAGAACAATAATAAGAATAGCAATAGGACCGACTACGCCGATCAACTCTTAAAGGGTGCAAATATATAAAATTCTTGATGATATGGCATATTTTTTGAATCTTGAAATTATTAGAATTTATTTTTAGTACTTCTACAAAGAATTATTTCAAAATCATTAAAATTTTGATAGAAGGAATGCGAAAGCAAAATTACAAGATTTTCTGACTACTCTCTATGAATTTGTTACAATATCTTCTGATTACTTTCTATGCATTTATTGCAAGATCTTTGTTTTTTATTATATCATAGTGTATGCACACTGCAAACAACATTGTTGATAAAATAAATAGTCCGTGTTAAAGTCGGAGGAAGTTTTGATTTCATGTCACTTTAAACTAATTTTTGCGAGAAAGAGTAAACCCTTTAAATCAGGATTCACGCGATCTTAAAATATTTCCATCAAAAAATGTTTAAAAAGTCCATCCGCGTAATAAGTATCATCAAATACCCGACCGCACTTTAGCTAACCCTCAGCGTTTCAAGAAATTCCACGTGGGTAACAAGAGCCAACTTTCGTAATTTTAAAAATAAACAAACAAGACCCGTAAAACGGACTAGTCATTTCCATAAAGTCTCATCTTTGTTATCGTACCGTTTCGCCGCCACTCGACATGTCGTCGATGCGATTGTGCGACTTTGTATTAAGTACATTCTTTTTAGCCAACTCGAAGTATTTGCTTTTCGTGTCGTAGTGAAGAAGTTCTTAGAAGATCCATGGTATAATCATAACTATCAACAAATTTGGTTTTCGGGGAGCACATTCCGCGGTTTTTTTTTTACAGTTGAAGTTTTTACTGGAAGCATTTAATTCGTAGAATAGGTCAGTCGTAGAAATACCGCAAGGCTCTCAGGAATTTTAGTAATGAATTTCATTATTTTCCTATGTAAAAAATACAATAAGCTAATACAGTTCTTAACTCCAGTGATGCAAAACATATTATTAGGAAATATTGACTGTTAAACTACCCGAAATGAGACAAACTTTTCGTGCTGAAAGACGTCAAAATATAAAGACCAGGCTACCGAAGCTGAACAGGATTTACACTATTTTCTGCTTCACAGACGGACCTAAGATGGGTAGAAGACTTCTTGCTGAAATTTCGGTCCTAGATATAGTGTGAAATAGTCTTTCCCCTTGTGCTATATGGAATATGTCAGTATAGAAAACCTACCGTGAACACCTAGAGGTTTGTTCGAGTTCTAAAAATCGAGTCGTTCTAAACTTATTCTAGGACTGCGCAGAACCATGTATGCGTTTGCAGTAAATTCTGAACTTTTTTAGAGCTAGTTCCTCATAACGACAAACTCGAACACTCTTTGTATCGCTTGAATGAAGAATTGAGTAACAATTCCGTTAAAACATAAAGATGATTTTCCAGGTTATGTCGTGAATAATGACCAAATACTCGCACGTCAAATTTAATTACCAATTTGTTCTGAACTAATTCCTTCCTGAGCTTGATTGATATAGTTTAAAACCAATTCGAGACTTATTCGAATTCATTAATTTACTTGTTTGGTATTAATTCCAAGGGAGGTCCAACAAACCCGAACAGGAATAGAGTAATGCGCGTGGTCTACAGTTCTAATCCGCAAATAAATGAACCGGAACAAAGCTTATACAGGGTGTCCGAATAGTTTTAGTATGGGAAAATATCTTTGCTATTACATTAGTAAAAATAGAGACACCAAATTTTAGGGGTATCTTATTGGTTAATAAATCTACTTTTTCATGTAATTTAACTTTTTTAACCCCCTTGAGGATTAATAGGGAGTTGAGGTAATAAATTTTAAATGCAACTCTATATCGTTGTGGTACCTTATTTTAAAGGTCTTCAAAAAAGAAACATTTTACCGCAAACCCGAGATCCATATCGTTAATTCGTTTTCAAATGGCAAGCCTTTAAAAATAAAAAATCATAAAAAAATAAAAATTGGGATACCTTATTAGTTTAAAATTGTTCAAAATGACCACCATAATCTTCTTGGCAGTAATAAAGCCGATTTTGGAACTCACATTTTCTCACAAATGTAAGCCATGGTGGTCATTTTGAAGTACTTTTAAAGTACTAAGAGAAATGAAGTTATTTAAATTTTTACTTCTGTTCACGAGGCTTGCCATTTAAAAACGAATTAAGTTACGGACCTCGGGTTTGCGCTAAAATATTTATTTTTTGAAGACCTCTAAAATGAGGCACCACACGACATACATAGGGTTGCATTTAAAATTTTTGACCTCAACTCCCTAGCGTCACCCCTCAAGTAGGTTGAAAAAGGTAAATTACATAAAAAAGTAGATTTGTTAACCAATAAGGTACACCTGAAAGTTGATGTCGCTATCTTCACTAATAGCAAAGATATTTGCCCATGCTAAGGCTCTTCGGACACCCTGTATTTACTGTACAGAAAACAGAGATTTCTTTTGGCCTATAGGTAATGTATTAAAAATAAATGAATCAAAAATAGTCCTTTTCTTGTGTTATGTCTCGTATTACATTAAATTTTTGCATTAAGAATTCCCTATCCTACAATGGTGCACTTGCACAGTCGAAGAAATTCAACATAATATTATGTTGTGTTAACAACCGAATGGCATTTTGATTCTGGTTAAAAAGTGATCGGTTCCTCAGCCTGCCTGATGTAGGGTAGGACCCAGTAATTGCGATAACAGAAGGGTACCCAGATAAGTATCAAAAATGGTATTTAAGAGTCTTACTAGCGAACAATTAATCGAAGAATATGAAAAAATTGAGAATAAATTCTCTAACCACCTGAAAATTCCTTATACAATAAGGATTTCAACAAATAATGGTAAAACAGCTATTCTCCGGGCTATATACCCCTCCGAGCGCTGAATTACATACCAAAATTTGCCGTATTTTCTTCTAACACAGTTAGATAAGAAAATACTAACGTTTCGAATGCAAGAAACTACCAGGAAGAAGGAAGCTTTTTCTTTAGTTAGAATATCGTCACCTGCAGACCGGTTTCGAACTCGTCGGTTCTCATCAGTACAGGATAGACGAACACACCAACCTTCCGAAAAGGTAATCCCTTAAAGCTACAATGTCGTACTGCATAAGCAGTGAACGTGAAACGTTAGTATTTTCTTATCTAACTGTGTTAGAAGAAAATACGGCAAATTTTAGTATGTAATTCACCGCTCGGAGGGGCATATAGCCCGGAGAATAGCCGTTTTACAATTGTTTGTTGAAATCCTTATTATATAAGGAATTTTCAGGTGGTTAGAGAATTGATTCTCAATTTTTTCATATTTATATGTACCCCTGACAAGTAGACTTCATTCATATTTTTAAAAAATTTTACCTCACGGTAAACTCTACTCTGACTGCTTGAAACTGCTAAAGGATGGCGCTGCCTGTGTCTCACTGCTTATGCAGTACGACATTGTAGCTTTAAGGGATTACCTTTTCGGAAGGTTGGTATGTTCGTCTATCCTGTACTGATTAGAACCAACGAGTTCGAAACCGGTCTGCAGGTGACCATATTCTAACTAAAGAAAAAACTTCGTTCTTCCTGGTAGTTTCCTGCATTCGAAACGTTAGTATTTTCTTATCTAACTGTGTTAGAAGAAAATACGGCAAATTTTGGTATGTAATTCAGTGCTCGGAGGGGCATATAACCCGGAGAATAGCTGTTTTACCATTATTTGTTGAAATCCTTATTGTATAAGGAATTTTCAGGTGGTTAGAGAATTGATTCTCAATTTTTTCATATTTATATGTACCCCTGACAAGTAGACTTCATTCATATTTTTAATTAATCGAAGAAATTAATCACGGCATATTTTTATTAAACTGACAGACACCCTGCTAAAGTAATCTAAAGGATCGATATCGTGCAGATTTGACCCATCTCTAGAAATCCGAGCAATCTACTCATTATTTAAGAAAAATAGCAAAGTTTCTCAGATATGTTTACCTTATCCTGAGTGAGTGAAAAAAATGGAATTTTTAGAACTTGCTAATATGGATGTATAGGTAGAGAAGATTCCTAGTCGTGAATCATTTTACGAAAGTGGACGTTTCTACTCTACTTATTATTAGAGGTCATATTAAACAAGAAGAAAAGAATGAAAGCAAATTAATACCAACCATGTACTTAAAAAAATAATGTCCAATTCTACCTGGACCAAGTCACTTCAGACAACTACCACATGTTTGCTTAATTTTTTCCATTTAGGTACCATAAACAAAAAGTGTCTCTACATGACTAAATACGTTTTAGTAGTTTTTTCATTTCATTAATTGAAGATTTTTCGATGAATTTATAACTTCAATACTAATCTCAATACCTAGCTGCTTTAACATTCGATTTTTTGTCCTGTAATGATTTCCACGCTATACAAGGAGGAACCCATTTGTCGTAGTAATCGTAATTCAAAATGAATGCAGGTACATATTCTTAGACTTTTTCATTATTCAAAGACGTATACTCACTGAGCTATTGTTTTCCTTTTGAATATAAAGATCAATACGAATAGTATTGACTGAGATTGCTTGCAGTTTTGGCAATTTTATTATACGATTGCCAAAACTGCAAGCAATCTCAGTGTCCTGTCTAAGGTTGCCAGATCCAACATCTTCAAAATCGGATACCACTGTTTAAAAGCTGCTTAGAAATCGGGACGCTATTTTTTGCTCTAGTATTTAATAAATGAACAAAAAGAAGCATACAATAAACAAAAATATAAACGTTTTTATAAAATTCAAACCTAAAAAATATAGTAGATATCTATGTATATGCTCTAAAAACTATTATGTTTTTTAGAAAATTTTGAAAATCAGAAGTATGTCGGGACGCGGGACACCATTTGAAATCGGGACGTTTAGCAACTTTAGTCTGTCTTATATCCATGTCTTATCCTTAAACAAAACGTCGCAGTCATATTCGCAGTAACAGCGTCAACAAAACGGAAGTGAAGATCAACTTCCAACCAGAAGAAAGCCCCTGAGCGGCATCACTTTGTAGTTCTAATAAGAGCTGCTTAAGCCTACTATAATAATTAATAAAAAAATTCTACATACTTTACTTTTCAATAAAAAATCTTAAATTTCTATTCGTTTGGTATCAGTGTTATAATTATTCTCATTGGCAACACCTCGGTAGATTCAGTTAAATATTTTTATTACTTGGTCTGCAACAATGGAGCTATCTCATGTTTCCACTCTATGACAAATAAGGACTGAGAACCTTCTAGAGGTTATAGAGAGTGACAGTATAGTATAACCTTGCGGTTCTTATTAATAATTCTTTGTAATAAAAATGTTGTCAACATTACTGAAATAAAGAAAAGGCAATGATGCCAACTTTATTTGTCATATTTTGAGTTTGACATTTTGTCATAGACAAAAAAACATTAGAAAATTTTAAATGGAATTTTCTAATTTTTTATATGTAAAGTTTTGCGGTCATTCAGAATTATCTAATGTTTTGAGACATGTTTTGAGTTTAAAAGTTTGTGTATTACATAATATTTAATATTGGGTTTTTAGTGTTGAAAATATCGCATTTCGCACGATAACAAGTGTAAAATGCATTTTTCGCATGTGTTTCACAGTATCAATGGTGCATCGAGAGACGAAACATCGGAAATCCTAGGTAACTAACTTTTAATGTGATCAAATATCGACTTTCTTGCTTTATTTATCCTTTTGTCTTCAAAAATTGCTTTTCGAAAGTATTTCCCGAGGCCCTTACTGGATTATCACTTTAGTAACAGAAATATCTGTATGGTTGTATAACTCTGATTGAACAAACCTGAGAATTACAGGACTGTGTGAAAAATCTTTCTTCCCTTTAAAATGTGTGAACAGATTTTTCATACATGGTGCGGAATTCATAACTTTCAGCCTTTTTTAACACTTTTTATTGCAGGCGGTTTGGCGGTAAAAAATATTACTTTGACTTCTTATAAAATAATATATTTCTTTAGCCACTTCCATGAAGTTTGTTAAGTATATAAGATCATATTATAGGATTTTAAAATATGTATTTCTGTGAATAAACTAGCCTTCTATCTAATGCCACTTTCCTGTTTGATAGCATCGTAGGCCAAAGTATTACCATCCATGGCGAGACTTGTCTCACTAATTACTGTTAAGATCAAAGAGTTTAGCCGCCACAATAGAGACTGCAAGCGCGAATAACGAGAACTTAGCTACAGTGTCTTAACGGGCAATTACATCAAACGGAATTGTATCCTGTGTTGAAATATTAAATCTTTTCGACCTTTCGCATGACAAATTGCTCTGATTTAAAATTTATGAGATGATGTCGGCGACCTATGCATAATTTCAGTGTGCAAATAGTTTTTTAACACTATTTCTGATTAAAGGAAAAATACGTGGTATGTGTAGAAGTAGATTAAAGTTCTACTAATAAGATGACATAAAATTGGCATTTTTTCTCCTAAAACACTTTTACGTGAGCTATGGTCGTTGCTTCCTATATTTAGGCAGCTTTGTTTATTGACAATGAAACTTCTGATAGAGCTGCAATGCAACAAACAATATTGTTAAACTATACCTTATTTTTCTATAATTTCTTATAAACTGTAGATGCTTATTATTTTTTAGTGAATTTTAAAATCGTATACGGGAAAAAATAATTGTTTGTGTACTCTTTTCAATATATTTTTCACAACGTTACTAAAATAATAGGGTAAACCATATAGTTATTGGACAGTTAGGAATTTTGTATCATTAGGTACATATTTTTAACATTGTTATTTTTTTTAATATTCATTTATTTCAGACCTCAAAACAGTTAACAATATCTAAACTGGCACCGACATTTTTTTTCGTCAATTAATTTTTTTTCCTTGAAAGATAAATTAGTACTGAATAGATGTCTCTGAAATTTTACATAACATTATTATGTGCTGAAAATCAAACAAAAATATATTGGACGATTTTGATAGTGCTTGGACAAGTACGCAACAGTCACGGACGGGTACTGACTAACTGAATACAAAGGCCGCAAAGGCGTAAAAAATTGCAGCTAGTAATTTATTTTTTACTCAAGTTAGTATCATCATTTTTTGCGCGTCAGCTGCTTTTATAACGTCTTATATCAAAATTAGACAAGTACGGCGAAATTCTCCAACTCTAGACCGGTCTTATTTGACAATTTGAAACTGACAAGTCTAAGAATAAGATATATCTAAGTTTTATAATATAAATTTGTTTCTAAGTTTTTTTGCAAATTTCTAAAGGAAATGGCAATTTTAGTACGTACTTTCCACAATAATAATGAAATTAAATTCCTTCAAGCAATATACTTCAAAACGAAAATCATTTTGAAACCAAGCAAATCGGTGAAATATTAGAATAAATAATAAGTTTTTAATGAAGTTTTATTGACAGTGTCAGTACAAAAACCTAGCAAAACCTAACGGACCAACTAGAAGATAATTAAACCAGTACTAAATCTTAAGCCTTTTTAGAGAATCTGAACGGTACAGTTAATCCTTTTGTATAAACGTCAATTTGGACAATTTTAGGTTTATGCAAACAAATACCTATGTGACATTAAAACGTTATTCCTTTCAATTTTCAAAGGCTTTTTAAAGTCAAAGTTAGTTTTAAAACCAAAAGACGTTATTGTGTTCCCAACCTGATGCCAAAACCATCACAGCTGGTCGCATTTTGTCATCAAGATTATTTAGATGCTCGCAGGCGAGTAGCAGGACATGCTTATGATGGTAAGAAGTTATGTATCACAACAGTTACGAATCACCTGAGTTTATAGAAGCAAGTCGAAATATAATTCGGTAAACAAACTTGACCAAGCAACTATACGTGGACTTCTCACGGCGCACCAATACAATCGAGACTACGAGAGCAGTCGTTTATTGTACTATTTTGTGTGCAATAATGTGCTTGAACAGCTTCTACCTCACAAGGCGTCTAAATAATCGCTATTTACTTTATTGATCAGAACCAATAAAAAAAATTATGTGAATATTGGTAAAATTGAGAACAGAAAAACTTTGCGAATAAAGTGCTCTGCTAACTTTTTAAACATCAGAATTAACTTCACGTTTCCCCATAGAGACAATAAATGCTATCCTTCCAAGATGTTTATCTGCGATCCCCTGCAATAAAACTTTTATTTGCCTTGGCGGTTTTTCTTGTGTGGTTTCTCCTATTACAAAGTGAAAACCACAAAATTTGAAGTTGTATTTATTCCTTTTGATAGTGCCACATAAAAGGAGCCGCCTTATTGTGTTGGTTTCCTTTTAAATAATTTTGTACAGTGAGAACAAAAAGTTTATTCTCTGTAAAGAATGTGGGATAATTTTTTTTATGTCCATTGTATAAATTTTAAGATTTACCTAGTTTACTTTTTAATATTGACTGAAATAGTAAACTACAAAGGTTTGAAATGGATTTCTAGAAAAAATAGAATATATAATTTTTCGGACTATAAGCAGTAAGTTTTACGGACATATAGTACACAAGTTACAGCAAGAATTGCTTAAGTAATATCCAACAAATTTTGTTGCTTGTCACCTTGTCACCTCAGAAAAAACGGATCTAAAGAATACAACCTAATTTTATTTAAAAAAGAAACGTATATTATTTTATATAAAATGTGAAATGATTAATTGCAATAAAATAATAAGCTTCCCAGAATCTTTTGAACACTTGAAAAAAAAACACAATAAATAATAATTATTTTTTGTTTTTACAATAGTAACTAGAAACTGAAATTAAATTAATAAGTTATTTATTTATTTAGCATCAAAGCCCAACAAAAAAAGATTTGCGAAGCAGTTTGTTACAAAGATAACTCAAATGTAAATAATAACATTATATACTCTTTCTAATCTAAAACAAAAGATTGTGCGACGATTCTATTAAATGTAGTACGCATTAAATAAATTGTAGAATTCAATATAAGTTGGTGTTCGCTCTACGGCAATACAATGTCAAGCTACTTCTAGTAGTTACTCTAGGCACAAAAATATTTAGTTGCTGGGGAAGGGCAGGACAGTCAATTTTACCATGCAGGATTCTATGTAATGAATAAGATAATTGATGACTTCTTTGTTCTAAGTTCTAAAGACTGAAACTTAAATCTTGCAAGCAGAATATCATACGCGATGCCTCTCTCAGGATAAAAGTCATCCGTCCTTAGAGCCAAGAATTTTATAAATTTTCTTTGTACTCTTTCAAGAGCTGACTTGTGAGTTTCATAGTACGGACTCCATACTTCAGAGGCGTATTCCAGTTTTAGACGAACAAATGCGAAATACATAGCCTTAATGGGCTCTCTATACATGGATTTATTAAGAAAGGATTCGATGTCCGTACTGTGAGCATATTGAACGTGAAGCCTTACTATATATTTATTGTTTGTTATGAAAACATTTCTCCTATGAGAAGAGTTTACGAACTACGAATTACCACGTAATTGAATCAAGAATGGTAGTAGAAGGAGATAAAATAGCATTGGAGTGTTGTAGCTCAGAAGTGTTACTGTCTGCTGGTTGCTTAGGAAAAACGTCTGCGAACGCTCGGTTACACGTACGTCTTTGTCTAATGAACTAGAAAAGAAAAAGTCCGACTTATAGATTTATAAATGACTAGGAGCGACTTTAAATAAACACCTTTAGAAATACCATAACCTATAAATAATGAAACCATTTGAACTTCAATTTATTATTATTTAGAGGAAAAATAAAATATTTTAGGGCTTTTATTACTTTTAGTAAATCTTGTGATGCTTCTAACGTATTTTTTGTACAAAAATACAAGGTAAAATAAGATGTGGCCAGTGTTTACAAATTGTGTTTACAGTGTCGTTTAGAATGGTTTGTTTTGGCTTCAAAGAATGTTAAATCATCCCTTATCCATTCTTAATAAATTCATGCCTCTATACTAGTAAAAGCCCTGTAATGCATCACGATAAAACCAAATGCCCTACCTGCATTAGATGCAATTTGCTGCAATGCGCTGTATCGATCCGGATCGTATCATAAAGTATCGATACAATAAAATGTCGGTTTGAAAAATATCGATAATTTTTCGATTCTAATTATGATATTTTTTATTTTAAGATTTTTAACTTTGCTTCTTTAGGTAGGTACTGGTACTAGTAAATATTTTAAATAAAAGTCAAATTAACAAAATAATCGTTTAATTTTTGACACAAATACTGGGGCAGTAAACAGCTAGTAAGTACATCGCCTATGCCTATAAATTCCAAGAGTCCAAGCTTCTCTTTTGGGGGATTGGAGATGGAGAGCAGTGAGTGCACCACGAACCACGAGTGTATTTGCATTCTTTCTTAACATGAGAAAAGGAAGACAATAGAGATACACTTGTGCTTAACTAATTTTATCAATCGAAAACGCTATTAGATATATTTTATATTATTACTGTCTCCAAGGTCGGGCCGGGCGCTCCAGTTTTGCAAACCGCGTAAAATAAATAAAATTATGGGATTTGGAATTTTTTTCCAAGTAGTCCGAATCGTGATGAATCGATACTATTTGATCGATATGCAGTAAAATGTATCGATACTCATTATATACCGAATTAAAAATATGGATACAAAATACCGAGTATCGAAAGGTAAAGTATGGATACTATAAAATATCGTATCGTATCGCGCATCCCTATAGTCGACACCACACCCACAGCCGGTCCAGCACTGCTACTCCGGGTGATTGGGTTGGTGGATAGTTTCCTATCGACACAAAGCGAGCGTGTTGTTTTTTTTTCTGCCGATCAGTTGACAGCGAACGTAAAACAGCGAAAAAATATCGCTTTGTCTCTACAAATAGAATTCTACGACCTCGCGGGGGCCCACTGCTGATCATCCTGAAGCAACTGACAATTCCCGAAGACCAATATTGACGCAAACAGTTATATCGCAAAGTTAACTTCGCTTATAAAAATAATTGTTTTCTAAAATTACTAAATGGGCAGCATTAAACTTAAGAAAGTGAGCAATAAACGCCAATGATTGCTGTGTAATTCTGCATTATTTATAATTTAAATAAATTATAAAATTATAATGATAAAAGGTGAACTCACACTGATTCATACTGCTTAACATAATGCACGCTTAGGTGCTACCAATTTTTATATTTCCTGGTACGAAAATAATTGTCAGTAGGTCATTTGTATTAAGGGTATGCAGATGATTCTTAGACATTTACAGTTATATGTAAATATGAAATATTACCAAAATTTACCCTGTCGAACATTTACCACTGGCGTTAAAATTCATCATCCAACTCACGCAGCTCCTAAAATGAATCCTCCTAATTTCAGCCGAATTTAAATATTATCTTGCAGACAGATGGACAGACAAAAAATCGTCGTCTATAGAGAGCGCTTATTTTCATAGACCCCTGCAAGAAAAATATTAATAATTTTTTTCAAGTGTTTACCAAAACAGAGTTATTGTTATTTTTAACAGTAACATTAAATTTTGCTTATTTTTATAAGCAAAATTTCTGGCCAAATAAACGGCATTTGCATAGTGGTTCAGTACTTGCCGCCGCACGACATAAATTAAAAGTTAATTAAAAACCGATCAAGGATTGCCGATATCATTAACATTTTTTGGGTCCACCAGGTGCGTACAATAACAAATTATATAAAAAAGACTGTCCTAATTTTATTTCAATAAAATATGATTAAAAATAAAGAAATTTTACTCCAATACTGCATCAGTTTTGGTATCACTAAAGCAAAATAAAATATTATAATTGAGTAAGGCCACAACGTCAAAGCATTAGAATTCATAGTATGCGTGAGACAGCATGCTCTAAACTTCTGATTAAGTAATACATTTATTTGGCGTTTAATCACATTTGACAACGACATAAACACAAGTGCTGCCACAGTGCTCAATTTGTTTAATTCTTGATTACATTGTTTGTGCAACTGGATGTAAATATAAAAAAATTATAACATTTAATGCAAAATGGATTTTTGGTAGTATCTTTCTACTCATTGTACATGTTTACATAATTTTGAAAATTTTGGACGTGTTTAACATCTTTTTCAATATCAGTTGGTACGAATTGAAAATCATCATAATAATAAATTATTAAACATATTTATTATTTGGTTGTTACGCCACTCCACTGTCCAGGAAAATTAATATTTTAAAAATAATAATAAGTCACTGCGTTTTAAAACAGAATTTTATTATTATTTTTTAAATATTAATTTTTCTTAACAGTTGATTGGCGCTACACTCAAATAATAAATATTTTCAATATGAATTGGTCACAATCATAATAGCTTTGTTCGCGGAAGACATTCCGAACCGATTGAGAACGAGATCAGAACTAATTCAGGTTTGTCGTAGTGCGCATGCTTAATTATTAACCGATTCAGGATTTGTTTTTACCGCGAACGATTTCGGAACATCGGAACTAGAATTATTTGGGATTGTCTATTGTCAATGTATTTTTTTGGTTTTGGCGGCAATAGGGCATGGGCATAGGACAGTTACAATAAAATCCAAATCACCTTATGCAAAAAATCTGTTTCAGTATAAACTTTGAATTCCTAACCAAACAAACACAATCGTGAAATCATATAAATTTGATAGGGGGCGTGTCCGAACTTACGGTTCTTGTTAAATCCCTAGAACCGATAGAATCAGTTCAGAATGGATCTCGAACCGAATGTTGCTTCTCCGCGAACACGGAACTGTAACTAGAAATCCGGAATTTTGTGATCCGCGAACGTCATTATTTCAACTGCGCATGCGAATAGTCCCGAATCCGTTCTGAATCCTTACCGCGAACAAAGCTATTGACATTATTTTAATAAATTATTAAAGTCACTCTTTAACCACAGATCTGAATACTTTTACGCAAAATCTGACGAAGTCAGGTTTTCTTTACTGAGCTTCTCAAAAAGATACGTTTAAAATCGAGGTCTTGGGTTGAGAATAGCAGCCCAGTTAAACGGAATTAAGTTGGAATAATAAATTGAAAAACTATTTATTAAAGAAAGAAACTAAAAAAGTGATTATTAGATAAAGGAATTTATTTTCTTTTTAAATTGTTTACCGAAATACAGAATGAAATAATAATAATTATTATTATTAAGGATCTTATAACAGTCACACAAGAAATCATTATTAAAATGAAAAAAAAAAACATAATATCTTTTAAAGAAAAGCATTAGTTTAACCAAAAGTCTAACACCGGGATGCATTGAAAATATTTAGTATATATTAGATATTATTAGAAAATATTAGTATTATTTTGTGGACATATATTTCTTTGTTTCCTTTTAATAAAAATTATATTTTTAGTGTTCCGTTTCAAACGGCACACTTATGGAATCATTCGTCAGTCACATGCGATCTTCTCTGAAACTATTCGACGTAAAAATTTGAAATTTAGCACAGAGATACAATGTGGCGGTCTAATTATAGACGTGAAGTATAAAAACTGGAATTTTGGTTCTGGGGGTTAATTTCAGGGGGTATATTGGGAAATGGGGAAAATTTCACGGGAATCGCGTAGGGTGTCAAACGAAAGCTTATTGAAGCACGAATTCAACAGTATATAGTATGTATTTTTTTATGCATTTTTTATGCATTTTTTTAAACATTTTTCGGGAAAACGCTTAAAGATTACTGCCCCCACCCTTATTACCAAAAGGATTGCTCAGAAAAATCATAAAAGAATCATGAACATTGATAATTGGGTGTAGATTGAGCCAAAATTATCAGGATTAAAAAATTCTAGCGCCATCAAGTGTTATAAAAAATTTAATTGTTTATTTCCTTATGACTGCTAAACCATTGGTTTTAGAGAAAAACTTTTTCAACTCAAGGGGGGGGGGGACTCTCAGGACTCAAGGGACTCTCAAGGGATTCTGTTGCAGATTACAAACCTAAGGGAGATACCATTACAGGAGCATACTACGCAGAGATTCTAAACCCAGTTGTGAAAAGCCATAAAAGAAAAATGAAGAGGAAAATTGGCAAAAGGCGGCTTCTTACTCCACGATAATGCGACTGTTCATAAGTCTCTTATTGCCGCGTTAGCTATGAAGTCGTGCGGCTTTCAAGAGATTAGCCATCCACCATATAGCCCTGATTTGGCTTCCGGAGACAATTTTTTGTTTCCGAACCTGAAAAAGAACCCCCTTTGGAATACGTTTCGAGAAAGAAATGTCGTTATAAGTTGCTGTAAATGAGCATTTTGAAGGCAGATTTTTTTTACGACGGTTTACAAAAATTAATAGAGAGATGTAATAAATATATTGTTTGAAGAGTTTAAATTGAAAAATAAAAATAAAATATTGATAAATTTGCGTCACCTACCTTATTCCGCGAATATAGAAAACGCCCCTCTTACAAAAGGCTTGTGAAAATTTGAAAGGATAAATGAAGTAAGTATGCAGGTACCAGGCGCGACCTATAAAATTTTAAAGTTGTATATCTCTGTTGCTACTTATGGGACCCATACCAAGTTCAGATTTTTTAATAGTGATCCTACTAGGGATATTTTGGCAAAGAAAAAAAAATGTTTTGTAATTTGCCAAAAAAATAGTTGAATTTTGGAATTGACCCACCTGGGAAAAATTAACACGCTTAGGTGTTTTATTTATTATTTTTTCTAAACAGATTTTTCATCATTTTGTTCACAATTCTCAAATTTTAAGAGAAAAAAATGTGTTAGAAGAAAGTTACAGTCATTGAATTTTTTTTTTAATTATGTTTTGGGTTTAAAAAAATTCAAATGACCATAACTTTCCAATAACACATTTTTTTCTCTTATTGTCGACAAAATGATGTAAAATTTGTTTAGAAAAAACAATAAATAAAATACCTAAGTGTTAATTTTTTTTTTCAGATGGGTCAATTCTAAAATTCAACTTTTTTCGCAAATTACAATTTTTTTCTTTACCAAAACATTCCTAGTAGGCTTATTGGAAATAATAAACTCGGCTTTGAAAATTCTTCGTTCGGTTGAACAAACGAAGCTGAAGATGCTATCTTTCTTAACCTACACCAATGTTTCAAACAGCGGCAACCTCGGTAAAATGACTGATGAAATTCTGCGATACGTGCCTCAGTCGGCACTCTTTGAAGGATTAAAAGAAAAGTCACGCACTAAATCTGTTCCTATTGAGTGTTTCTTTACGAGCTTAAAGTTTATCTGCTCCAAACACGCTATTCTGAAATCATTCCTTAGTTTTTTGACACTAAAAAGGAAGTTTAAAATGGGAAAATGGTTTATCTGTTTTTTGATTGAATAGCTTTGAAGTATTTAAGTTTCTTGTTAGGCGCGTTAGATAAATAGGGAAAACAGGACATTGCACAAACAGGGCCAAATTAGGACTAGTTACAGCACTACAAAGTAAATCGGAGCCGATCTATTTGTTTTATTTAAATATACTTTACTTGATTTATTGTTTTATCTTATATTGACCAAAAACTCGGAAATCGAGTCATTTAATACGCTTATTTCAGGTTCGTCAAGAGCTGGGTTATTATCTCATCGATTTCTGTACACAGTAAAACACTAGTTGAGAATTCCTCAAAAGTATTTCTGGTTCAAGAGGCCCTATATTGTAACAAATAAAAATGACCTTGACTAAAGGAAAGAGGTGCGCCGTGTAAAAAATGAAGAAAAATTGAACCCATGAAAGTATTGATAAAAATCCGCCATACTGAAATTTTGGTTAAATTGCTAACAATCGTTGTTTTTTTTTATCAAAGTTATAATTTTTAAACTCAAACAAAAATTTACTGATTAGCCAACCCCCCATTCTATTAGTTTATTTTCTCTTCCCTGATGGCTGGGTAATGCCACTACTGTCTTCCGAAAAGTTTTAAACGGAAAGTGAATCCAATTTTTTTAATAAATTTTTAAAATCTGTGACAGGCGAAACTAGTACGAAAACAGGTAAAAATATTCATAAATAATATTAATAACATTTATTTGGAACTGGAGTTATTTAGTTTTGAGTATAGAATCATAATTTTTGGCACTTTCTTTTTGACAAATTAGTACCTACCTACTTACATCGGATGACAATGAAACGACTGTATAAGTATATACGATGCCATAACGCCCTGTAAATATTTTTTAATTAATTAATTCTTCGTAGGCACGAGGACATCACGCGTGATCTATCTCGTTTTAGAATATTGGCGGCTTTGTTGCTGGAAATCAATATACCAGTAGCGTAGTCCCTTTAAACAAAGCTTCTTTAATTAAATAGTTATTGGATCAAAAAATAATTGCAAAAATTAAAACTTATGATTGAGTGATTGTGTGGATTTAATATTTGTTACTTTGTATGTACAGCGGCATCCATAAAGTTCGCCTCATATGAAAGAATCTTTCATTTCCTATTTTTATGAAAATTTTGGGCATTCTTCATGAAAGTTCTTGCGCGCATAAAAAACGTTTTTTACGTTATCACAGTTGAAATCAAATATACAAAATGTCAAGAAATAAAAAGGATGTGATTCGTCTAAACCAAATGTATTTAACCCTTTCCGGACGGTGCCTCACCCGAAAATTTGTTTAGTACGGACGGAGATTTTGAACGTGCCGTACAGACGGCTGTCGACTATGTGCGACACTACTCCGAAGTTACATTTCCTTGTAGTTAAACATTAGAAACGTTGTCTTATTGTAAAAGTACAATTTATTAACAAATCAAACACTTATTCTGCAAATAATACAGCAAATAAACAAAAACAACAAAATTAGACAACACATTTTACAGAGAAACTTATTTTTTTATAACTAAAAGATTTTTTGTTCGTGGTAAATCCTAAAACACGGAATACAAAGCCCAACATCACAGTCCTTACAAATAAATCTTGTCTCCTTACGCTTTTTCTCAGTGTTCTTAGTTTGAGCACAAACTATGCATCGTCTTCTTTGCAATTTTCCATGTTTACGGGGAATTTCTTCCGGGTAAAGTCTCCCTATCAGTCTGGCAATGCCAACATCAGGCCGACTAGGTCTTGAGTTTTCTACTGGGTATCTGGAAATTAAACAAAATGCATTTTATGCACGATCGGGCGTTAAGGCGTACTTTAACGCCCGAGGATATTTTGGCCCGTTGCCATGCAAAATAATTATATTGAAAGTTTTGTCAACTTATCTGTTGTCAAAATATTAGACAGTATAATATTTTATATACTTTTTAATAATTTAAATTTGTTTCTTGACCTAAAAACCTGGCCGTGCATAAAACATTTTATGCATCTCGTTCATTAACTGGGTTTAACGTCCTCATCGTGTAAAAACCCTCGCCTGACGGATAGTATTTTTATGTTCACGTTGCGGGCGTTAGACTCTTCTTTTATGATAGATAGATCCATAAATAGCAATTATGGAAAAATAAATGTAACGAACCTCTCCATGATTTGTCGAATAACTTCCAGACGAAATTTGGGAAATGGAACCTTTTTGGCGTTTTGGGTGCAATACAGCGCATGCGCATTCAAAATACACAAATCCAGTGTGTGAAAAAATAGATTCTTATACCATTTCACGGTTTTTCGGGTACAGTCTACGCTGCTTATCATCATGTCCGAACGATCAATAGCGCCCATTTGTCCATTATAGTCAATTACGCATAAAGGCTTTTTCTGAAGTTCTTGGGTTACCCTATCAATTTTTTCAAGAGTTATTACTTCGTTCTCATGGAGATGTTAGCATAACTACATCCCGACGATCCTTCCATTTCAAGGCTAGCAAATTCGCACTGCTTTTCCAGTCGATTTCCCCTTTTCAGTTTTTTCTTAAACTCAGGCATATGTTTTCTATTCTGACGGACAGTTCCGCAAGAATTGGTCTTCTGGTTATAAAGATATGTCGATAATAAGGGGCTAGTATAGTAATTGTCGCTGTAGAAGGTATGCCCTTTGTTCAAATGTGGTTCCAACAGTTTGACGACAACAGAACCAGATGAACCAAGATTTTCGATTAGTGTTACGTCAGTGTTTTTCCGATATATACCAGAAAATCTAAAATGAAACCCGTTTCACAATCACACAAAACGTAGAGCTTTATTCCAAAGCGGTGTTTTTTGGTTTTAATGTATTGTTTGAAGCTCAGGCGGCCTTTAAATAAAATCATACTCTCCTCAATAACGAGGTTTTCAAACGGGTAAAACTGACTTTGAAATTGTGATTTTATCATGTTTAATATAGCTCCTACCTTGCGCATTGGACCATTTAGGTTGCCTTCCGCATTGCTGGAAAAATGTAGGTATATCTCAGTATACTGAGGTATCTATCACGACTCATTTTTTTACCAAAACTGGGAGTATAAATCAAACTGTCTTTTGACCAGTAATCCTTTATGTCCGTTTTTTTCACATGGGGCATTAGCAATGTTAGAGATATAAAAATAAAAAGCTCAGAAACTTTAACATCTTTCCAATCCTGTGCCCCTTTCTCTCGCGCAAACCGATTAGTTTCAGCAGCAATAATAGTGGCAAGCTCTTCAGTAAATAAATTCAGGAAATAGTTTACCTCCAGGGTCTCGTTTAACAGATTTTCATTCCTGACACCACTACTGAAATTGTCAAACACGTGCTTCGTAGGCCGAAATGGTTCTTGACCCCAAACTAATTCGAAATTTTCAGTATTTTCAGAATCGTCGTCTAAATTCTCTTCATTAATGGTTTCAACTTGATTTTCTTCTTCCAAGTCATCTTGGCCTTCCGATCCCTCGCTTTCACTATCCGATTGGGGCAAATACTCACTTCCACTAGACACATATGGTTCATCTTCACTTAAGTCAACAGAGTCACTGTTCATAGCACCTAAAATACTACGTACTTCAAAACCACTTAATCCACAGTAGGTTTCGTCGCTTATTTTTGGTTTTTTCGCCCTCCGCGAGAGTCCCGAAGGACCAGCGGCCTCCTTGGACGACATCTTAACGCCTACTGGCGCGAAAAAACAAACACTGCACTTGACAAGCAACTGGATTTGCAAGGTTACCGGATGTCGCATATGATCGACGGTGTCGACCATATGCATCAGCCGTCTAGGTGGTCAGTATGCAGTGAACGCAGAAGCTGCGACGGCAGTCTGTATAGCAAGTCGAAAAATTTTATGCGTCGCAACCAAACCGACAGTCGTCCAGGAGACAGTATACAAGCCGTCGACCATATGCGACAGCCGTCCGGTTGGCACATTTCCTCGGTGTCGCATAAGGTGCGACAGCCGTCCGGAAAGGGTTAAAACGAATATTTTTAAAACAAAAATTTTCTTTGTAGGATGCATAGTTTGAATAAAATTAAAGTAGAACATTGAAAAAACCCGGATTTGACCGGTTTTTGCGAAATCTACACCTAATTTTCTCATAAACGATTCATATCATGCTCATTTTCTATTGCTTTTGATTTGGGTTGTTCCAGAAAAAATGTTGTAGATACAAGTAACTTTAAATTTTGATAACGCCATAAACGTATTTTATACATGCATGCCCCGAGGCGGATGGGGAAGGGTAAACCGGCCCGGGAAACCATTAGCACCGGCTCGGCCGGATTTCAAAAAACTGTAACTTTGTAAAAGATGTAGGTACCTGAAAAAATGATTCTTAAAATTTGGTTAACAAATAAAAACGTATTTTTGTTTAAAGCTTTTAATGTAAATCCTTGTTAGAAAAGTAAAACTGAACATATCCAGAATATAAGAAATCCGGGATTCCCTGCTGTCTGCCGTTTACAAATACAAAGCGATGACTGCTTTCGCGCTTTGCCTACCGGTCAGTGTTGGAGTAAAAATATCAGAAGAAAATAAAAAAAATTATTAGATTTGAGGAGAAATTATAAGATTATTCTTTGTGATTTGATGTGTTTTTAAGAATAAGCCTACAACGCTTTTTTATTTTGTAATTTCACAACTATCTTATTTTCTTCTAAAAATTTTAGTTCACTTTACCTTGCGTTTTCACCATAATACAAAAAGGTGCATTATTCATTAAAGTATTATCACTTTTATAAAAAAAAAACACTGTATCTTCCTCCTTTACAAAATTAAGGCGTAAATTTTTTTTTTTTTTTTTTATTGATAAAGCCTGCGGCGTTTACTGTTATTAAAACTGGTCTGCAAGACCAACCATTAATTTTTCTCTAAATTCTTAAAAACTAAAATCCTTATATACTAAAGTTCACCCAATGGAGTCCTAAAGGTTTATCTGTTGTGACTCATGGCCATGGCACTTAGCACTCACACACTTGCGCACTGTACTATGTTTTCAAAAGTCTATACTAGTTCAAAGGGCTTGGTCCTCTTCAGCCTTCTAACTAGGTCCTGGTTGTCAAGAAGCCTAATGGCTTCGACGTTAACGTGCTGATGGAGTCGAGACTCGTGCTTGATGGCAAATCTTCTAATTTCACTAGCGACATACGGGATACCAAGATCGCGATGTAGGTCACTATTTCGTATGTACCACGGTGCACTAACTATGTTCCGTAATACTTTATTTTGGAAGGTTTGGATGCGTTTGATGTGGCTCTCCTTGGCACAGCCCCATAACTGGATGCCATAAACCCAGACTGGTTTCAAAATCTGGTTGTATATCATGATTTTACAGTGTATTGACAGCTTAGATTTTCGTCCCAAGAGCCAATACAACTGTCTATATTTGAGCCCTAGTTCAGTGCGTTTAGTTCTGATATGTTCCTTCCATCTTAGTTTCGCATCTAAGGTCATCCCCAGGTATTTGGCAGTATTTGCATAGGGAACTATGATACCATTTATGTTAATTGGTTGATGATTGCCTATTCTTTTGTTGGTAAAGTTGACACAAATAGATTTTTGCTCATTAAGCTTAATCTTCCAGTCTGTGGTCCAATTGTAAATCTGGTCGCTAGCATGTTGGAGTTGTCTGGTTACTGCATCTAGGTCTGTTCCTACTGCTAATACAGCAGTGTCATCAGCGAATGTAGCCACAGTTACATTTTCTGTTTGTGGGAGATCACAAGTGTACAGTAAATAAAGGACGGGTCCCAAGACGCTTCCTTGAGGCACACCTGCTTTAACTTCCTTCAGTTTGGAGTATTCATCCTCCTGTTTAATTCTGAACACTCTATCTGTAATGTAGGAGGTTAGCAACTCTACATATTGTTTTGGTAACATTCTGTTTAATTTACTAATTAGCCCTTTGTGCCAAACTTTATCAAAAGCTTGAGCTACGTCAAGGAAGATAGTTGGGCAGATTAGCTTTTCTTCTAGTGCCCTTTCTATGATGTCTGTTATTCGATGGACTTGGTCTATCGTGGAGTGCTTGCATCTAAAGCCAAATTGATGATTTGGGATTAGGTTACTGTTCTCTATTATAATCTTAAGTCGTTTTAAGAAAAGCTTTTCAAATAATTTTGAAATAATTGGTAGTAGTGATATGGGCCTGTAAGATTTGGCTTCATTCGGTGGTTTGCCTGGTTTTGGTAGCATAATGACTTCAGCCACTTTCCAGACGCTAGGGACGTGTTTTAGTCTAAATGCTGCATTAATTAGGTAAGTCAGTAGGCGTAAATTAATAAAATAAAAATTTGAAGTAAATGCCGAAAAAAATTAAAAAAAAAACTTGGTCTCATAAATTATGGTAGATCAGGCTTCTGCTAGTGGTTCTATATCGATTATCAAATGATCCCGAAAGTCGAACCGTGTTGATTGCTCGGCGGATACGCTCGGCGATACTTGATATAATATGATATTAGCCCCTGATTGAGATTTTGAGTAGTACATATCAGATTATGAACAATATAAAAAATTACCATCCTATGAAGTGCTAACCCGTTTCCAATACACCGTTTAGAGCCGAACAAATTTTTTAAATGACAAAAATTTAAAAAAAAAAGTCCACCCGAGCACGGCGTCGAACCCACGATCTCTCGGTCCCCTTACTTTCAAAGATATTTATTTGTTACCTAAATAATTACAAACGTTGTTCCTTACATCTAATACAGTAGGTATGTTATTGTAATATTTAATTCTACCAAGTACAATCAAGGGATGAACTAGGTTCGGGGCGGAGGGGTAAGGGAGATAACGTTGTAGAGTTAAGGAGGAGGGCTCATTCCGGTGATCCTCCTCTAAGAGCCATCTAATGTGTTGTTGTGCGAGCCTTGAAGAATTATGCTGATGTTAATTATTTTTGAAAGATTTTTTAGTCGATATTACTGGAAAAATCATAATGAAAAAAACAGTTTATTACCAGATACTCTACACTGAAAAAATAATTCGGGAAAATTACAAGAAATTTAGCGCTTTTAGTGCGACCATTGAATTTCTTGTAAAGTTACAAAAATATTGTGACAGTCACGTATTTACACTTTTCTTGTGAAATTACATTACAAATGTTTTGTGAAATTAAGTTTATATAGTATTAATTTAGTAAGAACACATTGTGAAAGTACAGATTTCTTGTAAGAGAACATGGCATTTTCACAGCGTTGGTATAAAAGTACGTCCTAAATTTACTTAAATTTTTGGTATATTTACATACTTTTGTAGTATTACAACGGAAGGCTAGGGGAACGTATGAATTTTACAATGTACTATTACTTTTAATAATTAAGATATTGTGTAATATCGCATTGTAAAACTGCTGAAATATTATTATTTCAAATAAAATATTATTATTTCAAAATAAAAATCCATTTTAAATAAAAAACAGTTTATTACAGTTATTAGCATAAAACTTTAAATTAAAAGTTCTCCCGTATACTGTTAGGTATAAACATCTTACAAAAGTATAAGAAAAAATAAGTTAGATCCATTTTTCTAAATTTTAGTATAAGTACAAAGTGTCCATTTTTGAATGGTTTTGCTTTAAATTTATTATAACTTTTACAAGAAAAAGAGCAATTACTATATTTACACACAAATCGAATTCCGGGACAATGTCTGTGATAACTCATATCTATTTGGTACATAAACATACGTCTTAAAGTTTTAGTACAAATGTCGCATGTAATCATAGTAAATACTTTTATTTTTCCAACCTGTTGTACTTTGTTGGCAAATTCAATACTGCCTTACACACACTCACACCAAGAAGCAAGACGCTGTTAAATGGCGATCGACAAGCTCTCCGTGTTATCGTCGCACAAAGATGCGTCACATAAGCAACTACTGGCATTTTATTGGTCAGCATTTACAAGAAGCTTGTGAATTCACATTCTATAAGTAATTATACATACATTTTGTAATGTAACTAAATATTATTGTATTTCCACATGTTATATTCACAAACAGAATGGAATGTTACATTTTCTATATGGATTTATTAAAAACACCGTTTATTTTCACAAATAACAAAAAGATACATGGGAATTTTACAAAAAGATTTATTTTTACATGTAGAATTGTGTAAAGTTAGTAAATTTAGGAAAAATCACAAAAATATAAAATTTACTTGAAAATGTGTGTAATATTTCCCTCATTTTTCTTGTAAATACTTTGTGATTTTACAATCACTTTTTTCAGTGTACCTCTGGACCACGTTACTGATGCAATAAAACCGGTAAACGTGTTACAAGTGCATTATATACTTATATTTTTGGGGTTATATTTGTTTACGCCGGCGTTCGGCTCACTTCGGCTGCCGGGATCATTTGCTTAGGGGGTCACGCCAAGTCCTAGTGCCTTACTTGAGGTACTCAGAGAGAGATAGCATGATAAATTTAGTGAGGCCGAAAAGAGACCCAAGAATCTGACCATCTCAGCTCAGCAAAGACCAGTGGAAAATATAAGCAACTATTGCCATCTGCTCTAAATTGAGGCTTTCTTTGATTTGTCGGTAGCGCCACATATTGTCGATAACTCTTTCTTAAATGCGATTCCCAAATAAAGATGGCATGTCAAAGGTAGGGTCTACCACTCCTTGAATGCTGTGATTCAAAAAATAATGTAGGTTTGTGCAGTTTCGAGCAACACATACGAACAGACCTTAAGTTACATTAGTAGTTGCTTATTATTTGCCACTTGTCTTAGATGAGCCCAGATAGTCAGAGCATTGTGTCTCTTTTAGCCCCATCAAATTTACCATATTATATCTCTGTAACTAACCCAGCTCAGCTAAAATAAGTGGCAAATAGAACGCAACTGAGTACTGTTAAATTGAGTATTTTAGCTGAATCGGTTATATTGGCTAATGGCTAATTAATACTATATTTGTAATAAATTGGCCAAATAAAGACAAAGAACGAAATGGAAACATTCCCCACTGTGGTTGTTAGCAAATCGGCCGATAAGGATGTAACGTTTTTAGGCTGCGCTCAGAGTTGCCGTAACGTAAGCTTTAAGACGTAACGTTAATCCGTAAGAAAAATAAACATTTGATTAGCAATAGATCCATTCATACTATAGCCGTAACAAGTTAAGCCGTAAGGTAAGCCGTAAGGAAATGGTTCAATTTCATTTCTTACGTTACGGCTTACCGATTCGGTCGGGATCGGTCGTACTCATGCCTAACCGCCATGTTGACATTCCCAAATTTGACCTTGTCTTGCTTTTGCATCATAGAAAATAAAAGGGTATGATTTTGCATTGCTTCCTAACAAGTAGCAGCACAATATTGCTCCAACAATAATAATTATATTACCAGTTTAATAACCTAACAAATTGTTTTGAAGAGACGTCAAAAAACAAAAATCATAACCTAGAAAGTTGTTACCAGATTCTTAACTACTTAGAACTATGAATGGGTATGTTGTTACGGCTTAACTTTTACGTCTTATCGACTATCGATTACTTCTTATGGCTTACGTTACGGCAACTCTGAGCGCAGCTTTAATTTCAATCACCAATAGCACTAGGTGGCCTGCAAATTTAAAAATTTAGCGGTGATTCATTCATTACTGTACGTGTGTACGTATCAAATCACCGTAGGGACATGTAGGGAAATTTGACAGTTCACGGTCGGAAAATTGTTTTTAAAAGGTTAACATCACTGGTCATAGCAGATTATCATTATTGGCAACATGGCAACTCAAATTCAGAACGTGGCACCCTGTTCAGCTAATTTGCTAACTATAATGGAGAATGTTTTCGTTTCGCTTTTGTCCTCATTACTGTGGTATTTGACATATTTATCAATTTTTCCGTCTAGTGAGCCCTTCCTCCCCGTTAAAAATCAGATGATTGTAGATGACTTCCTTAAACTGCAATTACTATTTATTACACATTACACCGTTGATTGAACTATTGAACTCAACAGTGGCAGGGCCGCCGGGCGGCACGGCTGCACGCGTACTGCAAATACCTAGACAAATAACATATATATTGAATATACAAAAAAAAACATTACATATACTGTAACCAACAAAGAAAAAATAAAATAAATAAGTGGTACTTAACCGTACCGCAATCTCTTATTTAAAAAAATACATTGTTATTAATTCAATGATACACAATGGGTCAGTGAAAATAATGGCGACAAACAATTTTGTTATGCTAAAATATAGGTAAAATCATTGACTTATTTATTATATTACGATATTATAATGTATGCTTTCGTAGAGACCCTGTATGAAACGAAATAAAATTTATCTTTATCCACCTGATCATTAGTTGGTTCACTAACTTTTTGTTTCTCTAAAAATTACGATATTGCTTATGGTTATGGTTAATACTGTACGGCAGAACTTTAGAAAAGCCAGCTTTAATGGCCAGTTAACAAAACTTGATTTTTTGTCGGCAAATCGTTAAGGATTATAATGCAGATTTTATTTCGTATTTATTCTACAGAGATCACATTAAAATTGTCACAATTAAGAGAATTTAAAACCTATTTATAGTTGGAATTGCTAAAGGAGAATATTAATTAATAATGGAATTAAAATTTCAAGAAGAAATAACAAACATATAAACCTTATGGGCTTGTAGTTCGCAATTTTTCTGAAGTCATTTTATGATTTAAGTTTTTATGGTTATTGCTGCTCGGTGGTAACTAAAAATATTTCGTGTCATTAGGCGCATCAAGAAAGAAAAATTCAAATACCTCAAGCTATTCAAAATCAATAAAAATATTTCCAAGAGTAATTGTAATAAAATATACCGATGTTAAGAAATCTTATGATAATCTCTTATTTATTTTAAATCATTTATTTCTCAGTGCTGACGCTGAGTAAAAAATACGTGATATTTTTTTTTATCGGTAAAGTACGTTTTATTTACCATAATTTTAAAGCTTTAAAACTTTCCTTCTTTTGGATAACAGTAAGTTTATAAACTTTGATAAACTTTGGCAATACGTAGAATATTAACAAATCTGAAAAATGACTGCATAACGAAGGTCTTTAAAAAAAATAAAGTGTAATGTTGTTCTACAAAATTAATTTTATTCACATTTTAGACTAAGACAGCGACATAAAAAGATAAAGAAAAAGATAGTTAGTTTAAGACAGCGTTTAGTACAAATAAATTGCACTTCAATGATTAAACAGACCACTGCCACTAGAAAACTGACTTAACCCTGAGTTAAACTAATTCTAAAATATAATGGGATTAAATTTATCTCCTCTGTAAAATCTTTAATAAAATATTAGTTAATTTAGCAAAATTTTGCATTCCAATATAAAAATTGAAACAAAAATCTTGTCTTCACTATTTGACATTAAAATTATACACTTCTGTACTGCATGGGTATTTAATTTATCACAATTACACTTCATAACAAACACAAGACATGTTAGGTTTTTTCGCTTTGCAGCTACACGATCGCTTCCGATTGCCCGAATATAAACGCCCATATTAAACGATTTACACGGGAGAAACAAGAATATAAAAATCACTTAAGAGTTAAAATAATAGAGTTTTACCCTTATGCTTAAAAACACGGCTACCTCTTATTGGGAGAAGCTCTTTAGAATTAAGAGTTATGCTTAAATTTTAACGTCTGGCTTTATCTAAAAAAACTCTTGAGAGATTTTTATATTTTTGTTACTCCCCTGTATGCTATTTGTCTTTTCACAATTCTGATAATGGTTAATTCTGTTTTTAGTTATGCACCAGCTTTTCTTAATACTTTCATTTCAATAATAGGTCTAAATAAAATAACTTCACACTTGTTGCAAACTTTTTGGACTACACTGTAGGTGCGCAACATTGTTCGTCAGCCAGAATCTGATATCAGTGACTGAGACCGTATTTGCAATATTGCAACACACAAAGACTCGAAGTTTTCATTAAAAAAAAACGACGTAGGTTTGACGTCGCAATCTACGGGTCTATCTACGCTAATTATTGATTCTTTGCATTCTCATTCTTTTGTTGTTAGCTAACTTTTTTTAAATTTTTTAACAGAACTGTAAACTGTTGGAGAAAAGAACAATACCCAAAAAAATAGTATTAGCGTAAAATTAACGACGATGTTTAGCTTACCAAATTTTTTATAAGCTGATTTTGCCTTTATAAAGATCCTAAAATAGTAGGTATGCGTTGATTACCTACAAGATCACTTCTGATGATGCTAACGTTCTGACAGAAATGCGTATCATATGTAAGAAATGGTGTAACAAAAAACTGTGTAAAGCGTTAGTGTAATACGCCTAAGGTTTTAAAATACCAACATTAATGTTGTTAATTTTATTACGATGTGATATTACAACTATTCTCATACCTTAACGTAGAAGAGAGGGAAATCTTTTTTTCCCCCCAGCTAACTTATTTTTAACTCACTCTTTAATTATCTAACTATATATGGCATAAGCACAAAAAATCATTTTTTCAAAGTATTTTAAAATATACTTGATGTCCGAAAATGAGTGGTGCATTTAATAGTAGCTTTTTGGAGTTAAAATAGACAGATTTAGACTAACTTGCTTTAGTACAATTTTGCTTCCTTAAAAAGATATTTTGTTTTAGTACAATTTTGCTTCCTTAAAAAGTTATCGGCCTGGGAAGTTTGTATTTTATTTTACATTGTTTAAAGTTAAATTGCCATTGCTACGGCTTTTGTATTTCAACTTGGCATAATTCAATATCTGCTTCATGTGAAGTATCTTCTTCTTTATAAAGTGTAAGAGAACATTTGCAGATGTTCACAATAATATTTTATTGGATTATTTATGTAACATTGAAAACCGCATAGGGTATGTTATACAAAATATGTCTAGAATTTCTCCTAGAATCCAAAAATATGATAAAGTTACCATCCAATTTAAAATAAGCGAAAAAATCGATGTTTTATACTATATTTTTTTTACTCGGTGCTCAATTGTTTTGCTGATAATGAATAATCCATAAAAATCCCCAAAACTCTCATATTAAACATTTTTCCCATCTTTAAAAATAAAAAAGTTATAAGGCATGTTCACTTTTATTTGGATATCCCTGTACATATTATTATGAAAAATTTATGAATTTGAAGCGGCTGAGTCGAGTTCCGCGCGATACGGGCTGCCGCGACAGCGTGGAGCGTCGACTTGCTGACTACCCTAGTGCTCACCGGCGGCGGTCAGCAGCACAGCATACACTTTGAACACTAGTATCAATAACATTGGATCACTTTTTTAGTACAACATAACCTCCCCCCCCCCTCCCAAGGACCTAGAAGAGTCAAAATGCTTCTAAAAATGTTTTCACGATTTTATTTCATTCTTAAATAAGTTGTGAAGATGATTAAAAAAACGCAATCCCAGTAAAGCACAAAAGACCGAAAAACCTAAGAAACCCCAATAAAATGTATCACAGACTGTTAGAAATATTAACGTCCGGTTGCACAAACAATTTAATCACGAATTAAACTAATTAGACACTTGTAATGTCACATTACTTATGTTAACGTCATTGCCAAAGATGACTCTAAACGTAAATTAAATGTACTAAGTACTTGATTAAAAGTTTTGTGCAACTTGCTGTAAGTATATTAATATTAAGATTAATATTAAGAAATTATCTATCATCTTGCTTTTTAAGGGACGTGGAATTTATGTCTTTTTACTGTGTATGTCCGCTCTTGCGCAAAATTATTGTTAAATGAGATCAGTTTTCAAAGAAGCCGACAATAAAAGAAATATGGGTTGTAAATATCCCAAGTCGCACGGTCCTAGCCAAATTATTATAGTATTTACTTAAGAGGGTCATTTGCACCTTTTTGGAACCGAGTGCAGGTGTCTAGCGTTTTATTGCTACTATGATCATAATGCGGTTAGTCTCAGTTAAAAGGTTAAGAGGCTTAGGTCATAAAAATTGAGAGGTTTTTAGAAAAGGCCTTACCTGACATAATATAAGATAGCAAAGACCTTGTTTTGGAGTTGTCAGATTTAATTACGTTTAAAGATTACATACACTGGTCAACAAGGTTTTTGCCTACCAGTAATTGTAATTAGTTGCATGAAGAAGAAGTACCTACGTTTTAAATGCACATCACTGATGAAAGGGTGACAGCTGACTTAGCTCGAGTTATTGTATTGAACCACATAGGTTAAAACTGGTGTACGTTCAAGCTGCGCTTGACCTTGTTTATTTGCCTGTGCTTGTAATGCCGGTTTTTCTCTAGTGAGGAAAAACGCACAAATTGATATACTTTTAAAAAGTGAACAATTTAGGTAGTATACTAGCGGTTTCTTAACCAATGCCAGACGCATCATTAAAACTACTAGTATATGATTAAATCTTGCGCTGTATCAGCAATTTTTATTACGTAATTTTACTACAAAAGAGAAAAATGCGAAATTAACTCCCAGAATAACTCGGCTTTTTTTATTATAAACAAATAATGATAGTTCCGCAACAAATCGGATCGAATATAACCCCGTGTTTAGTAAAACATGCCAAGGTGGTTTGAGAAAGTAAATTAACGAAAAAAGTAAAAAAACAATGACAATAACATCTGTCCTGTAAGATTATTAAACAAATTACCATTAAAAAGAGGCCCTAATATTATTAACACTAACAAATTATTTTTAAGACCAAATCGTTACTGGAAAGCAGAATGTAATCGCTGGTACGATAATATGCCCATTGGCAAGAATATAATTCAGAATAATTGTACAAAGTCGTCTGCCGAAGACATTGGCCTAAATACCTACAAAACAAAAAAAAAAATAACCGCTCCAACAGATCACCCACAATCACTTAACTAGTCAGAAGCGGAGTTCAAAAGGAAGAGCTTATAAAAATTACTGGTCATATCAGTGCAATCTCAATAAAACCCTATTTGAGTATTAATCAAGAATATCATAATCATAATAAAATAAATTAACAGCATGCGTGGAAATACATCTTCATCAGTTACAGAAACCAACACGTCTTGTTCTTCGCTAACTTTTTCTAATTGTTCTTTTAATACCTTCAATTAAATCATTGTTCCTTTTTTGTTGCATTTATAAAAATAGCAAAACATTTTGTTTTATTTCTAAAATTACCTGAAAACCAGAAAGTAATTTAAATTATATCACACTGTATCTCAAAAACAAAGCACTTCTGAACATATTTTATTGGAAACTATTTTTACTTTTGACCAAAGAAACAGTTAAAAACTGTGCTCGTTGGAGTTTCGCAACATCCTGTAGATACATATCATGCACAATAACTGCCAAATCGTTTTTGTAATTCGAAATATTCAGTTAATCAATCGACGCCGATGTGACGCACTATTATTTATTCAAGCAACAATGTCGCTCGTTTTGTAACACTTAATTTGGGCGTACGCATTTTCTTCAAAGAACCCGCATCTGGACATTACCATAATATCACAAACAGGTAATTTAAATACTTGAGATATCTTGTTTTAAAAATAAAGTCTCTTTAAAGAACTTCACGGATCAAAGGCGGCAAGAGCTGATAGAGATCAAAGCATTTTTAGTTTACAGGGAGAGTTATCTTATTTATTTTAAAGCACCGAACTTCATTGGTTTCGTATGGTAGCACATTCACGTTGTTGTGCGAAGGCCATTTTTTTAAAACTTGATGTTTTGGTCGTTTACTCCAGTAAGTATCCCATTAAAAGAGCGTTTTTTTTTCGTTTTGAACTTTACTTAAAAAACATGCTTTCAAAAGGTAACGCTGCAGGAAAATAGTTTTAAGCTTAAATATGCAGTTAAAACATACAACCGCACCACCATCCCGAGTTTTAATAACGGTTTTCAGATAATTAATTTTATATTGTTTTGCCAAAGTTTTAATGACCAGTGTTTTAAAGTTGAATCCTTCTTATACTCGTATGATGCGCGTTTATAAAGGGTATTCCAATATGTTTAATTTTTAAATGAAGCCAACAATTTTAGAAAATAAGATGCTAGTTTATTTTATCAAAAAGTAGAGACATGGCAGTTTATGTTTTAAAAATAATGTCCCCTTTGACTGTTTTTACAGATGACCATTCGTTGCATAAAATTGTCAATAACATTTTGGCACAATTGCGACTGAACTTGCGCAATAACTTGGCGAATGTTTTGCTTCGGGTCATTAATCGCTTGCGGATTGTTAGAACAGACTTTGTCCTTGGAAGCCCCACAAGAAAAAGTCGAGGGGGATTAGATCGCATGATCTTGCAGGTAGGGTTGTCACCTTTAGAAAACGGTTCACCCCGAGCTTTTCAACAACTTTGAAATAAAAAAATCGGTCAAGTGCAAGCTATATTTGCACAATTAGTGTTCCGTGCCATTAGGCCCCCACTTAACCTGCGCAAACCTCGGCGGCCCGATCCCCACCCATCTGCCGCGCTACCCGCCGCTGACGGCGCTAACGTCGTATCACATCGCGTATGCGCGGAGCTAAGTGGGCCAAATTAAAAATTTTAAAAAACCTGTAAGAACAAATATAATTTCAGTTTTTTTAATAACTGTAATTTACATAAATATAACAGTGAAAAGGAATAAAATATAAAATTAAAAATAAATCTATATTTCTTCGGAGTAACAACAAAATAAACATTAATAAAGAATAAAAACACTAAAAGAAAACACGTTATATTACTTTTTTTACTATAAAATTATATTTTGTTGTTACTGTACACGACTCGAGTAAGGCCTATTGTTCATTTTTCTCCAAATGTTGGGCATATTAAAATTTAATTTAATGCATACTTCTGCCTTGAAAAGATTTACGTGTGGTCAATTTCTCGCGTGTGTCCATATTTTTTTTGTTGACATGTTGTCATTGAGCAACATCTTAACTGTATTTTAAGTTGTGATAAGTTTTACAAAGTCATCTCAATAGTTTTATTGTTCTTAGTGACGCCATACTAGCAATGAGATATTAACAATTTTCCATTCTTTTGAAAAACCCTGTATAGAGTTAGTTAGATCATTACCCAACCCGCCGCCGACGGCACCAACGCCGTGTCACATCGCGCATGCGCGGACTTGAGTGGAGATTTTCCACTGAGCGAAATTAAAAATTTTGAAAAAGTGTAAGAAGAAAAGTTGTTCCTTACATCGTGAGAAATATTTTTTTTCAAGAAACTTTTTCTCTACAACCAATGCAATCGTTCAGCAGTTACATATAAGGAAATAAACAATTAAATTAAATTACTTATAACAATTTATCGCGCTAGAATTTTTCAATCCTGATAATTTTGGCTCAATCCAAAGCTAATTCTCAATCTTCATAATTTTTTTCAAATTCGTCTGAGCGATCCTTTTGGTGATAAGGATGGGGGCGGCAATTTTAAAGCATTTTTCCTAAAAAACTGTTTAAAATAATGCATAAAAAAACACATGATAAATATTGTTGAGTTTGTGCTTCCATAAGCTTTCATTTAACACCCTACATGATGCCTTTGATTTTTTTCCATTTCCCAATTTACCCCCTGAAAATAACCTCCCGACTCAAAATTTAACTTTTTATACTTCACATCTATAATTGGTCCAACACACTCTTTCTCGGTGCTAGATTTCAGTTTTTTACATCGAATAGTTTCAGAGACTATCGCCTGTGACTGACGAACAGACGGACACCGAAGTGATTCCATAAGTGTTCCGTTTTGCTAATTTTAGCATGAAACACTAAAAATTAGACTCAATGCTCGGTAACCAAAAAAGTGACACACAAATAGCAACCTGCGATCACTGCTGAGTTCAATTTTTGAAAATGACAACCCTGTCAGTACCTTAAACTTTTCAAAACAACTTAAACATACCTGCATAAAGATGTGTAGCGTATGATTTGCTTGATGGCATCACTTACATAGTTCGGTAATGCAGTGTTAACGCCCAGCCGAAGAGAAATTATGTGGAAAATAGGCCTGAAATCAGATTAATGTTCTCCATATAATTTGATACTTCTGAGGTACCGCCGCATTTTTGTCTACATGAACACTGCCCGACTAAAAAAAACTTTTATGGTACACATTAGCGGAACTAGACGGGAGGGGCAGGTGGGCCCGATCCACCTCAGAACCCTATTTGCCCCCCTCCCCTCGTCAGAAATAAAAATTTTAAAAAATCGGCGATAAATCGGATTTATAAATTTTGGGATTTATTAAATCCCAAAATTTTAGATATTTTTTTTATATCAAAGAGCGAAACTATTTGTTTAGAATAACAAATTGGGCGACAGAAAGGCAGACACTAAAGTTTAACTATAGTAATATAATATGCACTTGTAGGCATAGCTACTGATCGGAGTTACGCCCATAATACTACGGCACTGAACTACCAAATGTGGAATTATACTCGTAGTAATATGGAATGCCGCCATTTCTAAAAATTAGATAATTGAATACTGTGTACCTATTATAATAATAATAGAGCATATTATTTTTATGTTTAGTTTATTGTTGACTGGTTTGTTTGTGATATTCATGCCACTTTTTATAGCTCTGTTGTACCTACATATTGTATAAGAACAAATCATTTTGTCCTAGCGAAAAACCAAAAATGGACATATTTGAAATGCAACGTAGTCGTACGCGTACCCAATATGAGATTAACAAGAATATATCAACTCGCAGGTGCAACAAACAGGCGCTAAGCAGCGTAAATTCACCTGTTATTATCATAATTTGTTTAAAAGGAAATTTTAAATAATGGACAATCACAACGAGCTTTAGGGTTTATTGCTCACTGTGTTAAGTCGTAACGCCCAATTAGGGAACAATTATTTTTATAAATGGGCAAAATTAATGAACTTAATTCTAAGTTATAATAACTCTTGTAGAAACACAAAAAATTATATCTGATGGTTTTCTTTAGTAAATATTAAAACAGTTTCTTGAGTAATTGGATATTATTTTTATTGCTCTTAACTATTTTCATATTTTATTAAAAATAATGCGTTTTAATTGTTCCCCTTAAATCTTATGTCCTTATATTATTTACTTATTTAAAATATCAGTGTTAAAATTATTAATATCGGTTATAATAATGAACGAGACCATTGAATATTTTTTTTACTATTGTTGAGCAGTATATTCTCCAATAGTTCATGTTTCAAAGGTGACCGCGATTATTCATGTTACCTAGTTTTTTAGGCCTTTTTTGCAGTAGCAAATTTAATAATCAGATGTGGAGACGTTGTTCTTGTCGATCCTCTTTGATCTTAGCCGACGCTTCAGCTTTTAAAACCAGTAGCTGTAATAATCCGATTTCCTCCCATTATACCTCGAGTTAATTAATTGAGAATAATGAATAATTAGGACAATATTAATTGGTCAGTTCCAAGTATCTCTTTAATTCGTTTATTAATGAGTTTTATATCTTTCCTCAACAATTCCATTCTAGAAATAATACCATCAAATAATCAAATGTATTTAAAATTAGATATAGTTAATTCTTTTAATTTGCCAAAAAGCAGAATTTCGAATTCGTGTTTATAGGTTTGTTATGGCGATTTCATCTTTTTTTCTCCAATTATTGAACCACAACTTTTAACTTTAATTATTATCCTTGACAAAACTGATTTTATTATATTTTTGGTCTTACTGTTTTTATTTATTATTATTTTTTAAAGTCATATAATATATTTTCACTATTTTACTGACTCTCTTTTTCAACATGCTTGAACTCAAAATCTGGAACATCTGGTGCCAATAATTCGCTGGCATTGAAATATTCCATTTCTTCTAGAGACGATTTCTCCGTACTACAGACATGATTATGATCATGATCATATCCATGGATAAGCATGGACAAAGTATGTACTCGAATATCTTCAAGTTTTAGTTCATGTTCTTGTACGGTAAAAAGGACATCAATGCCAACTAAGAAATGATTGTGCTACGAAATTAGTATTTAGTGCACCAAAATTATCATGTAGATGATAATAGTACTTAATATTGGAGGTACAGTTTTAGTACTGTCCATAAAATGTATTTATTTTAGTAATTCGTAAACGGAACCGGAACACTTATGGAATCACTTCGGTGTGCGTCCGCCTTTCTCATCGTCCGTCGGTCCGTCCGTCTGTCACAGGCGATTTTCTCTGAAACTATTCGACGTAAAAATTTGAACTTTAGCACAGAAGTAGAGTGTGGTAGCCCAATTATAGACGTGAAATATAAAAAGTTGAATATTGATTCTGGGGGTTAATTTCAGGGGGTAAATTGGGAAATGAAAAAATACATTTTTCAGTGGCATCGTGTAGGGTGTCAAATGAAAGCTTATTGAAGCACAAATTCATCAGTATATACATAATTTTTTAAAGCATTTTTTTAAACATTTTTCGAGAAAAGCGCTTCAAAATTTCTGTCACCCTTATCACCAAAAGGATTGCTAAGAAAATTCTGAAAAAAATCATGAACATTGAGACTTTGGTTTAAAGTGTAGATTGAACCAAAATTAACAGGATTGAAAAATTCTAGCGCGATCAATTGTTGTAAATAATTTAATTGTTTATTTCCTTATAGCTGCCGAACCATTGGCTTTAAAGAAAACATTTTTAGACAAAAAATATTTCTCACGATGTGAGGAACAAATTTTGTCCTTATACGTTTTTCAATGCTCCGCGCATACGCGATGTGATACGGCGTTGGTGACGTCGGTGGCGGGTAGCGCGGCAGTTGGCAGAGATAGGGCGGCCCAGGTTTGTTCCGGTTAAGTGGGGGGCTGAGGGCATGGAAAACTAATTGTGCAAGTATATACTCGATCGAATTTTGACTTTTTAGCTGTTATCAGAAATAAAATGAAATTAAATACAATCTAAAAAGTAATTTAAAAACTTCGGATATTACGATAATTCTTTAAGGATGTTCATGCGAAAAACAGTTTTTATAAAATCGTGTTATAAATAGCAGTATTTCGACATAGGTACATTTGAGTGTCGAAATAAAACACTTTTCGCCCTAGTGAGATAAACAATTTTTTTCATTTTTTTTTCGCACACCTTCATCCTAGACAAAACTATAAAAAAAACTATAAAAAATAAAATTTCATTCACATTGCATACATATTGCAACGTTAATAAAATTACACAATTCTGAATTGTAAAAATATTTAATCGCGATGAATTTTTTATTTTCTGATTACCTGTATACTTATTGATTGCTTCTGCTCTTTTTTCCCCCATTATTTGTGTGGCCATTTAATTTTTATTTGTGGCAATTGTTATTTTTATTTTTTAAAGAAGTCTCTGCTTATAGTGCTGCTTCTCCACCCACTATTGCACTAGTCGCCTTTAGAATCTGCTCACAATAACGCAGATGATCGTCAAAGACAGTAGTCGGTTTTAATTTTGAAATTTTAAATTTTGTTTAGGAATGCCATGCACCAATTGTAATTTTCTTATCGGATGGAATGCCTTCTGATGATCCTTTACTTATTGTTTCGTTGAAGATTGGCATCTTACTCTAGCTCGAGTCTAGCTTCTTTTGAATGTCAGATAAATCACAAAAAAAAAATTGTTTTTATGTGAATTGTTTCAAGAGCTACTAAATAATGTAAAGATTGCGCCTCATCTACAGAAACCATTACGATCACTGATGCATCTTCGATTTAATTCCCTATTTAAAATTTGTTTATTAAGTTAATATGTTTTTTAGGTACTTTGTCTTTGGCTGAGTATAGGTGCAGCCTTGCCAAACGCACTGAACGATCCCCTAAATCCACACCAGCCTATCTTTACAAACGCCATACAAAGAGTGGTTCCAAATAAGACTACCTCAAATACAGGAGGAATCAAGCCCTTAAAAAAGGTCTTTTTGTCAAATAGATCTATTACTTGCAATGATGGATCTCAAGCCGGGTAAGTTGTAATGTTACGTTCGCGAACGAGTCGTTCAATTTAAACGGCTCTTTTCAAAGAGTCGCGAATGAGCCGCTCCCATCAACTTAACGATACGTTCACCGCTCGTTAAAATATCTGCATTATAGGCGACTATGACTATTGGCTCGCTCTCGTCCGTTCGTAGAAATTCCACTCCACGCATGGATTTATTAGGACTGGATACCGGATGAGTTCACATTCTTTGAAGCCAAAACAAACCATTCTAAACGACACTGTAAACACAATTTGTAAACATTGGCCACATCTTATTTTACCTTGTATTTTTGTACAAAAATTACGTTAGAAGCATCACAAGATTTACTAAAAGTAATAAAAGCCCTAAAATATTTTATTTTTCTGCTAAATAATAATAAATTTGAGTTAAAAAGGTTTTATTATTTATAGGCTATGTTATTTCTAAAGGTGTTTATTTAAAGTCGGTCCGAAATCTATATAAATCTATACGTCGCACTTTTTCTTTTCTAGTTCATTAGACAAAGACGTACGTGTAACCGAGTGTTCAGACCGTGGTTCAGCCGTTTTCCTAAACAACCATACCATCACGTTATTTCTAAAGGTGTTTATTTAAAGTCGCTCCGAGTCATTTATAAATCTATATAAATCTATCTATACGTCGCACTTTTTCTTTTCTGGTTCATTAGACAAAGACGTACGTGTAACCGAGTGTTCAGACCGAGGTTCAGCCGTTTTCCTAAACAACCATACCAGACAGCAACACTTCTGAGCTCCAACGTTCCAATGCTATTTTATCTCTTTCTACTACCATTCTTGATTCAATTACGTAGTAATTCGTAGTCTTGTCTATGTTCGTAGTTCGTAAACAGCTCCCCCAAGAGAATAACAAACAACAAAATATAAGGATTCACCACGGAATATATAACACATAGAAGGGTCACTCCTGCGCGGCACTGTGATGTTCTAAGATCAAAGCATTGCCGGCAGCAGCCGAATGTATTTTCTCGAATTGTAAGACTTGCGAGGTCGCAGACGGAAATCCCAAATTACGAGGGCGATACGTGCACGCGATATGTGTAAGCGGGCCGAGCTGTTTTACGAGGGTTACTCTGTAGGAACGGAATAAAACTAAAAGTAAACTACAGTTTTTAAATTAATCAGTTGTATTAACATAAAGTTACTTATAAGAACGCAGTTCAATTTGTTAGCGACAACACTGCAAACTATTATTTACAATAAAGTAGTTGCAATAGAAACAACATTAAAGTGTGTTTTAGATCGATCAAATAATAAACTTAATATATCGGATAAAAAGAAACTGAGATAATATATTTTTTAAATACATGTAGGGAAATATTTTTATTTAAAAACACACAGTTGAGCTGCGTTCTTTACTTATAGTTAGTTAAATTTGAAATAAAGAAGAAGTTATTGGATTACTGTTTTTTCTTAACCTAAGTATATATAATATAATTTGCAAAAAGTAAGTTCCAGCACTTACAAATAAATTAAATACTAAATTTGTTTTTTATTAGAAATCAGTTAATACTGAAAAAACGAGTGGTAATATAATATACCTAAAATAACTAAGAAATTATTAACGGCGTAACAGACCTTCCGCGATTTTGACAGATGTTACCGTTTTGGGGTTCCTAGATGACAAAAATGTATGTTGTCCATTTCCGTCTGCCTGTCTGTCGGTCTGTCTGTTAGCCCGACAGCTCAAAAACTAGTTGACGGAAAAGGATGAAATTTTGTATGCAAAGTAGGCATTAACCCTACTCGAAAAAGTATATTCTTTGTGTTCAACGGTGAACACTATAACAAATTAAAATGTTAAGATTTTTGCTTAAATTTTATAATTTAATATGACGGTTATAGAAGAATAGTTAAATATTTAATGAATCCAACCATATTGTGAGAAAGTTATACAAAGTGGCAAACTTTTTTTCGTTTCTTTACTTACTGTTCTGTTTAAAGGTAGGTATTTGCCGATTGTAGAATTGGCAAGTTCCAAGTGGTATATATTATATTCATAAAAGAAGGCACATTAATTTTTATTATATTTGGATCATAATCAATTATTTCGGTACATGCCTTATTGTCATGGCAGTATGTTGACGACAGGAGCAAAATAAAAGGAAGGTTGTTTGTCATTCTAATAAATGAAATATTTAAAAAATCGACAAATACCTTTACACAGCAGTGCCTCGATCACAATGGGTTCACCCTGTTTTAAATATGTAAACTGTTTGCTCGGATTTGTCAAATGCAAAATATTTTTCTAAGAGAAATATTTTAAAGCCCGGAAAAAATAACGTCAAGATCTGTCTCGCAAGATAATTTTTTGTTGCAATTACAATACTTTTTTACTGGCCAGGAATAGTGGACTGTAAAACCGGCAAAAATGATTTAAAAAAATTGTAAGGTACAACTACATGGTACCTTCACAGAATGATTGGCTAGGGTCTAGGCTATCTGAAATGGCCAATTACAACATTTTTTGGAAACCAACTTTTTTATGACGAAAAATGTCATAAATGTGACAAAATTAATGTCTCTTACATTTTTACACATACCTCGCGATATCTTCGGAACTAATCGAGATAATTCCGTTATATTTATTTTAATCGATAGAAGAAATGTGAGCGAAGGGTACTGAGTCAATTTTGTTTGTTTGAAAACTCTAGTTTTTTTGTAAGACTTGGTGAAACTTCAACATGTACTTTAATTGCAGCACATTTTTCAGTAAGCGAGAAACTTTTTTGTTTTAAAGAATTTTGTCATACTATCTGCATACGAAGGAAAGCGAAAACATCGACGAAATTTTAAAAAAACGCAGTTTTCTACGACTTATAGTTTTCAAGTTATCGTTAGTTAAAATTGAAAGATTCGGCTGCCGCGTGACCCAAAGACGTCTCGCCATATTAATGCTCGTCTGCGCGCAGTGCTGGGCGATGCCAGAATGTTTAAAAAACATCGATGTTCTGTTATTGATATTCGATGTTTTGCCATCGATGTTAGGGGTCATAAACATCGATGCCCATATCGATGATTATCTTTCGATGTTCAACCATCGACCTTCCGTTCCGAATCTATTGACAAAAGGTTTTGGGAGCTAAATTAATAAACATTATTTATTTAGTTTTAAATTCTTTAATTTTTTAAGGGTATGCAATTCTTTTGTTTTGTTTGTTTTAATTTTTACTAAATAAACCAGAACGAAAAAGTAAAAAAATGTTCAACACACAAAAAAGTATTAATTTAAATTTATTCAGTCACCTCTATATAAGCAACACAGAACTCTCCGTACGCTTATTTGGCTCACTTTATACCACCACGCGTCTTCAAATGAATCAACTCGGGCGCCAGGGCGCTCAAGCGGGAACGAGATGAGAAGGGAAAATTTCGTCGCACAGTCTCGGGCGTGTTCGCGCTTCTTGGAGAGTGATCCTTCTATATATATTCGGTGGCTTCACTTTCGATACGCTCACAGTATACGGATATCGAATCCTTTTATATAATAAATCCATGACTCCACGCTTCGCGAGTTTCGGACAACTCAGAGAGCGCGAGCCGCGAAAGCGCGAGCGGCTCAGACTAGTGTTGGGAATAATCGAACGAATTAAATAATCGAAATATTAGCTCTCGAATGATTTTAATAATCGAATGATCATTCGAAATAATCATTCGAATCAAAAAATATAGCAAATAAAACTACACAAAAATCATCTCTTGAATTTTTTTTGCTTGGATTGGCCGTTTTCGATAAAAACAAAAAGATATAAAGTTATAAATAACATTATTTATTAGTATAATTTGTTAAAAAAACAAAAAAGTAAGAGATCCATGAAAACAAAAACACTTCTTTAAACAAATTAGCATGACTCCCATTTATGCATTAAAAATTGTAACCAAATTTCAACTTTATACTAATTTGCGTCCTCTAGTTATTTAGGAAAAACCTTTTACAAAAATTCAACACCCTGTGTGTTAAAAACAAAGTCTTTTAGGACCTATGGACCTATGTTTTGTCTTAAAATTAAGTAAGGAATAATACCCTCAAGTTTGGCCACATACTTTACTAACACCCGGTATATATCATAAAAACATGCAATAACACTATGCGTTGTCGAGAGATTAAATAATGCTCGATCGATATCGAAGGATCATTCGAAATAAACAATCATTCGAATGAAAATATCATCCGAGACCCAGACAATATTAAAAACATGCTATGCGTTGTCGAGAGATGAAATAATGCTCGAGCGATATCGAAGGATCATTCGAAATAAATAATCATTCGAATGAAAAACACATCCGAGACAATCGCATCGTAACGCAACCTCGAGTGCCGAGTCGGCGCGGCGGCGGCATCATTTCGTATTTCGTCTCGTCATTCGAAGGGGCGAAAGGCGATTATGATTATATTATAATCTCTCGGCTAAATAAACAAAATATATTCTCTTTTCTAGCAGAAAAAATATAATATATCCATCATCAGTTTTGGATTTTAATGAGAAGAATGATATACTGTTTTTCCTATCATAGTTCTTTCTAAATCTGGTCTAAGATTTGAACAGCCAGATTCTCCAACGTAGTGCGGTCTAATTTGACAACCAAAAGTTTTAAACTGACAAGTGACAAGTGTAAGACAATTAAGTTTTATGCTATGAACTTATTTTTGAGCTTTCTCACAAATTTGTAAAGAAAAGGGCAATTTTAGTAAGTACTTTTGACAAAAATAGAACTAATTTCATTACAGCAACTCGTTCCAAGATGAAAATGATTTGGAAACCAAGCAAATCGGTGAAATATCAGAATAAGTCATAAGTTTTTAATAAGGACTTATTAACAATGACAGGACAAAAACCTGTCAAAACATAACTGACCAACTAGAAGATTTCAATTTAAACCAGTACTAAATCTTAAACCTTCTTAGTAAATCTGAACAGAAATTTTTAATCTTAGATCTGAAGCAACATCCAGCCGATTTCTTGGTTTGGATTTTAGCAGAATGTATTCAGAGAAGATTTTTCACACATACGTCGTGCAAAAGGGCGCGAATGATCGCGCTGACTTCTCGAGATATCTCGAGTGATTTGAATAATCGAATGATCGATTATTTTTCATTCGAGATATCCCATCGCTAGCTCAGACGTATAATATAAGAACGAGAGTGGTGGAGCATCTAGCGGCCTATGATAATACATTTTTTCTACTAGCGTGCGCAATTCACCGTTTTCCCGCACTCATTTTGTCTCTGAAAGACTAAGTTTCCCGCACCGTGCGGGAAAATTTTTCCCGCACCGTGCGGGAAAATTTTTCCCGCACTGAGTGCGGGAAAATATTTTTTAATGTTTTATATTGAAATAAAATTTTGGTGATGTATGAATAATATTATTATGAAGTCTTAGATATTATTATTATTAGATATTGCACCGGGTCCCAGTAGCGTCCATGAAAGTTCAACACCTCTGTCTCTTCAAACTTCCACTATGCAGAATCAGTCAACTTCAACCTCTCTAGCTTCAGCAATTAATTTACACAGTGCATCCAATTGTACTTTTACGATAAATATATATAATAAGTAATAAGTAAACATTATATACCTGTTATTTTTTGTTTATTAAAAAATAATAAACTTTGTAAAAATGATGTTGGTTTTTTTAACGCTAGTAGAAAAAAATTTGATCCTAACTCATGCGGAAAGGCACTTTCCCGCACTCGACTGCTTACCCGAACTCCGCTTCGCGTCGTTCGGGTAACGGCAGTCGCTTGCGGGAAAGTGACTCTTTCCGCACTTGTTAGGATAATAACTATTACACAGTTTGTACGTCTTTCGTATTACTATTATTTTACGATTAACGATTAATTACTTTGCCGGAAATCTGCAACGAAGTTTTTTAACGGCGTATACTGCGGGTGGTTTATACCTTTGAAATCCATATTACATAATCATATCTAATCTAAAAATAAGACCGTTTTTGTTAATATGTATTTACTTTTATTTTGAACATTTAACAATAAAAATTTTAATCATTCCAATATTTTAATTAATTTTATTTAATTTATTTGTTATGTATATTATTTTTCTTTGAAGCCGTCGCGCCACAATCAGGCAGCGGGCCGTCGGCAGTCGTAAATAAATGTGTAATTCACATCCGCGTTTTATGCTGTCTTTTATGCACATGAACAAGGGCAGGTGTCACGTTAAAGTAAAGAGCTCCGCGATTCTGTAATTCGCAACTCAGCAGCCCTCGTTCAATCGAACGACTCCTTGCGAACGCCTCTTCCAAGTGAGCTGAACGAGTGAGCGGGCTCTCTTGAAAATGAACGAATGACCCATCGCTACATTGCTGGCGGCTTTTCTTGTACATTGAAGTAATTTTAAGAAATAAATCAATCCTTAGATTAGGTTATGACGATACAAACATGACCCAACCAAAAAAAGGGCAAATATTATAATGTATTCAACGAATTTTAGTCAATTCAACATAATTATGTTGTATTGATAAAAACGGTGTTTCTTCGGCGTTCCATAATCTGGAAACCTTAGGTATGAATGAGCAAAAGACAGCCTGTTTTAGTCTTTTGTAGCTGGACAGTAAAGGAATGCATAGGTAGCGCGCCTCTTGTTGTTTTGTTAGGAGCAGTCAAGGGGGGAATAATACCGGCTAGTTCTTCAGAGCAAAATCCGTGGGAGTACCGGTAGAAAAGGGATAAATCCCTAACAGCGTTGCGATGAGCGAAAGAAGGGAGTTTTCTTTTTAGGACTGGATAATTGATGAGTCGAATGACTCTCTTTTGGATAGACTCAAGGATGTTAAGTGCCGAAGGTGATGCCGCTGCCCAGATGTGGGAGCAGTGCTCTAGCTTGGGTCTTATTTGGAAAACATAGAGAGTGTATAAGTTGGAAGGGGAAAGTATTTTCTGGCACGAAACAGAAAACCAAGCTTTTTAGCTGCTGATTTGGCTAGTAATGTGTTTGTGCCAGCTAAGATCATGTTCAAAAGCGATGCCAACAAGATCGAACGTTCCATTGTTCTGTAGGGCTTGGACATTCAGGTGAATGGGGTAAGCGTTGCCAGATTTTTTGCGTGACAGGGGGCAAGACTGGGTTTTGGAACAATTGAGCTGGACAAGATTCTTGACACCCGAGTCTAAGCTTAATTGAAGATCTTGGGAAAGGGATAGGTGCATAGATCTGCGTCTATTATCCAGCTCTTGATTCGAGGCTTATCTGAACAAATTAATATGGGAGTGAAGAGTACTATCGTCAGCATAACTGTGGATGGGATTGGTAGTTGAAGAGAGCAGGTCATTAATGTAAAGGAGAAATAGGGTTGGTGCCAGAAGTGATCCTTGGGGGACACCAGCATTGATAGGATGGAAGTTAGATGAGTGACCGTCAACCACAATAGATTTGCGCCAATTAGAGAGAAAGCTGCCGATCCAGGTACACAGTTTGGTAGGAAGACCGTAAGAAGGTAGTTTGTTGGGAAGGGCGGCATACCATATTTGGTCAAAGGCCTTGGAAATATCAGACAGATATTTAAGAGGCGAGAGATTTGTTCCAGTTACGTGTGACAAAGCTAAGGAGATCAGCTGTGGATCTTTGGTGACGAAATCCGTACTGTCTGTCATGGATGATTTTTTTGTGTTTCTAGATATTTTAAAATTTGAAAGTTGATCGCTTTCTCCATAAATTTGCTGACAACAGAGAGAAGAGATATAGGTCTATAATTTGATGGAAGGGACTTGGAACCCTTTTTCGAGACAGGCTGCACACGAGCAGTCTTCCAGATATCTGTGAAGATACCCTTGTCATAAGAGATCTGGGAAAGACGAGTTAAGAATGTTAAGATGCAAGTTCTGGAGCGCATTTCTTTAGAACATTTGGTGGTATGCCATCCAGACTGGAGGACTTCTTGATGTCAAGGGATAGAAGAATTTGTATAACTTTGAAACTAATTTTCTTTTATTGTGTTGTCTTGTAATATGTATATTTTATTTTCATGTAACAAATTTAACCAGATTTCATTCTTATATAAAGAATGTCTGAGTTGAAGTCAACAGAAATAAAAGCAAACCTAGTCGTTTGGAAATCTAGAACCAACCATTTAAAAAAAATTTCCATATATGGAATCATTATATTGACCCATCTAAAATCGTTTTCCTTGAAATTCATATGAGTAGATAGAATCAACCATAAAATATTAACAAAATACTAAACTTTTGTTTTTTTTTGTTTCGCCCAACGTTGGGCGCCGAACTCAAAACATTTCTTAAAAATGTTTTATGCTAAATATAGGACAAACGAAACAGTCATTTTGTGTTTTTTGGTCATGTATTGTAAATCACCTATCAATAATTATGTATAAAAGAAATATTTTAACATATACCATAAAATCAAATTTCTTATGAAAGTTCATACCTTTCCAATGATGTGTCACATGCGATGTGATACATGAGAAGTTAGAGGGTAAATTGATGAAAAGAACTGAGAAGGAGGCAGAATGTGTAAAATATGTCCTTCTTTTTAAAATATTTATGTTGTTTCTCTGTTGTTTATAAATTTGAACCATTTTCAAGTTATTTGAAGTGGATCGTGTTCGCTGAGATTTTAATCTAATTTTCTTTTATTGAGTTCCTTTGTATTATGTATTTTTTATTATCATCTAACAAATTTAACCCGTTTTCATTCTTATAAAGGAATAGCAGAGTTTATCATTAAAGTCAACAGAATTAAACTTAGTCGTTTGGAAATGAACTGCAAACTATTAAAGAAATTTTCCCCCAACGGAAGTACAGTATCAGTATATTGACCCATCTGAAATCGTTTTTCATGAAATCCATATAGGTATAAATTAGCGGGATAATCACCACAATTTTCTCTAGCTGTTATACTCACGATATCGTTTAAAAGACAAATAATTAGCTATTAAGCTATTATTTTAATTAAAATGAATAATAGTCCCCATTTTAGGTAAGTCATGTACAAATTTAATTTTTAAAGCGTATAATTACAAGGTATTAAATACAAAATTGTTTAACCTAGTTTTAGGTTCTCTAACGGTAATTTATAAGGAATTTTCAACTATAATACGTATTGTCTTTATGCTTTATTACTCCATGGATGACATTTTGATATTTACCGTGAAGAGGTGGTAATCGTCAATACAAAATCTTTAAAAATACATCCAATCTTGGTTACATGAGTTTAAAATCATATTTTTGTATTTTACCCATATCTTTTTTACCTTTAGAGCAATTTTTATAAGTTCTGCGCCAAAATATGAACGAGCTTGCTACAAGTAACATATTTTTAACAAAATTAAAAATTATTTTCTTATCCTAAGTCCAAAACGCACTGTGGAGCAATCAGGATCAGCCTCTTACCCGTGACTGAAGGATTTCTAATCTCTTCTCAAAATAAAATGCAACCAAATTTGTTTCATCCCAATTTTTTTTTATCAAGAAGTCATTAAATTCATGAAGATTAATTAGCGTTGTTTTCGATAAAATTACTACAATTGATTAAGAGCAAAAAATTCTGTAATGTATGCATAAACTAAACACAGATTAGTGCTTTTTGTTGTCTATTACACTGCACTGGTGCAAACTATTGTGCACTTTTTTATTTTTGTCATTTGGTGCCATTGAGTATAAGTAAATAAGTATAGAACGTTTGTTATGTTAGTGCGTTAGTCTTATTAGTGAACAATAACTTCCACTGATTTTTGAGGTAGTAGCGATGAGTGTACCGAAAGTGCATTCATATCAGCTATTTGCCATTTTATTTGCAAAAGAAGCATATTTTTTTTTAGCTTTTTAGGTTTAGGAAATAAATAAGCTAGTAACTGTTGTCATATGGCGTTTAAAGACTTATTTATTTTTCAATATATATGTACATAGGTCTTAAAGTTAAGGCAGAAAATATAATACCTAAAGTTGGAAAAATGCATTCGTTGTTAAACGACGCGAGAATGCGGAATTGATGAGAAAAATTTCTCTTCGGACTGTTTGATCGAGATGCAACTTCAAACTTTTGCCTTTGTGTTCTGTGTGTTTTATTTACATTGCTACCCTTTTGCACTTTTTTACACTAATACCATTACACTTCGGTACACTAAACTGATATAACAAGCAAGACTAAGGTTTATTTAGGTTTGCTGAGGTCTCCAGTGGTATATACAAAAACATTCGCATGGTGTGTTACATTAGTGTAGTGTAACAACATACAAAAATATTGGTGAATTACAGAAATGTGTAATTAAGACTAATTTAGCAGGTTAACTGCAGAAGTGTCGTGGCAAAAATTTTAATTTTCAACTTTTATTTTTGATTTGATTAATGTCAAAGGAAAAATAAAAATAAATAAAAAATTGAAACGACACTTTTGCAGTAAATTGTTTTAAAAAACTCTCCTCAAAATTTAAGATCAGGTGTTTAAAAAATGGCAAAAATTTACTCACATTAGTGCAATTGTGCATTCAATCATACTGCTAAAGAAGCCTTAAGTGTAGCAATAACATAACAACGGAGATATTTAAAATTTTCCAAATTTTATACCTTTTAAAATTATTTCATGGTAAATTGCTCACCCATTTTTCTCTTCGCGTCGTACCTTGAACTACCTAAATATCAGCTATTATATTACAAAAATCGGTTAAGTGCAAGCTATACTTGCACAATTAGTGTTCAGTGCCTTCAGCCCCCCACTTAACCTGAGCAAACCTCGGCCGCCTGATCTCTGGTTATCTGTTGCGCTTCCCGCCGCCGACGGCACCAACATCCCGTATGCGCGGAGCTGAGTCGAAAGCGTTTCGACTGAGCCAAATTAAAAATTTTGAAGAACGTGTAGGGACAAAAGTTGTTCCTTACGTACATCGTGAGAAATTGTTTCTTTTTCTCTAAAACCAATGATTCAGCAGTTATAATAAACAATTAAATTGTTTATAACAATTGATCGCTCTACAATTTTTCAATCCTGGTAATTTTCATTTAATCTACACCTACTTCTCTCGCTCAATCTGTACCTAATTCCAAATGGACGTGATTTTTTCAGATTTTTCTGAACGATCCCTTTGGTGGTAAGGGTGGGGAACAGCAATTTTTTAAGCGTGTTTTCCGAAAAATATAAAAAATTAATAAAAAAATACATCATATACAGGGTGTTTCAAAAAACATGTGCCATCGCTTAAAGGGAGATTCTTTGAAAGAAATTAAGGCAAAAAGTTCTTATGAACATGGGTCCGCAGATGCTTTGTTTCAAAGATACAGGACGTTCAATTTTTAAATGATCTTTACATGTTAAAACCGATGGTTAGGAAAACTAAACCAGTAAGACGGTTAATAAAATTACATTTATCTCCTAAACGAAATGAAAATTGAAAAAATATGAAGAGATAAGTTTTGTTAAGAATTTAACATACTATTTGACCGTTATACGAAAATGTGAAAAAATCAGTGTTTTTATTGGAAAAATATTGTACCGTCTTCTCATATGTACCCCCTGGAATACCTGTCAAAGTCTTTTCATGGTCAGAATTATGCTTAATTTAAGTACTTTAAACAACGTAAATTTTATCAAAATTGATGAAGCCATTTTGAAAATATTTTGGAAAAACTGAAAAAAATTAAGAAATTTAACACCCTGTATCTTTGAAACGAAGCATCTGCGGACCCATGCTTATATAAACTTTTTGCCTTAGTTTCTACAAGGAATCTCCTCTTAAGCGATGGCACATGTTTTTTGAAACACCCTGTATATTGTTGAATTCGTTCTTCAATAAGCTTTCATTTGACACCCTACACGATGCCCTAGAATTTTGTTTGCATTTCCCAATTTTGCCAATGGCTCCTTTAAGTCCACGTGGACCAGATATTTCGCCATGTAGTTCCTTTATTAGATGTCGTAACAACCCCACCCTCAAACAACGGACAGTGCCTTTCCTAATCTAAGCCCACGCCAACGCAAAAAAGCCAGGATTACATGTAGTAGGACGCACATCCGTCGCTTATAGTGTACTATAATATGGACTAAATATAAGGTCCTCTGAAGCAGCGGTTTGAATTTTTTATTTTATTTTACTATAATAAACGATTTTGTAACTATGACAGAAAGGTATTGACTTTCCTTTTAAATCATTGCCGATTTCAAAACATACGAAAAAATTGTAAAAAAATCAAATTTTTAATCAAACCCAATAGGAACCCCAAAATATAAAAATAGGTGACTCCACTTTTGGGATTACTTTTTACTTGTCCTAAGGCACATTTTGTTACCTATGACAGGAGGATAATATGCAATAAAAAAAACAATTCGTTCCACCCTAATAAAAAAACAAGTATGGTATTTTTCTAAAATTGTCGGTTTTGTTTAAAAAATAATTCCCGAAGTAGGTACCTACTGGGACTCCATACTTAAAAAACCCTCAACATTAACTACCAGCTTATAATTATTATAAATTTATCAAACAGTCAACAAAACCCAAATTATTTTTATTGTTCTCTAGTTCGTAACAAAATATTTCACACAGTCGATTTGCATCTTTTTATTTTAATCGATTCCTCCTCATAAGATTTAGTGGAAGTTAGTACGTATTTTTAGTCCTACACTGAGATTGTTGTTGTTGATTTGAAAATAATTCTTGTTTTTTTTTGCAGGTTTTATCTTCGAAAATCAACGAATAGCAAAAAATGGATCATCTTTCTGGAAGGTGGATGGCATTGTTACGACCATCACAGTTGTCGAAATAGATGGATTAAACAGCGTCATTACATGACTTCGTCAAAATGGCCGGAAACAAAGGACGGTAAGTTTATATTCCGACAAAATGGTGAACGTCGATATAAAGAACCTTATACTGGTTAAAGCAATAATCAAGAAAAACTAACTTTCTTCAAATATGTGGTTTATTCTTTTGTGTTGCTCTAACCTGCACTGATTTTTTTCTAATGGGTTCTACGAATAAAGAAGAGTGTAGGTTTATGCAGTTTCGTCTAACACGAAAGAAATAACCTATAGAGTATAATTTTTAAGAAATGGTTAATTTATTCCAATATTGTATTTTTTTAGTTGGAGGTATACTTTCTCCTAATATAGAAGAGAACCCCTATTGGTGGAGTGCAAACCATGTATTTGTGCCCTACTGTACAAGTGATTCATGGAGTGGATCAAAGAAATCCGATAAACAAGGAATGTTTAGCTTTATGGGTTCGTCAGTCGTCTTACAAGTTGTTAGAGATCTGATACCACTTGGGTTGGAGAATAGTACTGATTTATTATTGGCTGGTAAGGAAATATGTATGTACAATAATAAAATCATGTTACCGCAGGTCTCTTGCAGCATGTTCCTCTATTTCAGCAATAACACCCATTTTTTACCGTTTTATGCTTAATATTTTCAATAACAAATTGTCGCAGACATAATTAAAAAATTGTCCAAGACATTTTCCAAAAACATTGTTACAGTACCATTTTTTTTTTGAAAAGATAAATTCTCGATGAACAAAATTTTCGGGAACTCAATTTACGAAAACATCTTTTATGAATACTTACCTAAACAAATTTTCAGGAATAAGTATACCTACTGGAAAGGGCAAGAAGTAATTTTTAAGCAAGTAAAATCGTCAGATATCTTCAGGAAGAAACATTTTCGCGAAACTAAATTTTTTAAAACACTGTTTTCGAACTAAAGAATTTTTGAAAAGCAAAGTTTTCGAAAACAAAATTATGGAGTTATTGAATAGAAAGTTTATTTAAATGATGGCAAAGCTAAGACAGAAAATGACTTTTGGATTTGATTAAGTTGCTCACCATCCTTTTTTTTATTATCATTTAGATAAACTTTCCATTTGCAAATTTGATTTGTTTATTCAAATAAAAGATAAAACTTATTCTTTCGAAAAAATTGTTTTCGGAAATTTGGTTTTCGTAATTAACCCAAGCAAACCCAACCGGAGCAAATCCGGAGCAAACCAAACAAAACTTACAAAACCTTACAAATTTGCCTTTTAGGTTTGATCAAGTTAGCTCAGGACCTTTCTGTTATCATTTATCATTCAGGAAAGATTCTCATTCGCGAATTTGTTTTCGAAAAGCATATTAAAAAACTTTGAACAGTCTATTGAAATGATTAATTATCCCGTAACTTCTATGTGCTTCTGTTATTGATGACTTTTGTCTTAATTTATAGGAAGTAGTGCTGGTGGTACAGGAGTAATGATTAACCTGGATTTCGTAGAAGAGCTGCTCCACGAACAAATGCTTCTTAAACAAATTCGAGTAAAAGGAGTTACTGATTCTGGATGGTTTTTGGATAGAACTCCTTTTATGCCAGCAATACAGCCTGCAGTCGATGCTATTCGAAAAGGAATGGAATTTTGGCAGGGAAGGGTTCCCAGAAGATGTAGGGAACAGTATTTGCATGAACCATGGAGGTGTTACTTTGGGTACCGAATCTACCCAACATTAAAAAGTACGTTTATTGTCGTGACCTGACCAATAAATATTTTACCATTAATTAAGACTATTCTTAGACTAACGAGTTCTAAAATATTAAGGAATTTATATATAGGGTGTCCGAAAATTTTTGGTATGGGCAAATATATTTGCTATTAGTAAATATAGAGACACCAAATTTTAGATGTATCTTACTGGTTAATAAATCTACTTTTTTATGTAATTTAAATTTTTCAACCCCCTTAAGAGGCGACGCTAGGGAATTACTGTCAAGAATTTTAAATGCAACCCTATTCCGTCTGGTACCTCATTTTAAAGGTCTCTACAAAAGAAACATTTTACCGCAAACCCGAGGTCCGTATCTTAATTCGTTTTTCAATGGCAAGCCTTCAAAAATTTAAAAATCTTTAAAAAAATTAAAATTTGAATACCTTTATTTATCTTATTACTTTAAAAGTTGTTCAAAATGACCACCATGAACTTCTTGGAAGTAATAAAATCGATTTTGGAACTTATTTCTCACATTTTCGAGAATGGCAGGTGTTACTACTTGGCAGAATTCCAAAATCGACTTTATTACTGCCAAGAAGTTCATCGTGGTCATTTTGAACAACCTTTCGTGCTTGTATTGCATCATTATTTATGTTGCAAAATAAATCCAAAGCGTACTGGGTTCATCCAATAAATGAGCGTTGGCACGAGTTTGGTGCATTTTACATTCTGCGGCCTGAAATCGCCAATGACGATGTGTAAATTATATCTAAGGACGACCAAGAAAGAGTTTGACACGCTTCACAATTTACCAAAAACTAAACTAAAGAATCAGTAATCGTTACTTTGAACAATGTATGAGAATTCATACTGTCTGACATCTTGAATTAGTTTTTCTGTCATCGTGTACTCACAAACCTCGTAGATAAATACCGGCTGATGCAAGCACACTCTGACGCCGATCTGGGCCGAGCAGATGATTGACACGTGGTATGTCGTGTTAAAGCGTGTTTTACGCCTCTAACGTCACATCACAATAATATGTACGCTCCTATTTAAAATAATGTTATATATATACCTATATACCACGTGTTAATAATGTGTCGATAGCTTTACACAACAACAAAAATAATTACCTAATACATATTCTCCTACCCACTTAAAACTTACCAATCAGTATTATTCAGGGTCGATCCTAGGATGTTGGTCGCCCGCGTGCAAAAGCAATCCCGTGCAAAAGAAAAGAGCGCCGCGCCGCCCTCTATCCGGGATAGTTCAGTTCATTTTTAATGAAATAATTTTTATTAATCCCTATTCCCTGTTTTCATTGTCGATTAATTGAAATTAACACTCTTGCAAAAGGGGGTCGGCATGCAGCCGCGGCCGCCCCTTGTATCGGCCGCCTGCATGCGGGGCAAGCGCTGCACACTTGCTAGAATCGTCCCTGGGTTTTATTTTGATTCTGGTTTAAACGTGGCTTATTCTTCAGTCATTTTGAGTGTGAAGCCTGCCTAACGAAGGATAATGGCACAAAAATCGCGATAACAGAAGGGGACCCAGATCTATATCGAAAAGAGTCCTTCATTTATCATGCGGTTTTTCTGCATTGGCAAGGGAGTTATTGATAAATATTTGCATGTATCTTACCTACAATTTGAAAACCTGGAAAGTGTGTATGTATAAACGATCACTTTTTCAACATAAGTAATTCAATACCAGGAGCCAGGAGCGGATTTAGTATTTTGCCTAGGGGGGGCGCGATCGTCACCTCAAGCTACACAAAAGTACACTCTTAAAAGGCAACTTAGGTAAAAGGTATAGGCGGATGAAAAATAGAACTGTCAAGTTGTTTTTTTTTTTAAGAAAAGTAAATATGATCGAAAAGCTTTTATGATCGAAAGTTACTCTATAGAAAAGGTAGAAGGGTACGGGATGCCATTCAGGATTTTCAAACAGAGTTTCCACACATAGTCATGGATTTCGACCAGTTTCGCCAAGTTTTGACTAGATATGTGGCTTTGTTTAGAGAAACAGGAAGTGTCAATAGAAAGGAAGGCAGTGGGAGACCCAAAGTTTGGACTTCACAAAAAGTAGAAGAATTGAGGCAAATTGTTAATGAACACCCACAAACCCCTATTCGGCATTTCAGTCAGCAAGTAAATGTTTCCTATACGGAACCTTCAATACAATCCTGAAATGTGACCTGCATGTGCACGCTTATCATCTAAGCTCAGTCCAAGAATTGTTACCAAACGGCAAGCCGCAACGAATTCAATTTTCAGAGTGATTTATGGGTACACACTACAAGACAAAAAAAAAACGGGCACGCTCGGGCGCGACATTACTTTTTTATTATTTAGGGTTTTACGAAATGTACACTATTTCAATATAATTAATTTTTGACCGAAATGTTTTTTGATATACCAAAATGTCGTATAGTTAAATTATTACTACTGAGTTTAAACCAATGCAACATTTTTTTCGGAGCAATAATTGTTAAAAAATTGCTTTTCATTTTGAAAAATCGTTAACTTATTTCCAGGCGAACTGTTCGTCTTCCAATGGCTCTTCGATGAAGCCCAAATGGACGCAGATAATGTTGGCGCACCAGTGACGAAGCAACAGTGGGACTATATCCATAAAATGGGAGACTCGTTACGTCACAGTTTTCAAAACGTTTCGGCCGTTTTTGCACCATCATGCATTTCACATGCCGTATTGACTAAAAGGGACTGGCAGGATGTAAAAATTGACGATATATCAATTGCGGATGCGTTGCATTGTTGGGACCAGAAGACGAATAGACGAAGGTAAAATATTAGTATGTTATAGGCATTCTTATAATACTATTTCAAAGTCAAAATAAATATTTCTAAAATATTGTTGCTGTTAACATATTTGTTCAATACTTTAGGATTAAACGACGAAAAAATAATAAGAAGAAGAAACAAACGCAGAAACAAAAAGCATTAAAAAATTTAGGAAACAAATTAGAAAACAACAATAAGCAAAACGTTACTGTAGAGTCTGACGTAAATATTAAAAGGAATAAGAGAAGAAAGCAGCAGAAAAATAAAAAACGAAGAAAAGGTAATTTTTACCACACTTTAGTAATGCATTCTTTCTCACAAAGTTGGTTTGGAACTTAATTTTTGATCGCCGTAGATATGTGTGTCAATTGTTTGTTGTTAAATTTTTATTCTGTTTTAGAACAAAACCGCAATAAGAACAATACGAACTTAAACAACAGGGGTACTAACGCAATACCAACAAGTAACATAGGATTGTTAGATAATAGAACGTGGAGGACACCGCTACAAAAGCAACGAAGGTCGTTCAACAGAAATTGTATTCACAGAAGATTAGAAAGGTGTTCTTGGCCACAAGTAAGTAAATTCTGAAGATAATGTTCAAATTACTTAAATATCTCAGATTTAAGAAATAGGATTGAACCATTTCAGTTCTTGCTAAAAATACACTTTGCTGCAACTAATGGGGTTTGCAACTCCCAAAATGGTGCTAGCCTGGCTTGTTCCCAATCCTTACGACAAATCACCTCCGAGAGTTTATGTGACATCTATGACAGGTGGTCAAGTGACTAATTCCAATTTCTTGTCTCTCTAAGTCAGCTTTGAGTGCAGTTACTTTCCATGTAGTACAGTATGTCAGCGGATAGGGGTTAGAAGAGGACAAATAGACCAAATTTTTTAAGATACGTAAAAATGACACTCATAATGAAAGTTTTGCTTATATAATAAATAAGATTTCTTCATAAATAATTAAATTTTTTATACAGAGAGCATAAAAAATACGAAAACGTTATTTTGCTTAAGAGTAAACATATCTTGTTTATCATTTTCTACCAAAAGAACAAGTACGAAATGTTTTAAATTAAACCCTAAGCCGAAGTACAAGACTCCATTAAAAAATTTAAATATTAAAAGTACCGAGTTTCATCATATTATTTTTTTAAAGTCCCAACTATTCTCTCTCACACCTTTAACAAGAGTACTTGTTTCTACATATTAAACATTGATGACACCTATGGATATGTTTGTCAATGTCTTTATTAAATGATGGATGCTATTATTTAATTCAAAATACTTCTTATTTAAGTACAATTTTTAAATAATACGGACATTTAATTAAACTCAAAAGAATATGATATAAACTAAGAAATGCAATAAAGTTATCAAAATTCAAAAACACCACCAGTCAACACATTTTTCTAATTACTCCCTTAGATATCTGAAGGAATGTCTGATCCCTTTCTGGGATATTGAACGAACAGCCCGGGTAATTCTGCCTTTTAGAACGTCAATATTATTTGGTATTGGAGTGGCATAAACAATTTGTTTTAAACGGCCACATAGAAACCAGTGGCGGCTGGTGAAATTTCAAAGTTGTATATCTCTGTTCCTACTTACAGGACCCGTACCAAATTTAGGGGTTTTAATAGTGAGCTCACTGGGAATGTTTTGGTAAAGAAAAATAATATTTTGTAATTTGCGAAAAAAAGTTGAATTTTGGGTGTGCCCCTCCTAAGAAAAAATTGAACACGTATAGGTATTTTATTTATTATTTTTTCTAAACAAATTTTACATCATTCTGTCGACAGTTTTTAAATTTTAAGAGAAAAAAATGTGTTATTAGAAAGTTATGGTCATTTGAATTTTTTTAAAAATTATATTTTAGGTTTAAAAAAATTCAAATGACTATAACTTTCTACTAACACGTTATTTTCCAACAAAATTTAAAAACTGTTGACAAAATGATGTAAAATTTGTGTAAAAAAATAAGAAATAAAATATCTAGACGTGTTCATTTTTTTCTTAGGAGGGGCACACCAAAAATTCAACTTTTTTTCGCAAATTACAAAATGTTTTTTTTCTTTACCAAAACATTCCCAGTGGGCTCACTATTAAAACCCCTAAACTTGGCACGGGTCCTGTAAGTAGGAACAGAGATATAGAACTTTAAAATTTCACCAGCCGTCACTGATAGAAACATATCGGCCAACGTTAAGTCGGGGCTCCTTGGGAGCCACAAAATTGGGCCATTCCTAACAGTCCACCTTGGACCAAATCTGCGGTGAAGCCATTCTATTACCTCGCGAGCGCAATGTGCTGCACAACAATCTTGTTGAAAATACATTTTTTGGCGAAAATTTAATTGGAAATTTTCGAGTTCATAGCTAAAAAATGTATCCAGCATTTCTAAGTAAGATATTCTGTTGCAATTGATATTAAAACAATATGGGCATACGCCATCGCGCACCACGCGTTCACTTTTGTAAATATTGTCTTCGCCTCATTACTCTAAATTCGGGGTTTTCTCGAGACCAGTACCTGACATGCAGACAAGCGCGGATCCAGGAGGGAGGCATGGGGGTCATGACGCCCAACCTAATCATCAATAATACATATAACTAATAACATATAAATGTAAAAAAGTTAAAAATATATTACTGGTTCCCTGAATGCCCCCCCCCCCCCCCAAACGAAGTTCTGAATCTGCGCCTGCATGCAGGGATGCTGCAGTTCTATAAGTAGAACATGTATGTTAGGTACCTTAATCAGAAAACAATAAATTTGTAAAAATATATATTTCCACTTAAAATTTTGTCACCCACCCATAAACAAAAATCTATTCTTTTCGCTTCATCTCCCTCTTCCGGTCAAACCCCATATTAGGGTTTGAACGGAAATAATTTATTTTATTTTAAGGTCATCTGATATGAGTTTATTTCACAACTTCTAGAAGATAGTTAGCACGATTTCTAATGGACATCACAGGAGTTTCTCTATCAGACTGAAGAACTAAAACTGTTGTAGCATCGTTTTGGTCATATTATTTTTTCTTCTTCTGCTCGAAATTCAAAACCGAACCAGTTCTTGGGAACTTTTTTTTATTGTGTTGTAGATTGTCAATTCAGTTATTGGGATTCCTAAAAATTTCTCGCTAATTGTTCCATGATGTAGCGGTATGATACTTAGCCATTCCCATATTCCTTAAGGGCCCGGTATCTGGTGTTTTACGCTGATATGTTGCGACATTTTTTTAGTAAAAATAATAAAATGCTGTCAAAAATCAGTTGCCATATTCAAAACTTGAGCTTGTCCAAAAGTATATTTCCATTTATTTTTGAATCACAAACCATTTGTCCGTTTGCTAATAGTGTTTAGAGAAATAATCAAAATATTGACTTTATTATACCTTTTTCCATTGACAAAATAGTTATACTGCTTGCTAATCAGAAATAAAGAAATCTTTGTTATTGAATTTTATTGTTTGTACCAATTAAAAGGAAGCCAAACAAAGAAAAATAGCTTTTCAAAGCAATATATAATTTTTTTAAAAAAGTTAGCTTTATAAATACTAAGAAAAAGCAAGGTGATGCACGACACTTAAATAAAATGTTTTCCATTATGGTTGTCAAAGCAAACTTCGCAGATTAGTTCGCTTTCTTTAAAAGCCTATTTACAAGTTACCGAGTTACATTTTTGTAATTATTTTCATCACAGAAGGAAAACTGTATTTTTTGAAGCTTAAAATATCTCTACGTACGATCTTATAAAATAATTTTTTGGTTTTAGTGTAATCACTCATGTCCAAGGCTGCACAACCCATTTACTGGAGAGGAAATGGATTTTATCGAGCTCCTTAAATCATTTGGACTGGATATGGAAAGTGTTGCAAATGCCCTTGGAATCGACATGGAAACCCTTAATAATATGGATCATGGGGAATTATTAAATTTATTAACACAACAGTCAAACTAAAGATAATGCACAAGTTAAAGGAACCAGCCTCGTGAATTTGCTTCTATCAAAAACATTTTAAAGGCAAAAAGGAAAGCTAGCCAGTTGGTTTAAACCAGTGCCATGTAACACAATACACACACAAAGGTAAAAAGCCTTTGCAGCTCAAAGACGTGTAGGAAATATTCAGTGTCAGTGAAAAAATCTCATTATCTCTTTCCTTATGAAAAATTGTATTAGCAGGGATGACTGTTTTCAGAAAAAAGGGTGTAAATGTTACTATTGTTGACTGTTGTATCTACAGGTCTTTTTATTTCTTCATTAATTTGTTTAAGCAACTCAAGCAGTAAACAGTCATGGACTTTAAGAGAGAAGATCTTCCTAGAATATATACTACAAATCGTATTGTATATATTTTGACCTAATTACCTTTGTTTTTAAACTAACCAGTCACCAACAACATTTTTATCTATTAATTATTCTATTATTACACCACATTACAAGTAGTTGATACTGTATAATATATTTGATATTCGATACGTTTATTATGTGACGGTCCATTATTTTTAAAATTAAATAACCAGTTGGGTGTAAAAACTACCAGCAACGACTAAAAAATCTAAGCAATAACAGCAAAATGCCTATTATTATAATGCATATTATTTATTTTTATCTGAAATTTTAACTGTTTCAGAATTATTGCACAATAATATTTTAAAAAGCTATTATCTACGATAATGGACTTAAAAATAAACATTAACCCAGTGTTTTGTTGGAGATGTATCATCTCATAAGTTTTAATAAACCAATATTTCATTGTACCTATATGTATATTATTTAAATGTAAATATATTTTGTATACCTAATACATTCAAAAACATAAACGTAAGGGTTTGTGTATAATGCTACAATAATATCTTTTATTGAAGGGTTTCCTTAAATGTAATTAGTGCCAATGTTTATGAATCTGAATATAAAGAAAACTGTATACACGTAAAACAATGCAAAATAACAGAACTAAGTCTGGAGGCATACAACACACACCCTGAATAAGTTAATTTTTTTTGTAAATATAGATTTAAGTAAAATGCTGTAAATATAAATTATTTATTTGTTTTATACTTTTTGTGTTCAAAACATTATTTTATCAGTTACATAATATGTTGCTTAATCGCCTACTTTATTATTTTTTTATTTATTTAAATTAGAGATGCAACCGATATCAATGCTGATACGATATATCCGTGATATATTTATTTTGCCGATATATCGGAATCGTCGATTATTAATTGCCGATACACCGACGCGTTTTAAAAGCACGCGTTTTAGAAAATGGTAACGTGCCACTCACCCTATTTCTCTTTTCAACAACCGCCCTCGCCCACCGACTCCCACGCTTCTTTTACTAATCCTTGACTTTAAACTAAAGTGACCAGATTTTAATCAAGGTAAAAGGAAAGGGCAAAAGTTAAAAATGAAAAATATGCAAATTGGAGTTTATTTATACTAAAGGCAGGTCTACGCGCTAAATTGCTGTTTTTTTTAACAGTGGCATATTAAAACATTAAAATAAAAACGTATTAAAAAGTAATGATATCTATTAACATAAAATAATAATATTTTTTAAACCAATAATTAATTTATTGTTACAAATATTTTTCTGATTTATGGACTTCTGTTAAAAATTCTGTATCGTCCTTTATTTTTTCATAAAACTCTTGGCAACTTTTATTAGCATTAAATTTGACTATTAAAATTGATTTTAAAGTTTCCACATTTTGTGATTTTTCAATGGTCCAACTTTTATTGACATCTGTAAAAATTCTTTCTGTAACTGCATTAGTTCCGGGAAGACAGAGATAATATTCAACAATTTTCTTGATATTATCAAAAGCAATATTATTTTCTGCAAAGTGGTTAAAAATTTCAACCCATTATAATGATACTTCCAACTTTTTTTCGAACCACTCAAAAACCTTTTCAGCACCAACATATTTTTTTAAATAGATCACCTCGTCAAATAGCTTATCTTCAATAATATCATTTACTGGTATGTTTATAGAAAAGGTTTCAAAAGTTTTTTGAACCTCACTCCACTGAATAATCGTATTTAAAAGAATCCATTTAAAGTTCCCAACAACATCAAATTGTTCACTCCACGACTCTAAGTAATTAATAAGGTTTCCGTAAAATAGTTTTACTTGGCAAGAAAACCATTTTTCGTCTATATCGCCAGATTCGGACAAACTTCTTAAATCTTTTCTGATACTGAGTGGAATGTTTTCTGCTTTAAGTCGTTCTTTTTCTTTATACAATAATATTAAGCCATTGATTTCCTGTGCCACTTCCGTTAAACATATCTTATTGCCTTCTATGTTTTTTATAATATTTTCAACAATAGAATTTTGACCATGGATAAATTTAAGCCAAAGCTCTGAGGGGTTGTTTTTGAAAAAATTTTCAAGTAAGTACGGTGGGACATTTTTCGGTTGATAAGAAAAAACTTTTTAGGTACAATTTTAAAATCCTTTCGACTGCCGGAAGAAGCGCAAGCCACCTGGTTTTGCTGTATCCGAGAAGTTTTTTGTTCTCCACCTCAGACTCCTCACAAAATTGTAGTGTTTGCACTCTTACAGCAGTATAAATGTAAAAATAGGAGTAAATTTTGATGACAATACTTTCCAAATCTAACGGTAAAAGATCAGCGGCTGTTTGAAATGCATTGTGAACAATATGTGCAGCGCATCCGATACCCACGATATTTTGCTGTAGTTCACTATTGATTTTGACGAAAACGTTAAACCAGCACTAATTACGTAACTTATATCATGTTTGATTTTGGTTTATTTGAGAAAATAAATATTTAATTAGGTACTTCAAAAAAAAAAGAAAATTAAGTTTGAATCCGTCATTTTTTTGTAGGATATTGAATGTTTGATCATGTCAGTAACCTTATTAGTGAATTTTGCTTAAATATTTCCAGAGAATTATTAGTTAATTGAAGATTGAAGTTTCTTTTCACAGATTATTATATTTCAGAATTGTAATGATTAAATTTTTTGATTTTGAAGATCAATACGCTTTGCTCCAAACCTACTGTTTCATTTTTCCTTTTTAAATCGACCATCTGTAACAGGATCGGTATAGGTATCGTCGATTATTCCAGTTTTCAGCGTCGGTATCGTATAGACATAGTTGTACATTTTATTTTGTTTTAATAAATCTATCTTGTAATTACTTTTCTAGAGCAAATTTTAAATATTAACTCATAGGGGCTTTAGTTGGTTTGCTTAACATCAAAATTATTTAGAAGCTAAAAAAATTGCATAAGGCTTAAAGTTGATCTTTCGCCGGTGCCGGTGTTTGAAAAATTATTTCTAACTTAAATTTTTAAATTGTACTTTTAAAAGATACGAAGTAGGCGATTTGTGATTGTTTATTAAGTTTTATTTAAGTTATACCCAAAGACATTTTGCCTTGTTCTTTTAACGCAATAGGACTGATTTTTGTTCTACCTCATTTGTACATTAGTAGTTCGTAGGTTACCTAATTTTATATTTAGATATTGTTTATTCTTTACTAAAAGTATTAATAAAGAAATATTTATAGCAATAATTGAGTTTAATTTTTAATTCGTTTATTAACTAGTTCGTATAAGTGATTAATTAATGTGGTACCGTACATCCCTTGACCTGTGATGATACGTCAACAGAAATTTTTTTGTGATCAACTGGGATAAAATATAATTCAAATTTAACAAAGACCATATGAGAACCTCTAACGTGCATATCTTTTAATGCTTTTATAATTTATTCATAAAATCTATTGACATTTTAGTTAACTAATAATAAATTTTTGCGAAGTATTTATTAAGCTGCTTCCTCAGTATCTATTTTTATGTTAATTAACTATGTATCTTGGTTTCCTCTTATTAGAGAACATCGCAAACCGAAATTAATAAAGTAGCTGCTTTGTAGATTTAAAATAAAAAACCTGAGCAAATCCAAGGGACAGAGTAAACTAGCGTATATCACACTGTAAAATCAGTTCGTAAAATAATTGTAACATTACAGTAAATGCCAATCAAGTGAAATGTATATTTTCAATTAGCTTATAGGTGATTTTTTCTATATACATTTTTAGTCATGTGAAATTAAACTTTTTATGTAACGTAAAGTATAGCGCACGTTACTAATTGGTAAATATACTGAAAATTACATAATTTTACGATATTTTACGGGTATTTACAATTTAACTGTAAAACAATTGATACTGCATTTTTCCACATTTGTTTATATTGTAAGAAGATGCGAAATACCAGGTAAGTAGACTTATAATTACTAACTTGACCTCGTATTTAAAGTCATCTGGTGATTCCCCGTCGGTCGACCGGTCGACTTCATTTCATCCACGCCATTTGTAGCTTTGTTGTGTTGCGATACGCATCATTTGTGGATTCGGGAAGTTTATCATGTTAGTGTAGTTGGAATTTTGATGCCCGAAAATAAATAATTCTATTAAAAAAAGTTATTTAATGGTTTTAATCAACTTTTATTTAGAATAGCTAGGTTCCATATAGTATGTCCACGGATGGGGTTGACAAGAGGACAAATGGACCAACGTCTCAAAGATAAAAAAAAGAAACTGTAAATAAAAGTTTTTCTTCCTAAAAATTAAATTTACGGTAAGAAAAAATTGATTTTTTTGTTAGGTGATGCTCAAAATATACATAAATATGAAAATTCTATTAAATAAATCTGTGTTCTTTTTGTTTTTAAGGGAAAATATTAAACAGGAACATCTTAAATTAACTAAAATCCAAAATTGTAAAAGAAAATTTAAACTTAAATGAATTATGAATTGCAAATTACAGTTGGTTCTGTTTTGTGCTATTAATTCAGAATTCACACAGTTTAAGTTTTCTCTTGCAATTTTGGAATTTGGTAAACTAGAAAAATCAAATAAAGATGCTTCACATCTTTTCGATGTAACATCTTGCGTTGAAATAATAAATCTATTACTTTTATCTTGAAATATTTTTTTTTATTTTTTGCGCACCCCATACAAAAAGTCACACTTTTCTTATTGCGATTTGATTTTGGTACGTAAAAACTTTTATTAATACTGACTTTTTATGTCTAAATATTTGTTCCATTTGTCCTCTTGTCTCCCATCCCTTGACGCATTGTATCAAAATTAAGATGTAAAAGCGCATGTAGTTGCATGCATACGTCCATGTAGCTTTACATTTACATACAACTAAAATTCTGAACTTGGAACGTAAAATTTTTCGTGAAACTATTAGCAATATTACATTATTATACTACTCATATACAGACATTTGCATTAAAGCGCTTGTAAATATAATGAGTACGGGTGTAAATTTACATTGACGTCAACTTAAAATTACATATCGTTCAATAAAATTAACTTGCCGGAACAGGTAATTTTATACATAAAAATAGCACTCAATTACCAGCAGTTTCCATGACATGGTAGATAATTGTAATTTTTACTTGAAGCTTCAAGGCGAAATATTACCTATTAAAAAGCAAGTAATTTTACATCAAATAATTTTACAGTGGCATAAATAAGTTATAAAAATCATATGTAGTAATAAAGAACTTTGAACTAAAAACAGGTATTAGTTCTAAGATCAAAATAAAACAAACAGTAACAGAACATTATTGTGTTTGAAAAATGCCCAGGAAGTTAATAATGACAATAAAGTCGTCACAATAAAAGTCATGTTCAATCGGTGTTTATTACTAAAACCAACGTGTTCGGGCTCAGTCGCAGTCATTCAAAAGCTTACAATAAAAAAATATTTGAAAAACTCTTATAAAGGCAAATCATAAATTAAGGAACAATTTAAAAAATAAAAATAAATTTGGATGATAAGTACAGGAACCCAGAATGGAGTATATTCTTGTACCCAGTTTATTGAATAATAATAATAAGAAGTTCAAGGGAAATACTAGAAATATCCTTTATCTTTGACTGCGTCTTATCACAACTTTATATAGGGTCGACTTTTCTAGTTAATCGTCTCCTCAGTGTCTGGTTTTGACTTCTTTTTTCTGTTAAAGATTTTCTTCTAAATCCTGCTTTGTTTTTCCTTTACCTCTTCTTTCCTCCCATAAGGTCCCATTGATATAAACCTTTACCGATATAATCTCTCATAACCAGCTGGCTGTGCCAAATTTAGTCTTTTTTCCGGTGCCAGACCAATCTTATTGTGGAGATTGCATTGTTTCCATACTAATCGATTTTGATCATTTTAATTATAAACTATTTTGGAAATAAGCTCTGCACGACATGGTAATATCATAAACCCTTTTACGACAGCTAATTGACCTCTTTTGTACTGATAATATTTAATTGCGGACATTTTAGTAATAGTTACACTTCCGAAGTCGCAAAAATATAAATTGGTCTTTTTAATGCTGAGGTCCAAAAATACTCCACAACCTTTGTTTGCCCCCTTACTTGTTCATTCTTAAATATCCCCCCCTCAAATTAATTCCATTGTGTTTGTCGGGGGAGTATTCATGGGGAATGGGCATGGATTTATTAAATAAAAGGATACGGGATGATGTAACATTCTTTGAACCCAAAACAAACCATTCTAAGCGACACTGTAAACACAATTTGTAAACATTGGCCACTGGCCACATCTTATTTTACCTTGTATTTGTGTACAAAAAATACGTTAGAAGTATTACAAGATTTGCTAAAAGTAATAAAAGCCCTAAATTACTTTATTTTCTGCTAAATAATAATAAATTTAAGTTAAAAAGGTTTTATTATTTATAGGTTATGTTATTTCTAAAGGTGTTTATTTAAAGTTGCTCCTAGACATTTATAAATCTATATGTCGCATTTTTTCTTTTCTAGTTCATTAGACAAAGACGTACGTGTAACCGAGTGTTCAGACCGATGTTCAGCCGTTTTCCTAAACAACCAGCACAGGCAGCAAGACTTCTGAGCTCCAACACTCCAATGCTATTTTATCTCTTTCTACTACCATTCCTGGTTCAATTACGTAGTAATTCGTAGTCTTGTCTATGTTCGTAGTTCGTAAACTGCTCCCCCAAGAGAATAACAAACAACAAAATATAAGGCTTCACGTTCGATATGCTCACAGTATACGGATATCGAATCGTTTTAATAAATCCATGGGAATGGGGGTAAGCTCGAGTTGGCTAATTAGAGTACGAGTTGGCTATTAGGACTTCGTACCAAAAAAACCTCGACAGTTGAGTTTGGAAAAATCCGCAAAAAGTTCGGCCGTTTAACTCCAGTAAACGAAAAAAAATTGCGACCAGTTATAAAGAAACTTATAGGTACAGTTTTGCTTGGAGAGAATTTGCAAAAAAGGTCGCTAATTTTTGATTTTTATCTTGGCACAGTTAAATATTTTCTTCACCCCCCCCCCCCCATAACATAATGCTTTCGATACGCCCCTGGCGTTGGCTCCTGATTATATTTTATCTTCATTTTCAATTTTTCCCACAAATTGAGTATTTATTTATTTTTCATAAAGTGAAACTATTTTTGTAATATTATTAGGATAATAATCTGTTAATCGGTTCATTTTATATTAATCACGTTCTGTTGAATGAATAAACAATAGGGGATTTATCGCATGGCGCTGCTCATGATGACGATGAGAATAAAGTATTTCAAGTGCTCGCAGCAATTTCCTTTCGCTCCTGTTTCTGACACGGCAAACAAAACATTTTATTTATTTAGTTAACTGTTACTTTAGTTTAAAACATGGTGCTGTATTTACTAAGAAGCAGTTTTAAAGTAAATAGTTAAATGTTTCTTAGAATTTCTTTATTTTAACTTAGTAAAAAGTTTTTAAAAAAGCTGAACAAAATTTAAGTCTAGGTTAAATTAGCCAAAGTGATGCGGTGGTGCTAGAATGTGCTGTGCTTTTGTCATTAGTGTTCTATTGTTACAAGTATTGAATACTCTTGCATCCGTACCTGAAGGTAAAACAATTATTTGCTACTACTATTACTATACTATTAGAAATTTAATTCACGTGTTATTATTTTCGTAGAAAACATCATGTATGCGCTATGTATTTAGTATTTATTTACTAAGTAAAACAAAGTTTTAAGTAAGTTATTGTAAAATATTAATTGTTAAAACTTCTCTATTTTACTATTGTAATTTGTTTTACACAAGAGCCAAAGATGGAAGGAAAAAATATGTAGGTAACATAACCTGTTTCAGGGGCGGTCCGGGACTTTTGGTTTGGGGTTGGGGGTGGGGGGTGGGGTTGGTAGACAAAACTATTTTTTTTTATATAAATATGTATATACTACCGTGCTGTATAATTTTATAATAACTACTATAAGAGATCAATGGGGGGGGGGGGTTAAACGCACCCCCACCCCCCCGCGGTACGCCTCTGACCTGTTTCGTTCTGCTTACAAGTTTAACCTAATTTCCAGTATATGGTCCATATTTTCCCATATTAAGTAAATAAATTTCTATTAAATTAAAAGACACATTTTACAAGTTAATCGTTGGAATTAAAAATGCTTTGGATTATTTTCGGTTTCCACTAAAACTGCTCAAAAAAATGAGATGTCAAGGTAATATTTAAGTTTGGAAACGCCGCGGCTAGAGGCGTCGGATATGGGGTGGTTTAGGGATATTTTCTAAAATAAGAAAAATATGCGATTTGGGGAGGAAAAATATTGGGAATCTCTGTAGACTACCTCAGGAATCGCCAATTCCAATATATTAAAGAAAAATCAATTGTTTTTTGATGTATGTATGTACAGAGTGGCACCAAATACACCTTATCAAAATATAGGTAGTATATTAGAAAAACCTGTTTTTATGTTTATTTATACATAAGTGTATTATATTTTAATTAGAAAATCGTTTAGAATAGGTAGGTATCTAAAAAGTTCCAACAAAGAAAATGGAAACTTCAGATATCAGAATATTGCAGAATAATATCAATACAGACAGCTGATGTTTTGCAATTGATTTTTTTTCTTGCATAAATATTCCTGGAGTTTTATTGTAGTTTTATTGATAATAAATATAAAATAATCTACTCTACTGAGATACCTGAACACACCTATTATTAATACCAGAAATAAAAAATAAACCATACTAATGTCCTTAATTACCTGACTGGTTAATTACCTTAGTAATATGAATCATCAAAAATTATAATGTGAATTAAAACATACCTAAACAGTTTTGTTTAAATTAAGTTCTTAAAAACCATTACCATACATAATTAACCCATAATTATTGTTGTCTCGTCTCGTAAATATCAGGAGAACATAATAATTCTATGATATAAATATTAGGATGTAAAAAAAAAATGAAAGCACTTGGCAATTGGCTCGAAACCAGCGAACCACGAATACCGGATAAATATGTTTACCGATATTTTGGTCCATTTCTGATATTTAGATTAGCTGATTTCTAAGGAATTTCGCGATTTTAATAAATATGTTAGTATTATTGCATAATCAGCCAGTCGAAACACACACACAAAATTATGTCGGTCGGACGGATAATATCAAACATATTCGATAGAGATATCGCTAAAAAGCTGACTCCACCCTTCTTTTCAATATCCCGAAAACAGATTTAAACTCACCAGTGACCCCTCTACACATCCAAAAAAAAAGTGTCTGCCTACACAAAATGTTTAATAAGTCCCTTTTTCTAACCATTTAATTGGAGAACTTGCAGTCTTTTAGATACGCAAACATTACATCTTTGGATGTAGAGCGTTCATTTTCAAAATACAGTGCAGTTTTTACTTCAAAGCGGACAAGATTAAAAGAGTCTACTATAGAAGGTATTTTAATGCTACAGGCGTTTACATAGGATCAAAACTAGATTACACGCGTTTGGCCTTAGGGTATATTGTGGTATCCATATATATATAGTTCACCTTTAGTTAAAAAAATTTACTTAATTTACACCAAAGTGCACGACAACAAATAAAGCTTCAAATCAAACCTGTTCTTGCAATTTTGAGCATAAAAATAAGACTTTCTGTCCAGGTGTTACAAAATTACCATATTTTACCAGTACCTGGTAGATGCCACTACTAGTATCTATAAAAGAAAGCAAGAGGGGTCATTTTGTTCGGGGGGATCATCTCAACCATGTTTTTTCTACTTGCATTGTCTAAAATTTACTTTAATATTTAAACATCTCGTAAGAATCAACCAGTAACGAATCTCGTCTATTCTCCTAAGAAAGGTTTAGTTTGAAGTTCTTCAAAAGAACTTAGAATAATTTCGTCTACTGCTAATATTGTTTTCTCATGTGTTGTCCTCTTCGAATATATTACCTACGGTCTATAGGTAGTTAATAATTTCGTAACTGGAATGTTTACTTAATAATATATAACATATATTACGTAATAATACATAGTTCCTAAAATGCTTGGAGTTTGGAGTACTTTACGAATAAAGTTGTTTCTGGTTGTAGAGGTTCGATTTTATTAGTAGAGCAAATTATGCTAGATTGGATGTTTCATTTCTGGAACTGGTAATAGGTCTGAAACCACCAGACAAACGATCAATCTGCATGCAAAAATTCTTCTTTAAACAAAACTTCCACATTACTACAAACACCTTAATTGAATTGTTTATTTAATTATAGAATATAATTTAATATGTATTTATATTACGGCCGAAATACAACATGGTACAAAATTAAATTGAGAGACGCCAAATTCCTTACTTTGAAATGTTGCGATTTGGTAAAAGTTGTTAAATTTGAAAGCTACCTAAAACCATACAGTGTGGTCAAAACCGGATAGAAAGAAGAAAAAGAAAGACGTGCTTTAACAAAATGTATATTCCTTTTATCACGTACATGTATGAAATTTTTAGTTAAAAAAGTATTGACCTATTGTGTTTTCAAGAGAAAAAGCAAAATATAAACTTAATAACACTGAAGTTAACCGTTTTGGAGATATGTGTATGCCATTTTAGTGTTGAATTCAACGTATTATTCGGATTAATTTGTGTGTTATTTGCAAATAGGTATTGGTTTGTGGTAAAGACAACTTTTTGATTTACGATTTGTTGAGATATCACTAGACTTTGTACTAAAAATCTCATTTATGCGCGAAATAAAAAGTCCCAATCCTTCTCAATTAATCTCAGTTTCTGAATATACTGACAATTTATTAATTTAAAATTTTAACAATATATTTTTTAAAATATTTTCAGGTCTACTGACTCAGTTGGGATCATGTGGCAATGTACATTTAACAGTTTCCTCGCTTCAGGATAACTATCTCGAATTAAACTGGGTTACGAAGGATTGTGATGAAACCAACCGACCAGATTATATTGTGTTATCGACCAAAAACTTGAGGGATAGAGATGTAAGTACTCTTAAGGCGGGTTTATCAGTGCATGTTTAACTTTAGCTTGGGTTTGCTTGGGTAAGTTAGTAGCCCTGAAATATCAGTCTTTGATTGTGAAATTTGATTTTAGCTGTTGGTTAAGTTCTTAATCAAGCACTCCTTAACATATCAATTAGACCTATCTCTCGTCTCTCTGTTGTCAGCAAAGTTATGGAAAAGGTCATCAACTTGCGAAATATAAAATATCTAGAAAAACACAAAATCATCCTTGACAGACGGTACTCCTCAACAAACTAACTTCTTATGGCCAACCTCCCAAACTATGTACCTGGATCTGTGGTTTCTCTAATCGGCGCATATTTGTCGTGGTGGCCAGTCATTCATCCAACTTCCATCCCATCAATGCTGGAGTACCCCAAGGTTCAGTCCTAGCACTAACCCTATTTCTTCTTCACACTAACGACCTGCTCTCTCCAACTATCAATCCCATCAACAGTTAGGCTGCCTATAGTACTCTCCACTCCAACGTTCATTTTTACAGACAAGTCTCGAATCAAGAGCTGGATAAAATACGAAGACCTATGCACCTATTCCTTTCCCAAGATCTTCAATTGATCTTGGACAGGGGTGTCGAAAACCTTGTTCAATTCAACGCCTCCAAAATCCAGTCCTGTTCCCTGTGACGTAAAAAATGCGGCAACACTTACCCCATCCATATGAATGGCCAAGCCCTACAACGAAACGTTCGATCTTGTTGGCATCGCTTTCGAACGTGATCTCAGCTGGCGTAAACACATTACATCGGCAGCTAAATAGCGTGGCTTTCTTTTTCGAGCCAGAAAATACTTATTCCCTTCCAACTTGTACACTCTCTAGGTGTCCCAAATACGACCAAACCTGAAGTACTGCTCCCACATCTGGGGAGAGGTGTAACCTTCGACATTTAACATCATTGATCCTTTTCAAAAGAGAGCCATTCGACTCATCAATGACCCAATCCTCATAAGAAAACACCCTTCTCTCGCTCGTCGATGCACTGTTGTGAAGTTATCCCTTTTCTGCCGATACTCCCACGGGGTTTGCTCTGAAGAACTCCCGCCCTTCACTGTTACTAACAGAACAAGATGCGCATTACGTATGCATTCCTTTACTGCCCAGCTACAAAAGCCTATATAGAACATCTCTCTAATCTAAATACTTTTTGACATCGTGAATAACAAAATATAATTTATTAACATAAACCAAATGAAATAATTTTAGGAAGATCGATTCTCCTCTGCCTTGTCACAAATAAGAGCGTCTGATTATTCCAGTGGGTACTACAGAACCAAAATCAAATTTCGAGAACCGTGGCTTCCCGGCAACTGGGAATATGATATAGGTACTGTGAGAGCTGATCAAGGTCCACATTGCTTACCATATTGGATAGCTTCTATTCAGTATGACAAAATAATTGATTCTAGATGCTTGGCCATTGAGCCGACTTGGATGTATGATAACAGGTAAGTAGAAGTAAATGTTAAAGATTTATTGTTTAATGTTATTATTTTATTTAGTTTTTTGACAAGATAAGCATATACTAGTTTACTTTTTTTATGTTATACTTACTAACGTTTCGGAACCTATCCTAAAGTTACAGATAAACAGATAAGAAAGTAAAAATATGTCTATGCACTAGACAACGTGCGCGAGTCATGAGGACCTAAAATATTACTAAACAAGGGACTGGCGAACGTGCTTGACACATTCAGATGTTTTAACGTTGATCTTAAATTGCGAATAAGGAATGATCATGTATGTTCGATTATCATAAATCGTTCAAGTTACTCCTTACAAGTCCAAGGGTATTATTTTTAACCGCAATTTTCCCGCGCTTTGAGTGACGTCAGATGATATGTAAACCACGCATTGCCGTTTGAGTTACCTATCTATTCTTACCATACCGAACTCTAAGTTTATTTATAAACGAAACTATTTGTTGTTTGCATAAAGTTCGTTTTTTGATCTAGTGTATTTTGTAATTCTTTTTATTAAACAAAACTATCCAATAAGTATTGCATTGCGATAGCGTGCGAAAATACCAGCGGAAGTGTGAAACTCTTTTTTCATGTGCCAAGAACACCCGAAGTCAGAAGTCAGAAGAAAGTAATGCAAAGTTTATTAAAAATTTTACAAAAATAGCAATATTGCACCAGACCCTTAAATCTTCTACTAAGTTTATTTGTTGCATTTACCGCTCCCCATCAGACAACTCCTACAATGAGTTATTTGACTTTCTCTCGGCAAAAATTGACCATCTTATTATTCTACCCTGTGCCGCCAAAACGCACTGAGCGAAAAAATGGTCTATGTCATCGACATAGACCGTTCTTTCCTCGGTTCTTTCACTGGGTAACTCACTAACACAAGAATAACTCTGCCGTACGAAAGCAGAACCTAGTAACTCGAGTTACTAGGTTTTAAAAAAGTAGTGTGTTTTGAAGTCAGCTCGTCAACCTACATCTGCACATATTTTTTGTTATATTTTTCTAGATTACGGTTGCTCCAATAAAGCTCTTTCGTTTTCTAGTAACTTGAAAATTCCTGTATATCTGCTTCGGCAAAAGACAGTAACTACAGTTACGACCAGTAGTAGTAGTAGGATCTTATACATATGTGCGTTTAGGAGAACATAGTAACTCCAATTACCATGTTTTGCACACGTAAATGTACCTACCTTACAAGTAGGAACTAAAGTTACTGCAAGTAGTATTATGATTCTGCACACTCGTATTAACATAGTACCATTAGGAACTGAATATTTGAGAATTGTGGAACCACACCGGCAGAGTACTACAATGTTTATATAGGTATATGAGTTATGAACACACGAAAAGTTACTATAAGTTTACTAATCTATAAGAATTATGCTGTAGAATTCCTATAACTAATGATGCTATGTTTTCTTACCGTCCACACATTACTTACTAGCAGTATATTCCTTGGGTAAAACCTAGTAACACATTTTTCACGGCAAATTACTTAGAATTCGTGAGTTTTATATAGGGCATGTAAATTCTCGTCAAAAACTATGCCGCTAGACCCCAAGAACTATAGTTATTTCATTATCTCTTCAAACGGCTAGAGAACTTTAGAAAAACCGCTCTCCTGAAAAGTGGTCAATTCAGAGTTACTAGGTTCTGCTGTCGTACGGCAGAACTTGTGTCAGTACTTCGACGGAGTCGTTTAATGACCTGATGTTTGTCTTGGTTTAGAGGGTGTTTTACATTAATTTACGCTATTTAGTCAGTTTAGCGAGCGTTTCAAAATAAGAAAAAGAATAACTTTGTATTTAGAAAAACGGTTCGGATAGTGACATTTCTTCTACTAGCGACAGCGAGGGTGATGTAGGTATTTACCTAGAGTTCTGCAATAAAGTGTCGGTTTTCCGTAACTCATAAACTGTTTAAGCTAGATATTTGATTCTTTGTATGTTTTACAATATAAAAAGTTGCATGCTCTTACTATACAGGGTGTGTCAAAAATGTAGTACTTAAATCAGGATAAATATTTTTTCTGATAGTAAATGATTAAATAGTCATGTTATTCCGCAACTTCCGACGACTAAAGCCTACTCAGAACTATTACCTATTAATGAAAATAAAATCAAGGACCTAAAAGACGTTTTGCAATATATTAGTGGCGAAGATGTGGCATTTTTCTACCACATTGTATCATAGACAGGTTCTTCCTTTCAAAATATCCAATAAAGTTTTAATTCACAATAACATAAACATAAACACAAAAGCAACAATATAAATGGTTAAAAACCAAATTGAGTGGGAAAAGGGTCCAAGTTTATTCAACATATTTGACATAAATGACACTTTCAATAATATTATTGATTTTTCCTATAAAACAACTCTAAGTAGCAAAATAAACAACCCATCTGTGAACGCCAACCTTGCGTTGTTGTTGCTATTTAAAATAATTGTTTTTTTTGTACCTTCTGAAAAATTTCTCCAACTGGACTTGGTCCCCCCACCCCCCTTCCACTCACCGATTCAATTAGTGTAATATTATCCACAATTTCTTTTTAAGTTTATTCTGCTATTTCAGACAATATTTGGGAAGTCAAAAAATTGGAAACCTTTTTATCCCTGGAACACATAATTCTGGATCCCACAAGGGCATAATTACATACTTTGAAGGATATGTCCTCAATCAAGACCGAAGCGTATGGACACAGTTGGTCTTTGGTATTCGATATTTAGATCTCAGAATCGGCTATATTCCTGACGGGGGGTGAGTTATTATAAATTCTTTATCTACTTAATAAGAACAAGCAAATGACTTACATGTCATTCATTTACCACCGACTCTCTAAACCGGTTGCAGAGGTTACAATATTAACACATTATTTTAAAGAATCATGGTCCGTATATTACCCCTTTTTTACTGGTATAAACGACACACCAAACCGTAACCAGGGTTGAAAACGGAACACACCTTCAATGCCATCCAAATATTAACACTTTCGTGTGTCCGTTGATTTAACAACAAGGGCGAAATATCATTTTTTACATGTCAGTGTGATCAGGGATTTCCAAGTTATTTATAACCCAGTCAAGTATGTGGTCTCCCAGCCCCCACCTACTTCTTAAGAATGGCTGTTGCCAGGCGTTGAGGTATGTGGCATATTTTTAGATTGATAAACTTTACTAAAATAACGCGGTAACGAAATTTAGAATAAGAGTGGCAACGTCGCTTCACGTGGCGTCGTCTGGTCCATTGATTAATCTGATCATTTAAAGGCGCAATTTTTTGTGTGTATGTTCCAGGCAGGTCAGAGTATACGTGCGCTCCGAAATTTTAGGTGATTTTTGTATTCCCTAAAAGGACTTTATCTAGAAACTTTGAGATATGGTGTGTCACTGCGAAGAGTGTTTAACCGGAACTATCTTTTAAGAGGTTTCCTGGGTGGACTACAGAATACAGGAAAGCCATTAAGGGGCGCGCGGAGTCGAAATTATAGCTGCCGTTCTTTGTCCTATACACGCACAATGTATGAAACAAAACGCTAATTATTAATGAACGGCTGCTTCTCCTCTTGCTGAAGGTCAGGGCATCCGCAACATAAAACATACAAGGGTTGGGTTGCGACGCGAGGAATTTTACAACAATGCGGTTCTTGGAATATCTCGAATTCTAAAAGAATGATTTTAATCTGCCTAACCGACAATTATATAAATTCTATTAGTTCATCATGATTTATAATTTCACACTGTTTTTCTTCCATTATTACGGCCGTGGGTCATATTACATTGCCTCGTACCAGTCCTCAACTACACTAACCCCCTGGTTTGCACCCCCCATTCCCTCAGGGGCTAGCAACCCCTGGTTTCGCGCATGTGAAATGATGCTATCATCCGTCCTTTAACCGGCGTGAATTGGCGACTCAAATTAAGAACATGGCGTCCTCTTCAGCCGATTTTCTACTATAACGGGGAATGTTTTCGTTTCGTCTTTGTCTTCATAATCGCGTCATTTGGAATTTTTGTCAATTTTGTCAAGTAAGCCTTTCTTCCCCGTAAAACATTAGCTGACTGCAGCTGGCTTCCGTAATTTGAGTTGCCAATAGGACGGTTTTAACGTCGATTCATTTTTCACTCTTCGCGTCATCGTATTTGTCCTTGCCAATGATACTACACCCACACAGCATTCATACTGCGATCACGAAATATACATGCTCGGGGATCGAACCCATGATCTCTCGATTTGGAAGTTCGCGCCATACCAATTCGGGGCAACACTGTCCAACTACCTCGTGATAGCAACAATAAAACTGTCGGAAACCAATGTTGTCACTCGCTTGAAGTATGAAAATTTTTCATACAAAATTTGAACTCCTAAATCCTAGTGCTAAAAAAATTATATAATTTTTACCGCAATTGCTGATAAGCTAATAAAAAAATTTCGAAACGGACCCATTGTCTTGGATTAGTAGGTGGCAAAAAATATTACACATAATATAGGTATAAAATAAATAATAAAAATCTTGATAAAATAGCAATAGAAAAAAAGTATAGGTATGTATAATTTTAATTTGATAAATAATATTATTAATTAATTTAAGTTTTTAGATTTTATATATACCATGACCATGTCAGAGTTACCAAAATAGAACCAATCCTTCAACAGATTAAGAAATTTGTGGAATTGGCCCCGCAAGAAATAATTATTGTCGACTTTCATCGTTTTCCATACCCGAGAAATTTTACCAAACAATTGCACAGCCAATTAACAAACTTAGTTGATAGTTATTTATGTAACTATGTGCTACAACCTACCGGTCTACAAATGGGTAGTGGACCTACTTTAAATGAAATTTGGTCTCAAAACAAAAGTGTTATTGTATCTTATGCAGATAGGTCGATTATCAATCGTAAGTAAAATTATTGTATGAAGAGAGTTCGTAGGTTGTTCTAGCCTTGGTCAAATTTCGTCCAGCTTATCAAGTCTAGGAAGAGACGTAAATCTTTCGATATGGCCACGCACCCGTAGTGCGTAATAGACAGCGGCTAGACTTGCATATTTTGTCTTGAAAAGTAAACGGCTAGTACAGTCTGCGTGAAAACAGTGGAAGTATTGCGTTTATTTTGAGAAAATAAAATAAGGTAATTGTTATCGAATTTCAACCTAAATTACGACGTAAAGTTTTGTTAGGGCAAACCAGAGAGGTGATAGCAAATGATATTTTTTATGCGAAGCGGAAGAAAAAATACCTATTAAAGACTTTAACAAAGTGCAAGCGCTTGCAGCGACTGCAGCTGGCTTAAGTTTGTCTACCATTAACAGAATTTCTCGTGAAATAAAATCTGTTGTACACGGTGCTTCCACATCTTTTTTGATACCACGCAAAAATTACAAAGAACTGCATCTAAATCTAATATGAATGAATATGAACTGAATTCCCAACTACCTCCGATTTGTAGCTTTGTTATGATCATCTCCAGATGATTCTATACCGAGACGCACATCGTGTACTAAAAATCAATATACATATCTCTTAAAATATAAATATAAAAAAGTTAAAAATATATTACTGTTCCCTGAATGCTCAATGCCAAAACTCCAAAGTTTCCAGAATCCTAACCAAATGAACATGTCAAATATTTTTGTGGAAGAAATTATCTGTATACCTCATATTTTTGATTCTAATTATTTTTCTTTTAGATTCTCCGTGGCTATGGCAGCCAATCAAACAATTTTGGGGCGACACAAACAAAGTACCTAATTTAAGAGAATTCTTATATAGGTCGATTTCTCAGCACAAAAGCTTTACGAATCCCATGTGGGCACTCATGGCTGAGCTCACGCCACAACCATGGGACGTTATTCTCAGGAAAAATAACTTAAGGAATTTAGCACAAAGTGTAAATAACGAGGTGACTAAGTGGTTTAGAGATGAATGGTTCAACGAAGCAAATATTGTCGCCACGGATTATTTTTTAGGAAATGATTTAATACATGTGGCAATTGTGGGAAATAAAGCAAATCACAATTAACAAGCATTTCATTGAATTCTAAATATACGGAATGTTGACTCCGGAAACACAATGTTCACATCCGGAAACGGATGTTTAATGCAAGCTATTTGTTTAAATTTATTTTATGTCAGCTCTAATCCAACAAGTAATATGGAAACTTCCCGCCAGAGACCATGTGCTCAGGAGAATGATAAGTTACCAATGTTTACTAAAAAGTTTTCAAAAGTAGAATTTGTAGAGTTTTTTCGGAAACTATTCTTCATTTTTGCTACAAAGTAACCTTTGCAAGCTTGTCAATGAACAGTTGATGGTAACTTGTAAATAAAATGTTTCTTTTCAAAGTTTGCGTATCTTTAAAATTGATACCTATCTGGAATTTAGAGAATGGAAGCATACGTTAGAAAAGTTGTTATCCACACGCACTTACAAAATTGATGTTAACTTTTAAAAATAATTTTTTAATAACTTTTCAAAAACGCGGTTACAAAAAAAACAGATTTACAGAAAAGTTGTAAATCAAATTCTCATGCATTTTTTATTTATTAGGATTTTTTGCAATTTTGCAAAAATAAACTTAGTGTCAGTTTCATGTTCCGGCGTCGATGATTTCCGTCCGCCATTTTTATAACCAAACAAACACAAGAAGTTTGTTGTGAGTACCTGCAGTACACCTGATTACTTCCATCTTCGTTCATAATCTGCTTTTTCTCATGAAATTTATTATCTTCGGTCAATTAAGGTAAGTGTATTTTTAATTATTACGTAGGTACTTTGTTGTTTTGCAATATTTTTCTTTAAATAGTGTTTGAAAATGACAGAGGAGGCACCTTCGGGTTGTGGGCATCACCCACCGAGGCATTTGCAAAACCAAAGGTAAATTTATATCATGTAGATCCCTAAATATATTTTATTATAAATGATAGGTTTGTTCTTTTGTGTAGCAAAAAACTGCATTGATTTTTTTTAATAGATGTTTTTACAAGTAAATGTTTTTTAGGCTAGTGCAGTTTCGTGCGACACAAAAAAACAATGAAAACTAATGGTACTTTTCTCGTGGAGCCATTTTGGAATTTTTGGCCGCTCTGCCAATGCTATCTCATATTTTAGTGTGTTATTATTTTTTCAGAAAGCAGAACTTTTCATAGAGTAACTTTTTTCAGAAAATGGATAATGAAAAGATCTGGAAATTATAGTATACCAAAAATTGTTTAAATTTAAAGTACCCTTGTTAATTACAAATTTCAGTATATAGCATTAAATATTTTTAGCCTGCTTTTTACTAACATGGGATTTCTGTATAATTATAGTATTATCTAACTGTGATAAGTTTAGCAACTTGCGTTAACTTGTCAGCGTTGTACAGAAACGGATTTAGGCTTAGGCCCGAACCTAGGGCGCCAAAATTTTAAATGCGACTAAAGATCAGTGTAGAAAGTAGAATATTATTTAAACTAAATCCCGATAATAAGTATTTTTGACACAAATTACTTATTAACATCAGCTCTACGTTTCAAGTGAAAGCACAACCATCATAATAAATCATATAATAAAAAAATTGTGTCAGAAACAATTTGGATCAGGACTTGGATAAATTAAACTCTATATACCACCACAAAACAAGAAGGAAGCCATATCGGAATAAGCCTAGGGCGCAATCTAACTTAAATCCGCTCCTAGCGTTGTAACATAGTATTTACTTACAGCAGCTGTAAAAGTATTATTTCCAGCTGTGATGGAACAGGTTTTTAAAAAAAATGTTATGGCGTGGTTCATTCATCGAAAAATAAGGCATATGAGGAATAGAAAAAGCGAGGAATGACTTCAAAAGTAGTATATAAAAAGAAGAACATTTCCATTCTGAGAAAATAAGTATTGTTTTTGTCTGATTCGTTAAAATAAATAATTATATTATTGTTATAAAAACAGCCTTTATTTAAATTTGATTTTTATTGAATTTATGATTTTTCTTAGATAATTATTAGGTATAGGAATAGCCGACTGTGTTAGTATTCTTTTAGATTTCACAATTTAATTTAGGTGGTTATTTGCTTTTTAGTCATTTTATTATATTGAGTTCTGTATCAGCCTCCATAATTACTAGGAGTGCTAAATGAGCGACGATGTATGAAGACTGATCTGTAAACTTTCAAAATGAAACATTGGAACAATGAATGTTTTATTTTAAGTTTAAAATACATCATGACTTTACACATAACCTTTAAGTTTTTATTATAAAGACCAATATAGAACTCAATTTTAAAGAAAAAGAGTAGTACCTAAATAATCGCCTAAAATATAAATAGTGAAGGAATAAAAAATTACCAAAACCTTTCATTTGCAGACTTAGTGTAAAGTTGCAAATATAAGTTTGCTACCTACTTCTTATCCATATTTGCAAAGCTGCCAGTAGGTTTGCTTTATTATTAAGTTTCATCTGCAGCTTCCTTGGACACTTTTAAATACTGACTTAATGCAAAAGTAAATATTTTTTGCTGCCAATTTGTAACAACCTCATATAAGCTTGCAGAAAATGCAAAAAGTAACCTTTATACATGTAAGTCTAAAGCTAACTTGTGAAGGAAAATTTTACAAACGAAACCGCACTGGGGGAAATATTTGCGGTTTTCGGAAAACTTTATGAAACCTTAATGCATAGTATGGTTCATCTTTACACTTTCACCAGAAATACGACTGCGAATTTGACGCAACCTTGCTGTGCTCAGTGGGCATGCTTAGATAGGTTTGTCTTCGAATCCTGAATGGACCGTTTAAAAAGAATTTCCATACCGTGAACTGCCAAATTTCCCTACAATTCCCTACGGTAGCTTGATACGTACAGTAATTAAAATCACCGCTAATTTTTTGAATTTTCATGCCACCTGTCGCTGCTTTTGGCATTTAAATTAAGAAGGTTGCGTCCTCATTGGTCAATTTGCTAACTACCATAGTGCGAAATGTTTTCGTTTTGTCTTATTGTATTACTTGGCACCTTTATCAATTTTGTCGCCTAGTGAGCCCTTGTAATAAAATGGATTATTAAAAGTTACTTATTAATGTTAATATCATATAATATAATTAATTAATATTATATCTGACTCGATAGTTATTTTTACGAAAATAGTCTAAAATTCTGAACAAAGAAGATTCTAAAAGCCATAATTTTCAATACTTAGTTTCTCACGGAAAGCGAACATGTGGTTCAATATCAGGGGATAAGAAAACCAGAAAAGGCAATAATATGGCCAAATAACAGATATACCTAAATATTTGGTTTCAAAACTCACAGAAAAACAAAATTAAGACCTGTTAAGAATTTAAAATCCATATGTCATAAACTTTATTACAAGGGGAACAAACAAAAACTTATGGATTATATGGCTAGACCCGAGAATGCAGAAAAAACAACAACTGTGGGTGGTAAGGCCACCAACGACTTTTATGCCGCCAAATTTACAAATGTAATTTCCAACCCGTATTCTATTGATATAAAAATATGGAGAATGTCGATTATATCGCGAAAATTGTAATATATCCGCTCAAAAAATTAGTGTAATCAAAGTGGTTTTTTCCTATGTCACATATATCAAAATGCACATATAAAGAAAACAGATAAGTAGCTTAAATAACAGTGGATAGGTTTTTTTCATCACTTTGAAAGTTTAGTTAAGCTAGTAATATAAATATTTCATACATTTATATGTATTATTACCGGAGAGAGATCACAAAATATTATAATTAGGTAATTCCCTGTTATTTCGTTAAAATTGGGAACAACTAGCTACATCTAGTGCTAAATATCTGAAACTTACAATTTAAAGACGCTCTTTTAATTGGTCAGAAACTTAAGGGAGGTACTCTCACAGGGATAACGAGAGCTATCATTGGCCATAGGATACAAAGAATAGATTTATAGATGGATGAATTAAGAATGGGATGCTACGAGGAGCCTTCCTCTAAGTTAACGGGGGTATTCAAGGGTAGTTTCGAATCGACGTTCGTTTGATACCTTGGTGCCATCTAAACATCAAGTGTGTGTAGATGCGAAGGAAAACCCGACTTCGATTTTCAATCCTAGTCTATCTACACGTACCTGCTTGGGAATCCGCAATAGGGTAATTATCAACAGTAGTAAGCCAACAATCAATTTTGTACGCCAGCATCGAAGCGGCATTAAACAAAACAAAATAGGTAAGTCAAGATTTAATTTATTTATTTTATGATTAATTCTTGGAGTTATGCTGACGCTATTGTGGCGACATCTTTATATTTTAGTACATTTTAGTCAATCCTTTAATAAATTGTTAAGATCTCAATGTAAGGATGTAGTTAGCAAAAATCGTATAAAATAAATAATCTTTAATTAACTTATAAAAAAATAAAAGCTAGTATTGCAAATAGTATGCATTGGCTTGTAGTTGACATTAATCTTTACACGGTAAAGAACAATAAAAATACACCTAATAATATTGAATTACTGATTACTATACACTAGACAGTCAAATACACTTATATACAATACATTTTACTTTCTATGACACCGCCATGGTAATTTTTTTATATTACCAGAATCCCTTAAGTAAAATGTGGGCTGATTTTAAAGAATTTATGTCAAGACCAATAATAATTATTCCTTCCTTTTTTTAATGTTCCGTGATTTTACAGTGAGCAAATTTTAAAACATGTTGATTTAAGTTATCAAATTATTTTCTAATAGTTAAACTTTCTTTCCTTGCGTTTGGTTTCCGCAATAATTTAATATTTGAAGCCCAAGGCGTAATTTTACTTGAGGGTTTAAGAATTTCAAACCTTGTTCAATAATTCTCATAATTTAGTGAGACCGAGAATCATAAAAAATAAAATACTCTGTACATACTCATACAACTTATATGGTTTTGAATTTACTGTCGAAACACAAGCAATTTTAAGCCATGTCTATTTCTCTTAGATGACCGTATATGTAATTCTTTATTTTAAAAATTTTAATATACATATTTTTCATAAATCGGTATAAATTAAGCATAATGCTTTTTAGCCAAAAATTTATTTTATAATAATACAATACAAACAAATTCTGAATTACACAAATCAGAATTTGTCTTTTAGTAACCATCTCAGTAACCAAGATAAAGTTAGATAAAAAAAAAAGTCCTCAACGTATGCCGCGGAATCAATCACGCATGCCTTGAATTATTACTCTTGAAAGGTAACATAGGAAAAATAGAACTGTCAAGTTCTGAAGTTTTTATTTTTAAGAAAATTAAATATAGTAATCACAGCAGAACAAAAAGCTATTATGATCGAAAGTTACTTTAGAAATGGTAGAAGGGTTGATGGCCAGTGGATTTATTCAACACGGAATGCCATTCAGGATTTTCAAATAGAATTTCCAGACATAGTAGTGGATTTCGACCAGTTTCCGCAAGTTTAGACGAGATCTGGGGGTTTGTTTAAAGAATCAGGAAGTATGAATAGAAAGGAAGGCAGTGGGAGACCCAAAGTTCGCACTACACTAAAAGTGGAAGAATTGAGGAAAATTGTTAATGAGCACCCAATAACCCCTATTTGCCGTTTAAGCCAGCAAATAAACGTATCTTACGGGACCTGCTAGAAAATCCTGAAATGTGACCTGCATATGCACGCTTGTCGTCTAAACTAAGTCCAAGAATTGTTACCAAAAGACAAGCCGCAGCGAATACAATTTTCAGAGCGGTTTATGGGTAATTTGCATAATAATGAAAGCGCATTTGAAAATACCTTTTTTACTGACGACGAGGCATGGTTTTACCTCTCTGGTTATGTAAATTCTTAACAAACGAGAATGTGGAGTTCTGAAAATCCACATTTCTTTATAGAGAAGCCTCTGCATTCACAGAAAGTTGGTATGTGGGCGGCTATATCGAAAAGAAGATTAATTAGAAAAAAACAAATTTTAGGCGTATCTTACTGAGTAATAAATCTACCTTTTTGTGTAATTTAACTTTTACAATCCCTTGAGGGGTGACGCTAGGGAGTTGATGTCAAAAATTTTGTTATGCCGTGTGTTATCTCATTTTAAAGGTCTTCAAAGAAGAAACATTTTACCGCAAACCCGAGGTCATTATTTTAATTCGTTTTTTATTGGCAAGCCTTAAAATATTAAAAATCGTGAAAAAAATTAACGCTATTCACTTAGAAAGTTTAAGATTTAGTACTGGTTTAAATTTAGATCTTCTAGTTGATCAGTTATGTTTTGACAGGTTTTGGTCCTGTTATTGTTAATAAGTCGTCATTAAAAACTTATGAATTATTCTGATATTTCAGCAATTTGCTTGGTTTCCAAATGATTTTCATCTTGGAACGAGTTGCTGTAACAAATTAAGTTCTATTATTATTGAAAGTGCGTACTAAAATTGCCCTTTTCTTTCTAAATTTTCAAAAAAGCTCAGAAATAAATTCATAGTCTAAAATTTAGTTGTCTTATTCTTACACTTATACAAATTAGACCGGACTAGCGTTGGAGAATCTGGCTGTAAAAGTTAAATACCTTTATTTCTGTTATTACTTTAAAAGTTGTTCAAAATGAACACCATGAAATTCTTGGCAGTAATAAAGTCACTTCTCACATTCTCGAGAATGGCAGGTGTTACTTCTTGGCAGAGTTACAAAATCGACTTTACTACTGCCAAAAAGTGCATGGTGGTCATTTTGAACAACTTTTAAAGTAATAAGAGACATAAAGGTACTTAAACTTTTTTTCCATGAATTTTTAATTTTTATAGGCTTGACATTTAAAAACGCATTACGATACGGATACGGACCTCGGGTTTGTGGTAAAATGTTTTTTAAGACCTTTAAAATAAGGTCCACACGGCATAGCATCGTATTTAAAATTTTTGACCTCAACTCCCTAGCGTCACCCCTCAAGGGGCTTCTAAAAGTCAAATTACATAAAAATTAGATTTCTTGATTTCTTCTAGCGTTGGAGAATCTGGCTGTAAAAATTTAAATACCTTTATTTCTGTTATTACTTTAAAAGTTGTTCAAAATGAACACCATGAAATTCTTGGCAGTAATAAAGTCACTTCTCACATTCTCGAGAATGGCAGGTGTTACTTCTTGGCAGAGTTACAAAATCGACTTTACTACTGCCAAAAAGTGCATGGTGGTCATTTTGAACAACTTCTAAAGTAATAAGAGACATAAAGGTACTTAAACTTTTTTTCCATGAATTTTTAATTTTTATAGGCTTGACATTTAAAAACGCATTACGATACGGATACGGACCTCGGGTTTGTGGTAAAATGTTTTTTAAGACCTTTAAAATAAGGTCCACACGGCATAGCATCGTATTTAAAATTTTTGACCTCAACTCCCTAGCGTCACCCCTCAAGGGGCTTCTAAAAGTCAAATTACATAAAAAATAGATTTCTTAATCAATAAGATATACCTAAAATTTAGTGTCTCCATCTTTACTAACATCAAAGATATTTGCCCGTACTAAGACTTTTCGGACACCCTGTATACTCGTTCATCGCGTACTAAATGACTATTAATAAATTTTATTTTGTGCTTGGCTTGCTATCACAAGACTGTTTTGTAACAATACGAACATATTATGGGTTTTTAGAATCGCATTTTATGCGTAACAACTGATGTAGAGATAACGCAATACATAGCTTGATATTTGCTGTGTTTCGACATTTACCACAACTTATATCACAGACGAGTTACTATTTTGCGCTTTAATTTCACGCTCGTTTACTGATAAATGGTCTAGTACCAAAGATGTTTCTCCTATAGGAGCTGCTGCATCCATCAAATGTTCAGCACTTAGTGACGCTACACTATTATCAGCAAATGTAGCATCACGTGGACTGTGATCAGGCGATCGTGGCGTATGATTAGGCGATCGTGACGTGTGATTAGATGACCGTGCTGTGCTTCTTCTGAAGCTACTTCTTAAAATTGAAGCAACGTCAGCGGCTGTTAGAGCGTTGGGTGAAGACTGCAGGCTTCTCAATCGTTCCAAAGTTGATACTCTTACAGGACTATCCGTAATTGCTACTGCAACATCACTAGTATTATTCATTTCAACAAACACTGCATTATAATCAGGTGGAGGCGGATCAGTCCCGTTCGGAACCACACTAGGTCTATTACGAGTTGTTCCAGAAGAGCTGCTTTCTCCAAGAACATTCGCGATCCTTCGCATGCTCCGTCTGATACTTTGTCGCAAAAATTTAGCAAGCCGTGCGCCTGTTGCTGTAGTATAGCTGGGCGGAGGAGTGTATTTGGGAGGAGGGTCCTCAGATCCTATGTTTAATGCACCATTGTTGGTTGTCGTGGTTGAATCAGGAACGGGCGGGTCTTCCATGTGCTCACCAATTGGAGGACGGTACAGAAGTTGGATTCTCTAGAGAAAAATTAATATTAATATTACACAGACAGTGATTTTGCAAGAAGACACTCAAAACAATAAAATGAAAAAGCAAGACAGATTAATTCGCTTTCAAGGGGATGAGCTGTACTTGTGACTTTTGTGTTCTTTTTTATAAGGCACCCAATTTCAAAAAGGGAAAAATAAGGAATATGCACATATTTTTTATTGCATAAATCGTTTAAGGAAGTCATTATAAACCCAAAAAAAAATATTTTGAAGAAAATTACTAGGATAATTTAGCTACAAAAAATGTTTGCCTTTCGGTATAATTTAATACAATTTAAAAAACAGCCATTTATCATTAGTGAATAATGACGTCAGGAGATCAGCAAAAATAAGTGTCAATCTACATGTGAACGTAAAGCTTAACCTAAAGTCGAACAGGTTTGTTTTTATCGGAAATAGTCAGAGGGGGGCAATCGAATTTTTTGGGTTGATAGAGGAATAGTGCAACTAGCTTCGGTAAAATATTCAGTTATACAGAATGTTTCGTTTCGGAGCTATTAAACGTCAAATTCGAAATGTTCGCGATTTCCGTTGAAATCGAGTACAGATCACAAAAGTAAATTAAATCGATGTAAATGTTTGGAGGTTGTAGAGGATCCGGAGCTTCAGAACGCTATCGAAAAATGCCATTTGCAGTTCCCTCTTGGGTACTTAATAACTCGAAAACAAAACGTTGGATCGAAAAACGGACTCATAAGTGAAACTTTCAAATCTCAAATTCTTTCCTTTCGCAATACATTTGCCAAAACCTAAACTCACTGGAAAATGGATATATTTGGGGAAATTTGGAATTTTAGCTTTTTGACCCAAAAATTTCACGGTTTCTAATTTTGGTGAGGTAAAAACGGTTCAAATTAAAATCCCATATACGGCATTGAAAAGAGCTCGTCGAAATACATGTTATCTATATTTTTTAGTTTTCTCATTCTTTATAAGAAGAGAGCAATCGTCGATTAAATTTCGATTCTTTGACTTCAACAACGGTACATTTGAATCACTCTATATTTTTCCTATATAATTTTTTCCCAGTTTTTTAACACTATCTTATAAAGGGATAATCACACTTTAAAATGAATACCGAATGGAATGTAAAAACCGAAGTTTCTTGATTTTTTCCGGCAAATCCTATTTTTAACCGCAATATTGTACATTATTTTTCTTATTCGGTGATTCTTTTTGGGTTTATTTTATCCGCTAATTATCTAAAAATACCTCTCACTAATTTAAATCGCTTATTTTTTCGTTAAAGTTAGAAATAACTAGGTTTATTTGCATTGGGGACAAATCGGGGCAAAATTTGAAAATTTTTGAATTTTCGAAGATGGCCATGAAAGAATTGCAGTTTATTTACTCGAAATTATTAGGATATGATGTGTAAAAATTTCGCAAAAATGTCAGTTTTTGTTGCAAAATTCAAAGGTTCCTGGACTGATTTCAGCTTGAAGTATAGGTACAGGGTGTCCCATTTTCGGCACTTTTGCGGGGTATCTCTCTTATTTTTAAAGATAGAGGGTTGCGGTTTTCGCGACAGTGTGCTACTTTTTGATGAAAAGAAAGATGGCATAAAAATATTTTTCATGGCCCCCTTCGTTTTTGACATACAGGATGAAATTAATTTTTTTCCATTTTCGGACTCCCCTCGCATTTCAGTTATCTTGCAACTTATAAAAAAAGTAAAAATGGATCCTATTAGAGTTTTCTACGTAGAATCGAGTGGCGTGGTTAGAATTTCATCACATGTGATACTTTTCGATATATTAACCAAACATATGTTTTTTTTAATGGAACACCCTGTATATTTCTTAACCATTACGTTTCCCCTTTCGACAGCTTTTCAAAAATATATAAAACTTTATAGTTATTTTTTGTTTTTAGTCCTTAAATCGAACTATTTAATTTTAAGCTTTAATTTTGCGTAGTTGGCCGTGTTTAACATGTGGTTTAACGTCAATTCAATCATTTAGATTTAAAAAAGAAACTGGTTAAATCCTGTATTGTCATTAATTTATTAAAATTGGTATTATTTTTAACCTAAAACACTGCTTGTTATCTAGATATATAGAAAATCCTAACCAGAACTAAAACTGCTTAGTTTTTAATTACTTAAAGATTAAATTAGTTGTCTTGAATTATTAATAGCAAATAAAAGTCAAATTTAAAAACAAAACATACAAAACATTAGGGAACGAAAAGAGCTAGAATGGATTAAATGGACTAACTCTTTTCGTTACCTACCTAAAGTTTTGTATGTTTTGATTTTTAATTTGACTTTTATTTGCTATTAACTAATTTAACTTTCAAGTGATTAAACACTAAGCAGTTTTAGTTCTGGCTAGGATTTTCTATATATCTAGATAACAAGTAGTGTTGTAGTTTAAAAACTAATACGAATTTTAATAAATTAATGAAAATACAGGATTTAACCAGTTTCTTTTTTAAATCTAAATACCTGAATTGACGTTAAACTACTTGTTAAACACGGCCAACTACGCAAAATTAAAGTTTAAAATTAAATAGTTCCATTTAAGGGCTAAAAATAAAAAAATCTATAAAGTGTTATATATTTTTGAAAAGCTCTCGAAAGGGGAAACTTAATGGTTAAGAAATATACAGGGTGTTCCATTTAAAAAAACATTTATGTGGTTAATATCTCGAAAAATATCACATCTGATGAAAATCTAACCACGCCACTCGATTCTACGTAGAAAACTCTAATAGGATCAATTTTTACTTTTTATATAAGTTACAAGATAACTGAAATGCGAGGGGGGTCCGAAAATGGAAAAAAATCAATTTCGTCCTGTATGTCAAAAACAAAGGGGGCCATGAAAAATATTTTTATGCCATCTTTCATTTCATCAAAAAGTAGCACACTGTCGCGAAAACCGCAACCCTCTATCTTTAAAAATAAGGGAGATACCCCGCAAAAGTGCCGAAAATGGGATACCCTGTACATGAATAAGATTTTAGGAACCTTCTACTTTAAGCGCAGGGATATTTTATTGGATGAGTCACGCGCTAAATGCCATTGATTTTTCGATGACCCTACAACACTGGAATTCGCCATGTACTCATTATGAGTCATAAAATCCCTATTGACAACACAGTCAATGGGATCATGTTCTACAAGTTTCGAAATTCGCGCGAAAGTTTGCAGTAATAAATCCTTTTTTTTTGTTAATAAAGCCCAAAATAAACGGATAACAGCAACCGCTATAGACATGTAGAGAAGATGAAACAATATTTCAGATTTATTTGGGTTATATGCATATTCCCTATTAAGTCCTTTTTTATAATGTAAATAAATAAAAGTAAATAAAACACTGAAGTTTTAAAGAACCAAAAAAGAACCATACAGCAGGAAGCTTTAATGCCGCTACGCATACTTTAAGCAAGGGATTTTATTTAATTAACCAGTGGCGGTCGCAGCTTTTGTCAAAGGGGGGGGGGCGGTTTAGTAGGTGTTGGGTTGGCCCAATCGTCGGCGTCGGGTTAGTGTGTTACAAAAAAAATTACCTATGTATATTCAAAATTTCTATTAAAAAAGCATGCATGCAATTTTATCTAGGCCACAGTCAATTCTAGAGACGTGTACTGCCTGCACCAACGGTTTTAAATTTTTTGTTTTACCCGCATCGATCATTTATTAATTTATTTCTTCATCCGTTAAAAATAGTGTCTTGGGTTAAGAGGGTAAGGGGGGGGGATCGCCCCCACCGCCCCCCCCCCCTGGGACCGCCACTGAATTAACTCACAAAAAGAGTAGCGAACAAAAAAATTAAAAAATGGTCTTGCATTTTATTTTGTGGGAGTGGCATCTCTCCTGTAATATAGGACAGAGAGGCCACTCACACATATAGCTTTATGGCAATAAAAATATTCTAATTTTAAAAACTAATCTTTATTGACTCTCCAAAAAGTGTGCTGCTTTTATTCTAAATTTACCATAACTGGATTTAGCAATCTTGCTTCTTGATACTAAGAGAAACTAAAAACACTTATTTAATATTCTAAATACAGTGACAAGAAATAATAAAATGCACAAACAAAAACATTAAAATTATGAATATGAATTCGCATCTAATAATCGTTCCATGAAATAATAAAAAATAAAGTGAAGCGTGCAAAATATAAAAAATACATCTATTAATTGAAAATAAACGGGATGTTTATTTGGCTCTGCTTTTTATTAAAATTAATATCCGAGAATATGCGAACTGTTAATGGTAGGTAATCAGCTACTTCAATATATAATTTGGAAAGGAAAACAACCACCAATAGCGTATTTTTATCTAGTTTCGAAATGACGTCTCAGGAGGGTGCAGCTTGTCTACAATCCGTCGAAAAATATATTTTAAATTGGCGGTCAACAAGCGGCGTGATTAAATGGGTAGTATAGCCACGAATTTCAAACAGTGTTTCTAAATTTCTTCTGCAATAAATGCCTAGGACCAAACAGGCTGCAAGGGGGGGGGGGGGGGCATGAATACGCCCCTGGTCCGAGGATTTTTTGAAAAATAAACACAGTGCCTAAAAATGCCTCTGTTTTATTTTCGGTTGGCCACTATGGCATTTAATTTTCATGAATTTTTCTAGAATTTAAAGACAATCTACAGAAGATTCCATTTATTCTACATCTCCCATGTCTCATTTCTCCATATCGAACACCAGGTATACATTATTGAGAGAATATATACAAGTATTGAAAAGAAAAATTTAGAAAAGATTAGTATTTAAACTGGTAGAGAAACACCATCTTTGCGATATCTCTAGTTAAAGAAATCTGTTTATTTTATTATATAGAAATATGTAGGTATTAAAACTGTTTTAATAAAAAAGCGTGTTTTCTTTTATTAAAACCACTAATTGCAAGTTTTTTAGAAATAAAAATTTAAACTGCTCGTCAATAGGTTCGGATAATGGAATTTTTAGCCCCAAATTTGGAACGCTGTAATTTAAAGAATAATTGATCGATTTTAATGGGCTTCGCAACAATGGAAAGCTTTTTCTTTCCAATTTGTAATTTTAGAAGGAACTTAGAAAATATGAAAAACTATATGATGTACAGGGTGAAAAAAACAAACGATGGTAAACATCCGAAATTTTCGCTAGTGACAATTTAAATATCAAAATTTGTTCACAAAATCTGAACAATTCCAAATTTCCGATGTTTTCCATCGTTTATTTTTTTTACCCTGTACATCATGTGGTTTTTAATATTTTCTAAAATTGCAAATTAGAAAGAAAAAAACTTTCCATTGTTGCCAAGCATATCAAAATCGATCAACTATTCTTTAAATTACAGCTTTCCAAATTTGGGGCTAAAAATTCCATTAATCGAACCTATTGACGAGCAGTTTATATTATAAAAATCATTCACGAACAAGAACAAGCGTCTCGAACCTACAACTATACAGGCGGCAGATCGGTAGAGCTGCATTTACTTTCAAAGGCATTTATTAATCACATAATTATTTACAAACGTAATTTCTTACATCTAATTAATTACACAATATGATATTATATAATACATATGATCCTACAAAGTAGCAACTATGAACTAGGGAAAACGCGGCTAGACTGGATGACCGGGGCAGATGTTAGCCTGGGGTAAGGGGGAGAACGTTGTAGAGTTGACGAAGAGGGCTCATTTCGGTGACCCTTTAAGAGCCATGTAACGTGTTATTGTGCGAGACTTAAGGTAATATGCGGATGTTAATTGTTTATAGAAAGCTTATTAGTCGATATCACTGGAAAAACCCTCGGAAAAACCATATTGAAAAAGCCAGCTTCAAGAAGCTGCAGCTTTACACCATATGCTACCACCACACGTAAGATACAAGCGGTGCTTGTACCAATCTTACGATAAATAATATCGATTTTCAATTACACAAATTCAGTTATGGCTTCTTTCTCGTTTGTTTTGAAATCAGAAGGAAACAACTTCTTTTAGAACCTCTTCAAGATAAACCATTAAATGCAATAAATAGTAGAGTATTCTTTAATGAAAACGACTTAGTGAAAGCTGTGGCAACTCTCACGGGACATGTGCAAATGTAGCGACCGCTAAGATGGAAGGCCTCTATAAGAATATATAGATTTACGTTCGTCGCCTGATGGAGTCCAAACCGACTCCAATCGGGATTGTCAATTCTGCTTCTTTTTATTGGGTGTTCTTTATTTTTCCAAATTTAATGCTTCAACTGATGCATTAAAATCAAGGCAAATCCTTAAGTAACCTCTCCTATTTACTAATTTTGTGAAATTAGATCTTTGAAAAGGAGTATTTTTTGCAAAAGCCGAGGCAAAAACCTATTTTTTAAATTTCTTTTAGGAAATCTTATAAAATTGAATGAAATGCAACACTCGCTTAGGTCAACTCAACAAACAACCATTAGATCAGTTAAAATCAGTTTTAATCGAGGCTAGCAGACCAAACAAACAAATTCCTATTCTTTTTATGGACGAGTACACCTACGTTAAATTCGCGATTTAATATAGGAAAAACCCCAATACTTTGACACAAAATTTACGGCGGATTAGTGCTAATCCTTAGACTAAAACGTCGATGCACTCAGCAATTAATACTTTTACTAACGGGATTAGGCGTTTCTTCGTATTCCTGTGATTGGCATAAAACAAAAACATTTATTTAGTTAACAGATTAAGAAAACGAGGTATTTTTCTAAAAATAATCTTTGACTTGTCCTATTTTTGATTCTAATAAAAATATAACTATTAAAAATATTTGTCGCAGTGCAAATTCTGTTATCAGTCAAGTTAACGATTACTATTGAAGTAACCTCATATTTGCTAGATTAGACACCCCAACAAATACCTACTACCTACGTATAACATTATATTCCAGAATCATCTACCTGCTACTTCTTTTCTCTTTTGGCAATAGTTACACGACGCTTTAAAAAAATCAATACTACGCAAAAGAAAATTTACGGATTATATTGAGGCTTATTACTATTAGCATTATTACAAAAATCGTGTAGGAAACAGAAATCAATTCAAATTCTAATACCCCAAATTTTTAACCTCTAGCCATGAAACTGCTACTCATTATGTATCATATATGCTCAGTGCCGGATTAAGCCAGCGCGGAGCCCGTAGCAAATGCTAACAAGAGGCTCTTGGTATGTTTTCGGTACTAAAGTTTAGGATATAAAATAATCGAGCACTTTTACAAAAAAACTTTTCTCGATTTAGTGGGCAAATTTAGAGATAACACTATTCATATCGATTTCTATGAGCAAATCATATTCTATGTTCATTAATGTGAGGTCATTTAGACGTTCTTGTCTTCTTGTCCAATCGTGTTCCTTATGAATTGAAAAGTGATACAAGCGACCATTCATAAAATTCGTTCACGTTTGCGACATTGTTCGAAAGTGGAATTGTGTTGTTTTGTGTTTTCGAGAAGCGTTTGTTTTTCTTTGAAGAAGCCGACATTATTTTGCGAAAAACATTTAAATATGGTACGGCAGTGTCAAGTTTGCAAAAAATTGGACTATTTAAACCCACAAATTTCTTGTATTGGTGTAGTTTTACATACACCTACACATTGATATTTATCAGCGTAACAAAAATTTAATACAAAAAAGCACGCCACTGGTGTCGGAAGAGGCAGCCGCCAGGAATGTTATGCAGTGTTGCCATTTTTTTCTACTGTGTCTACCTCTCTTATCGAATCCATTGCATGTTTTAAACGGATGACTGATTTGGCGCGAAACGATTTTATACATTACATACGTACGACTAGCTCGAAGGAAACATAAGGATATAAGGGAATTCCCCTGTTAGTTTTGCGGTGTTGTCAACTTGCGTGCAGTGCGGTGCAACATATAACTTATGGTGTGGCCAGCGCTCACTTTTAGAAATGTGCTAAAATTATTAATAATCGTTGTAGATTTGGACACCACCGACTTTCCATTGGACGGTAGCGGTAGGTGGCATATACCATATCTATCTTACGCCCAGGCGCGGGGCCCCCCAATAAGCGGGGCCCGTAGCATTTGCTGCTCTTGCTACGTGGCTAATCCGGCACTGTATATGCTATATGCTGCTGTATATGTTACATAAATAGTTCCTTATAATAAGACTTACCTCTAAAATATCCGAAGGTCCGTTGTTTAAATATCGATAGCTCTGGATGACCGCCACGAAAGGCACACAGAGAACCGGTAACAGTTGTATCATAGATCCCACTTGCCGAGACCATAGTGGCCAATATTCTGAAAAAGGAGCATGGTGCCATACAAACATATCCTTGAAGCTGCCATTTTTAAATGTTGTGATGCATAGAACCTGCCAATAATAAGAATAATTTAGCAATGACGGTTTGCGAGACAGACCAACAGAAGCTATATTTTTTATATATTTTTGTTGGATAAAAAGCTTTATACTACAGATAAGTACTTAATTCGGCCGTTTCATGCTCACCATAAGGGCAACGGGAAGAATAACATTCCACGTAAATGACAGCAATGCAGGTGCCCAACTGAGAAAGCAGGTGTGATTTGTCTGACTAAATAGGGTCCTTACGATAGTGTCACCGCTGTATGGCCGTCCTCTTACCATAAACACTGCTACGATTTGAAGGAGGATGACGATTGTGAGCCACCAGATGCTCCCCAAAGTGTAATCCATAAAATATACGACATATATCCCCAACTGCAAAAAAATTAAAAGTGAAAACTTTATATTAAAACATCATAAATATTATGTCAGTTTAGGCAAATCAGAATAGTGTATTTGACTTTTGTATATTATGTTCGATTTAAAAAGTATTTTGCAAAATGTAAATATAAAAAAGGTTGTTGGTTCAATTCCAGACATGGGGTAGAACTTTTTTTTTAAAATACATTTAATTTTTGAAAGACATCCAAAAAAATTAAAATACATTTTTTCTAAAAAATTAAATTTATTAACGAAAAAAAAGTTCTACCACTTGTGTGGAATTGGACCAACGGTATCTGGTGTAATGGCTAAACACATTATACCTGATCTATCGTCATCATGTGCATTCCGTGAATGTATTTGATGATAAGTATAGCAGTTAAAAAATCTTTATCCAGGATTTGCGGCCAAATGGGACAAGGCTGTTAATACGCAATGCAACTAATAGCCCAGTACCGCTGTCTAAAAACGTGAAAAAATTTAAGAAGCGTTGTGACAGCTCTAGGTTGTAGGAGGGGCATGTCTGAGGATATCTGCTATCCTAGTAGCAGCTAAAATTGCTGCTATGATTGTTAATTATTTTCTGACCATGCTAAAACTAGTTTTTCGTCAGAAGCTCTTTTATTTTGCAATGTACGTAAAAGTGGTTAACAAAAAAGTTGTAGGTATTGAAAAAACCTTTCATTTGAATCTTTGACCGTCTAAATACGGTCAGTAGTTACCGGGATAATTGCACAGAACCATTAAAAATGGCCGTTTTTTTAAATCAATAAATAACTTTTGAAAAACAGGGTTTTGGGCTGCTCAAAGTATACCAGGAGATAAGTTTTTACATGCTTAATGTGCCCTATTCGTCTCATCCTGATCGCATTTTTAGATCAAAAGTTATTGTATTTGTTTATTCGGTTTAGGCTCCAGAGGAGCAATTCTTTTCCGACTTTTTGGGCAAGGCTACAGATCCCAGCTTGACCTATATTATCCTATGGTGTAATGTGCATACCGGTTTTATGTTATTTTGCATTGTTACTGTGGCGAAACTAAACCTCAAAAATTGACCGTTTTTTTATAAACATTTAACAATATCTCGGGAATGACCCATCGAATCCTAGTCGAACTTGATGCTTTGGTTAACTGGTACTCCCACGCACCTCTAAGTCCTTTGGAAACGGAGATAGATTTTTTTTTTCAAAATATGACTGTCAGGCGCGGCGCATGAAATTTAAAGTTGTATATCTCTGTTGCTACTTACGGGATCCACGTCAAGTTCAGGATTTTTAACAGTGAGCCTACTAGGAATGTTTTGGTAAAGAAATAAATATTTTGTAATTTGCGAAAAAAAGTTGAATTTTTGAATTGACCCACCTGGGAAAAAGTTAACACGCTTATATATTTTATTTATTATTCTTTCTAAACAAATTTTACATCATTTTGTCGACAATTCTTAAATTTTAAGAGAAAAAAATATGTTAGTAGAAAGTTAGTCATTTGAATTTTTAAAAAATTATATTTTAGGTGTAAAAAAATTCAAATGACTATAACTTTCTACTAACATATCTTTTTCTCTTAAAATTTAAGAATTGTCGACAAAATGATGTAAAATTTATTTAGAAAAAATAATAAATGAAATACCTACGCGTGTTAATTTTTTTCCCAGGTGGGTCAATTCAAAAATTCAACTTTTTTTCGCAAATTAGAAAATATTTTTTTCTTTACCAAAATATTCCTAGTAGGCTCACTATTAAAAAACCTGAACTTGGCATGGGTCTCATAAGTAGCAATACAGATATACAACTTTAAAATTTCACGGGTCGCCCCTGATCACTGCGACGTTACTTATTAATATTAAGATTTGAAATTTACTCTGAAGAAAGAAGAAAAGTTATAGTTTATAAAAATATATTCGTTGTAGTAAAAAAGTGATGTGAAAAAGAATGCATATTATAAGAGTGTAAAGAGGTTAAACATTAATGGTAATACCTACCTCGGTAGCCATGGGAAGACCCAATATAAATCCACAAGCACAACTAAAAAAAGTAATTGTTGTTTCCCACGACTTCAGTACTTTTGCTTTGATAGCCATGATACCGGTAATGACACAATGCCATATTGCCAGCTGTTGTGCTATCCCAAACATTATAAAAATAAAATAAGTCAAGACAGCCCAAAACGGAGACACTTGATCGGCACCCATAACTGCAAAAGTAGCAGGAAGAAGTTCAGTTGCTAATCTAAGTACCTAAAAAGCAATGAATCAAATTTAGCCATAATTTTTTTAATAAACAATTAAGTTCTTTGCCTTAGCATCTTATTTTGCTCAGGTTGGGTTGATATCATTGTTTATTATTGTTGGCATTATTTATCGTTAATTTTGTTTTTAGCAAAAAAACAAGGTTCAGTTTAATGTGAGGTTAGTGCCGTATATGGAATACACCTGAGCAAACCTGAAAAATCTGGATCCTGTGTATATTGTGCAGTCATTGGGCACACGAAGAATGCTCAGGTGCACTGAGCGAGAATTTTGCTTGTGACTTTTGCAAATAACTTGTGTTTATGCCTTGCACAATTAATTCCCACAAATCTTTTCAGACATATTTACATTTATATTTATACTATTCCTTAATAAAATATTTTAGCAATATAACAAACCATTTTTGCAAAAAAAATGACACCCAAGCAAATCCAAACAAAATGGTATTCCATATTTACTCTAATAATTTATCAAAAATACTTTTAAAAATTATAGGATTTAGCTAAGACTTATTTTGACCAAAAACTAAAAAAGCTAACTAAAAATATTACCCATTAATGAATTAATATTAAAATATTAGCAAGCATAACTTAAAACAATACATGAAATAAATGTTGTAGTTTCATGGAAATAAACTAGCCTACATTATAAAAAAAATGAGTAATTATATACCTGATATCCGCTTTCATGCGAGCTATCCACACCCGGCCTGCCTACTTTTTCACCAAGAATAAACGAATTGTGTATCATATATCGTACTGGTGTGTTTGCAAGACTAGGAGGTAACGGATCCTTTAGGGACCGCAAGAATTGATACGAAGACATTCGTTCTAAAATAAAAAAATATATACTCATTTACTACCTACATCAAGGTAGCCACAAAGTGCCCATATGACGTAAGCTAACTGTTCAAAGAAAGACCAAATCTGACGTAATTTCACAATGTCTCGGCCAGCTCTAGATACGCAGCCTTAGGGCGCAGTATTTCTCTATAATTATTCTTTACTTTGAATATACATTTATACTTGTATTCGATGATGCAAGACTCCTTACATCCACCGCTTACATTATAACTAATCTGCGTAAGATATTAACTCTCTTAAATCATTTCTTAGACTTAATCTTTTAGTGGACTAATTAAACTTTTTCAGATCAGTATTATGCTAAACCTAAATTTTGATTAAATCCTATTAGTATTTGCAGGAAATTATGGTTTTTTTTTAAGAATGCTGGAAAATCTTAATGAAATTTTGTTCAAGCCGAATACTGGTTGTTTAATAACTTAACATTTTAAGCTGGAAATTCAAAACACCCTGTGGAGTGCGTTAGCAGTGCCATCAATTTGAAATTAAAATTACACTTTAGTATCATCTTTTTTTAACATTTTACTATTTCAATGGTTTTATTAAGTGCATGATAAGAGGAGATACACAAAATATACAATAACTTGTTTTTCATTTAATATGAGGAAAATTTTGATGTGTTGCGTCAAATTTGTCCAGAAGTGTAGTAGTAAGTAGTTAAATACTTTTTTGATAAAGCAGCTTTGCCCCCATGACTTATTGTTGTGTCAATTTAATCTTTTTCATTGAATTGCTGATCGCCGATATTATCTCGACACAAAAAAAACTTTTCCCTAATGCAACAAAAATTAATAAGTGTTATTATGGGTTGCTTAGACTTTGTCACGAATGTCAAATAACCTGTTTAATTAAAAATATTGGCGTACCATAAGAGAGTTGTGCTTTTTAATAAATAAATATATTTTTAGTTTTTAGTTTTTTAATTTTACTGATAGTAAAAAAAGAAAAGCGTGGATTATTTTAAGCATTCTATTTAATTAGTTAGCGGAACAATTTTTTTTAATTAATTACCTACCAGTGTTGTATAAGGGTATAAAGTTTAAGGTAAAACCTTGCTAGAGGAAGTGAATTTTACAAATATTTTACTTTGAAAGTAACAAAAACATTAGTTTTCAGTTTTTAACAGTGCCGATAGTCACAAAATACCGTGGAGTCTTTTAAGAATTGTGTTTAATTTGTTAATAGAACTTTTGTTTGCTAGAGGAAGTGAATTTTACAAATATTTTACTTTGAAAGTAACAAAAACATTAGTTTTCAGTTTTTAACAGTGCCGATAGTCACAAAATACCGTGGAGTCTTTTAAGAATTGTGTTTAATTTGTTAATAGAACTTTTGTTAATGTTAGTTATTGATCAAGCGTTGGTTTCTTGAATTAAATTGATAGCTGTACTGCGTTGTCAGTTTTGTCTAGGATATTGGTATTTGTTAATCTAAAACATTTTCAAGAGAAGTGTAGGTATTTTAAAGGGATTTTACTATAAAGGTAACAATGACATTATTCCTTATGCTGACTTGTTGCATATAAATTTTTTTGATAGAATTGACAACTTACTCTGTATCATGTGTTTCTTGTGGTTACCGTTGGTTAGAGAAAGATTAAGGGGCGATTGCCAGCTTATTACTGCTAAGCGCCATTTATGAATATTTTTCTTCAATCTGAATTCATACTAGGATTTACTAGTTTCAATAAATGCAGGGAATTTCATAACACCCTATATATGAGCACTAATGAAGCAAACTTTTCTAAATAAAAATCTGCGAAAACAGTAAAATGTAATAATACAAAACTAAAATTAAGAAACTTACCAAAAGAACTAGGGTAATATGAATAACCATAGGACATAAGTATCTGAACACATGTGTTGGCCAAAAAAGCGACCAATAATAAAACTGAAATGGTCATTACAGCTACAAGACTAGAATCTCTTTGTAATAAGTGTTTGTGCTTGTTGTGTGATGCTATTTGCATTATGGCGGCTCCCATGAGACCCCATGTGAGAAAGGTTTCTTGGGCTGCTGCTAACCAGCTCTAGAACAAAAATAGAACTATAAAGTACATACTTATAGTTCGTAAAATAGGACTATTATATGGCCTCGTGAATTTCACAGATTGGCTTATCTTACAAAATTCGATTTCAGTCATTTTAGTAAAAATACGATTGGTGAAAAGAGTTTTGTTATCATAAAGTTGTTTAATTTTGTATATATTCTTAGGCGTTCAACCCGTTTTTTGAGGCAGACAATCGATATAAAACTGAATGAAACTGACAAGTAGCGTAAAAATAGGAATAAAATAAGTTTTTTACTATAAATTTATAATTTTTTTGGAAATTTATAAAGGGAAGAGCAGTTTAAGCAGTGGAAACGGTCCTAAAATGATATAGTCAGATAAAATGACATAGCTAGAGTATTTTCCCTCGGAAAAATTAGAATATGTTGGGCCGTCTGTGAAATAAAAAAGTCACTTTGACATATTTCTTGCAATCCCGCTCGCGCCACCTATAATTGTAATTACAAGCGTCTACGGATAGCTCGTCACTTTTATTCCGTGAATTTTGAACGGTGGATCGGAGGGCACCCTAAGGTCGATAAAAGTGACCGATCCCTCTTTGCCTGCGAGGAAAGAGACTGGTCAGGGCCCCTAACCAGGTGCTAACCCTGTTCCGACCTTAGGGTGCCCTCCGATCCACCACGGAATAAAAGTGACGAGCTATCCGTAGAAAGCGTATAGGTAATTGTAATTGTATAGTTACGTATTGTAATTGTGTAGTTCGTATTTTTCGACTGCTAGTGACTTTTAAATCGAGCTTCATTGCACCGACCAAAATAGTATTCTAAAGTGTTTATAAGAAACGACAAGAAGACGTGCACAAAATAGAAACAAGAGGGCAAAGGGTATTTAAAAGGGTCAGGGACGATTTTCCACCACTTTTCAAATAAATATGCAAAATAAAATTGTAGACTCTATTAAATAATACGAAAATATGGTCTTATAACTATGTAGCAAGAGCAGTGCTAAAGAAGCGGAAATCTGTAAGCTAACACCAAAACTAGCGGTGACTCCGCGGGAATATCAGTTCAACTTTCAGTTCTTCCCCACCTCAACAAATTTTCAAAATAAGAATCATTTGGAAACCAAAGGAAATGCAATGCAATAATAATAGAATAACTCATTAGCTTTTAATGATGATTTAAAATGAAAAGACAAGAAAATTGTCAAACCCCAACTGATTGACTAGAAAATCAAAATTTAAACTAGAACTAAGTTGTAAAACTTTTAACTGAAACCCCAAATTAATTTTCTTTTAATAATACTAGACGATACTTCACCTACATAAATGCAGTTCAAATAGTAAATATTGCACGTGCCTAATTTATACATGCCCACCTGAACTAACCACTATTAACATTTAAAATTTTTTAAATTATTGTTTTCTTCCCTAAGAATGAATAAAAATGTTCAAGGTGGTTAGATGACCAAAATTTCACTTCCTATTACTACATATCGCGTTCGAATTTATGAAGGTTAACAATATATTTAATGACCATTAAAACACTTAACAGCTCACTAATTTAATGCACCAGCTTAAAATCTAACTAGGTTATCTCTAAATATACTTGCACAACTTTTGATTTAATGATTAAGGAGTTACAAAATACAAATACTGGTTTCCATCTGCTCAAAATTTAATGGCCTAATATAAAACTTCGTGATTCTGATGCACTTCAAAGTTAGTTACATGTAAGGTTTAACCTAGGTAATTTTGTGGGCTAACTCTATATAAGTACTGTATATATTACTGATCTGCACAATTATCGAGGTAAAGTTTTATTACTGAAAAGATGTGTTCCTTTACACCCTAGGGAATTTTTTTTATTCATTGGCTGAATGATATTTTTTAAGATATTTCACACTTAAATTTATAAAAACTTGTAATAATTACATTTTTTGTATAAATATAGTAATGTATGGGATAATGCCCCTAAATTTAACATAACATTAGCTATGTCATTAAGCGTAGTAAGATATTTATTCTAAAATGCATCTGGAATTTAGAATTAACCAAGAAATCTTTAAAAGTGCAGAGATAAATAATTCAATTATTACTGACCAACTACTTACCTTAGAATTTAAAAAGAATTCTCCCCACGACGTTTCAGGAAATATAATATTTACAAACTCCGGAGGCATCAATCCCAAAATTTTGGCACATAAAACGAAGGTGCCAAAAACTGGAAGAAGCGTAAATGCGAAAATTACCTAAAAAAAACAAGTAAATCATATTTTTTTAACAGATATAATATCATAAGAGAGAAAATTTTGTCGAAATTTTTTATCGATTGTTATGAAAATTTATTGCTTGGAAATTTCGAGAACGACATTTCTAACAAAGTCATGAGACCTTAGTCGAATGATTTTGAATAAAATTTCATGAACGAAATTGCCAAAACGCAAAAAACTTGAATAATACAAGAGAAAAATTTTGTCTACAAAATTTTACATATCTCGAAACGTAACTATTTACGATAAGTAAGGTATTTCAAAACTATCAGCGGTTTTAAAAAGTGTGACTTTCTATGTCAAAATTTAGAAAAAATATATTATACTTATATTATATAACGACAGTATGTTAAGGTAACTTTAACGCGAGATAAAGGAAAACTGCCATGTTTGGTGATATTATTCAATAATAGTCAAAGAAAAAACTGTATTTATTGTCTGATCATGTCGTCATCCATTATTTGTAGAAAGAGCAAAATAAGTTTGTTCTCACAAAAAGCAACCTATTCTAAACTGTTAAGGTAATTATCGCTATAAAATAAATTTAAAAGCCGCATTATGACTTTCACAGCTAATTAATGCAGTTATCAGGCAGTTAGGTTGGATGTCTCCAAAATTACGAGTATAACTGCTCTAAATCTGCCTGCAGTGATATTAAAATCAACTATTTACAACTGTTACTAGAGCCTTCTATGTCATAGTTACCTTGCCATACGATCGAAGACCCTTGCTCAAAGACACAAATACAATCATCCACACTACAGCTAAATTGAAGGCCAATTGAAATTTTATAGTTCCGTAGGCTACTCCACTTGGAAGATGGTACCGTTGGAGAACGATGCCATTAAAATAGTCTGGAACTGTTTCTGTCAGTTTATAGGTACCGTTGGCAAGTGAATGAAAATCTGGAAAGGTAATAATATAGTATTTTTATTTTTATGTCGGACAGTCCAGGCAGACTTTATCTATTGATACGGGATTTAAAGAATTGGAGATTGAGAGGGAAAGGAGAAGCCTCTGCAGGCAATTTGTTCCATAATCTGGAGACTCTAGGTATAAATGAGGGAGAGAAGTGGGATGTTCTAGGTTTTTGTAGCTGGACTGTACAGGGATGCATATGTATAACGCGCTTCTTGTTGTTCTATTAGGAACAGTAAAGGGATAGTGGTTAGTTCTTCCGAGCAAAATCCGTGGAAATATCGGTGGAAAAGAGACAGATCCCAAACAGCGCGGCGATAAGCTAGAGATGGGAGCTCTCTTGTGAGGACTAAGTCGAATAACTCTATTTTGGATAGAATCAAGGATGATACATGTCCAAGGTAAGCTGCTCCCCAGATATGGTAACAGCATTCCATGTTATGTCTTGTTTGGGAAACAGAGAGTGTATAATTTGGAAGGAGAAGTGCTTTCTGGCTTGGAAGAGAAAACCAAGCTTTTTGGCCCTGTGATGTAAGGTTGTTTGGTTTTTCGTGTGACAGGGAGCAAGACTGGATTTTGGAGGCATTGAACTGAATAAGGTTTTTGGCACATCAGTCTCAGATTAATTGGAGATCTCAAATGGATAGGTGCATAGACCTGCGTCTACCACCCAGCTCTTCAATCAAGATTTGTTTTAAAAAATGAATGTTAGATGAAGAGAACTGTGGATGGGACTGGTAGTTGAAGAGAGCAGGTCATAAATGTGAAGAAGTAATAGGGTTGGTGCCAGGACTGAACCATGCGCTACGCCAGCATTGATAGGATGGAAGTTGGATGAGTGACCGTCTACCACGACAGATATGCGTGGTGGACGTAGTTACCATATGGAAATGGACAACTCTACTTAAATATTCCAAAATTTAACTTAACCTGTCCGGTAGAGGTATCTACTTGTGATACCTTTTTTTGTTTTTGTTAAATCAATTAAATTGAGTAATGTATCAATGTAAATAAGATACGGTATGACACCGGTAAACTGTATAATTTTTTATTTCTCACCTTTTCTATAATATAGGAATGGCTCTGCCCATCGGTACTTATCGACTGTAGTAATAAACGAATCACGAAAATACACGAACATCCACGACACTCCAATAATACTATACAGTCCAGTTAGTGCTTGAGTGATAAGCAAGGATACACCGACTCCCTGAAATAATGGTGATATTCGCCACATGTCTATCACTCCCGCCCCTAGCTGCTGTCCTAGACACAGTTGTAATGTAAACAGTGGCAGTCCAAATACTAATGACAGTAATAAGAACTGAAATATGAAGTTGGCCCCGAAGTGGATGGTAAGTATCGCAAAGCGAGAGATGTTGAACAAGCCCAGGGTGCAGCCTAGGCAGGCCATCATGGAACTCAGGCTGTGCGGCCATTTTCCCAATGGACTTTCAGCCTCTGGCATGTCGTTGTTACGTGAGTTGTCACATGATCTGAAACAAACAAAAACTAATTAGATTTACAGGTCTTCATCATTATTTTAAGAACCAGCTTAAACTGTAGTGTAAGAGTAGATTAATAAAGAAAACGGTACACTAAAGTAAAGTAAAAATTTGGCTTTTAATGTAAAATATTTCCTCAATTACAGCGCTGCAAGAAGAATACGAAAACAATATAGTTTTTATGAAAACCTCCAAAACACAATAAGTTTTCAAGACTTTTTTTAGATCCGTAGCACATCTGGACACGGTAATTTAAAGTTATGGTTGGCTTGCACTAGAATTTGGTCTTAAGCCTGAAATAATACTATTCAGCCTTGTTTTGGATGTCATAACCAGTGCATGATATTCGCAGCCGATGTAGTAACATGTAGCAGTATGAGAAAAGGCGTAAAAAAGTGGATCCCCAGAAGATAGAACTCTAAAAGTCAATAGAAATAGACAGTGGTGCAATGACAATAAACCGGAGAATATGTGAAAGCAAGATCGCTTACAGAAGTACATTACAAAAACCTTTACTGTACGCGAAATACATTGAAAAGCGACTAAGTTTGGCACGAGACAATATTGATCGCGGCTGAAGCGACATAATTTGTTCTGATGAAGCATCATTTTGGGCTTGGACTCCTAGGAAGAAATTCTGGACTATCAAAGGACATCCCTTCGTTTAGCGCACTGCTAAACATCCAGTTAGGATTTATATTTGGGGTTGCTTTAGTCTTCGTAGTTTCGGATTTCTATAGTTGTTCGGCGATAATTTAAATGCAGGAAATGTTGAAAATATGAAAAATTGCTCTTTGAAATTTGCTAAAAGGTGGTATTGAGATAATACTGGTTCCTGGATACGACAAGAAGATAACGACATGAAATACCGGAGTGCCTTATGCTCAACTTGGAAACGCGATAATGACATTCAAATAATAATAATAGTAATAATAATAATAAACGGCGTTGGATTGGCCCTTCCAGTCCCCAGACATGAACCCTATTGATAATGTTTGGTCTACTATACACCGAAAGTGTAGCAGTGTACTTGATCCTTATATTAGAAATTAACCCAACGATCGTGGGTTAACGACTATTATAAGACTATAGGTACTTAACTTTTTCAAAAATTATTATAAAATGATTTCAAGACCTAGGCAGTCTTGCACTTAACTTAAGTATTATATTAAGAAGAAGAAAAAATATCAAATTCAAGCAGATAAACGATTATGGATGAAGAATTAATGTAACAAGAAAAACAAATCAATCTAAAGAATGCAGACAAATTTTGCAATTTATAATTAGGTAGTTATTATAAAAAATTAAATGGGACATTCAGTAAACAATTACTAGTTCAAGAGTAACTAGCGTCATCTGGGTTTTTAATTTTATAATAGTGTAGTAAATCTAAATTACAGATATTATAAATCTTGATGTATGTAGTAACTTAACCGTTACGTTTTACGTCAGATAATTCTGTTTGGGATAATGATAGTCTTATAAGGATATCTTGATACTGGTAATTTGCTTTGCGCTAACATGACATAGATCTTGGTTTTTTTATTTTGCAAACTTGTAAACAACAGCAGGTAAATATAAGGCTATTTTCTGTAAGTTCTACGTACTAATAGCATAGACTAAATAATACCTAGACGAACACTGCCGTGCAACGAAAAGCGGGTCTCCTTTGAAACATTTGGTGGGTTCACTGGATTATGGTTTAAAAGTTTTGTCTACCATTATATAAATATGTATACTATGTATCTACATGTATATATAATGGTGGGCAAACAAACTTTTAAACCATAAACCAGTAAACCCACCAAATGTCTCAAGGGAGACCGGCTTTTCGGTGTATTCGAGTGTCTGTCTATATTCTTTATAGTCTCTGCTAATAGACATTCTTTCTCGAAAAAAGTCATAATTATTAGAATGTTGATGTAGTTTTATATTGTTAAAATAATTGTTTTAGACTTTAAAAGCTAAAAGATCAATCAGTGATATCAAAAAAGTAAAACAAAATTTTGTTCTTATTTTGATATGGAAAGCAGAAGCATATATTACGGAAACCAGGGATGCACGTGGTTCTTAACTTTCGCCAGGTAAAAATCATTAAACTAAACGACTTGGTTTGGCAGTGAATTACATACAATAGTTGAAACATTATTAAGTCGGCACATCATGAATAAAATACGGGGTAGTTTTGAGTTATTAGAAAAATGTCCCTATAAATACATGTAGGTACTAAAGTCTCAGTATGCCAAGTTTCAAAAATAATTGCAATGCAATGCAATATCTTAGACCTTATAAGTAATATAATTATTAACCTTTAAAAAATGAATGGATATAAAGTAAAGTTTGCCCAGCGAGAATTGACACCCAAAAAGAAAGGAATACTAAAAAACTATAGGCGTACATCGTTGTTAAGTATTCCGAATTTTTGAAAGTTAACTGCGGCATCATAGGGATTTTTTTTCTTTCTTTTCGAGTGTCAGTTCTAGCTGGGCAAACTATATAATATCACATATTAATTAATATAAAAGTCTAAACGACTTTGAATAATTAACAAATGATGCCCCACAAGATGTGTTTGTCTTTACAATATAAGTACAAGTTATATACCAATATAGCAGGCTTCTTTAAATTGGACAAAAAAAATTAAATTAAGACGTCTGTAGGCCCCATTTTTGTCTTTGTACTTACTGTGCTATTTAAATTAGATTTATATTATAACCGAGGACAATCTTCCAAAAAAACATCGAAACAATTTATAGGTTGAGTAGTTGAGTACAATGTAATATATAATGTATTTTCAATTATTTTGCATAAAATGGGTTAGGTCATTTTTGTATTTTCGTGTGGCGATTTGCAAATGACTTTCCCGTATTTGAAATATTTATGTTCCACTATTTCCAAGAACCCAGTTGGCAATCTCAGCCTTGACATTATGGAAAAATGCCCCAAAAGCGGTTCACATAAATCTGCAAGGAACATCTTTCTATATACAGAATGTTACGCTGGATATGCTTTTTTTCAAATATAGAGGCAGATAAAGCTTTTCCTTGAAACTGTTTTATTTTTCTGGTTATTTAAAGATAATTCATGCTAAATATTATTACAACTAAAGTTCAGAACGATTGAGTTGTTAATTTTTGTCAATCTAATAACATATTAACTTTTCTAACCTTAAAATAGAATATAAGAAGCCGAATATTTTAATAAATAATTATTTATATAATAAATATTTAAAGTAAGTTAGCTATTTAGTAAGTTATAAAGTACATTAAATTAGGATTTCTAACCAAAGAATACCCTGTAGTTTTTAAATTGCAATAAAAAAATACCCTGTAGTTTTTTAAATTGCAATAAGAATAAATATACCAAAAGTCTTAGTATGGGCAAATCTCTTTGCTATTAGCATAGACTAAATAACACCTAGATGAACAGTATGAACACTGCCGTTCAACGAAAAGCGGGTATCCCTTAAAACATTTGGTGGGTTTACTAGTTGATGGTTTAAAAATTTGTTTGTGTACCATAAACCAGTAAACCCACTAAATGTCTTAAGGGAGACTGACTTTTCGGTGTATTCGAGTGTCTGTCTATATTCTTTAGGCCATTAGCTATCTGAATCAAGTTGCGAACATCCCAGTTCGTCCTCTCATGCACTGTCATCACACTACAATCTGACCATATTCTACATTCGGCAACATCTGAGAGGCACTCGCAGTGCATCTCTTAGCATGTTGATGGAACGGATTTTATTTCGATTCTGATTTGGCCAAAGCGAAAATCGTGCAGCGTTTCCAGTTCATTCAGCACCACTATTTTTATCATAATAATAAAGAATAATTCATAACACGCCTCTGATGCCCACTTTGCAAAAGATCAGAGAGAAGGAAATAAGCGCAGTCTCGGTCAGTTATGACGCTCATAGTTTTTTCTTGCTTTATTATTACTTTACGACGATAAGTTTCTATTATCCGGCGGTACTTCTATTGGTTAGAATTTTTACGATATTCGAACAAAAATTGACGTCACAATATTCTAAGCAACAGTACCTACCTGGATAGTAAATGGCATACAACTAAAACGAAAAAAAAAACTTTTATTCAAGTAGGGCACCAGTGACCCAGATTTCATATCTTTATTAGTAGTAAAGTGTGTATATAAACTACCGCGGTAACCTTAAATTAAAATTGATTTTTTTAAGTGAACCCACATATAACTAAAACCGCAAAGCAGGCCATTGTCCAGTCACGCAATCTTAGATAGATCGATATACATACTTTATGGTTTTAACACACGAAGTTTAAATAATTCGCATAATACAAATAAATAGCACTAAAAGGTCATAAAGTTGTTTTTACAAATATGGGGGCACTGTATTATCCCCGCCAAGTTCAAGCCGCACCCGACACCCTCTTCTGAAAGCAACTTCATACTTTTGGGCCTACCACATCCGTATCTTTAATTTCTGAAAATGTAGGTAAAGTAGTCTTTTCAATCAAATGAAATGTTTCTTATACACGAAACTTCGCAATCTTTGGGGAATAATAAAAAAAAAATTAATCAACACTCGAATTTACAGTACATCAGCCGAAACAGCACTTTTATTCATATATAATGTGATGCCGCAACTAATGGTATCCCGTTTTGCAAGTTTTAAATTTTGTATAGGAGTTTGTAATACTTTTACATTAAAAATAATAAATTGGATTAATATTAAAGAGAATTTAAAAAATTAAAGATAAAATGTAGAGAGAAAATTAGTTTTCTTTCCCCTTTATTATACTTTTTAATAATTTCTATCCAATATTCTCGGAATTTGGGGGCGGGTGGTATATCCCGAATTTTCCCCCTTCCCCCCGTGGATCCACCCCCGAATTTATGCGTAGGAAATACTAAAAAAATATTTCGGATTTATTTATATTATGTGCATTAGGATGCTATTAGAAAATTGGTATATAACTGACACTTGCACTTAGCACAGGTATAATATGAGTAAGATGTTGAAATTTTTTATAAACATCTGCCAACAAAATGACTTTTATTACAGTTTTAGTTCCACCATAAGGATGATGACTAGAATATACAATGAGGCAGTAACGGTGAATTCACAGCACTGACCGCACTCACCATAACTAATTTGAACATTGTTCAAATATAAAAAATAAAACCCACGAAATTAAAAAATAATGTTTTCGGTTATTAAATATTGTAACGGACTTTATAAATGAGGTATATGTTTATAAATAATGTAAATACACATTTTAATGATGAGATCGATGAGGTTCGTAGACATGTAAAAAATACGCTTTACTTTATTAAAAGAGGCGAGAGGTGTTATTTTATAAGTTTTTGATTTATGGATTGATTTTCCCAAAAGTGCTCACTGGTACCCAATGAACCATTTACAACAGTAAACCATTGGCTTCGCTGTGTTCGTCGAGCCCATCGACCTTCAGCAAAAGAAGAAGACATAATTCATAACTAACCTTTTGTTTTGTTTCACACATTGTGCGTGTGTAGGACAAAGAAAAATGAGAGATAGAGAGAGAGAGAGAGAACGCTAAATATCCGACGTCGCGTATCATCGCTATGGCTTTCCAAGCCGTTTGTGTTCAGGCACAGATTGTTTGATGATTCTTGTGATTCAACCAAGCAAATCTGTAAGAAGACAGTTTCGGATGGAAATAGGCCAATTTTAGAAAAACAAAGAACACTGAAAATTTCACTAAAACACGTATTTGCACTGCTAGGCAACCCTGTAAAGTAAGAACCAAGCAAGAAGAAGCCACGAACGTCATAACTGACAGAGACCACAATTACCTCCTTCTCTCTCATCTTTTACAAAGTGGCCATCAGAGGCGTATTATGAATTATTCTCTAGGTACTATTATGCTAAAAATAGTGGTACTGAATGAACTGGCAACGCTGCACGATTTTCGCTTTATCCAAATCAGAAATCCGTCCCGTCAACATACATCTCGTACCACTGCGAGTGCCTCTCCGATGTTGCCGAATGTAGAATATGGTCAGATAGTATAAGCATAATAATTAGAGGAGAAGACATAATTCATAACTAACCTTTTGCTTTGTTTCACACATTGTGCGTGTGTAGGACAAAGAAAAATGAGAGAGAGAGAGAGAGAGAGAACGCTAAATATCCGACGTCGCGTATCATCGCTATGGCTTTCCAAGCCGTTTGTGTTCAGGCACAGATTGTTTGATGATTCTTGTGATTCAACCAAGCAAATCTGTAACAAGACAGTTTCGGATGGAAATAGGCCAATTTTAGAAAAACAAAGAACACTGAAAATTTCACTAAAACACGTATTTGCACTGCTAGGCAACCCTGTAAAGTAAGAACCAAGCAAGAAGAAGCCACGAACGTCATAACTGACAGAGACCACAATTACTTCCTTCTCTCTCATCTTTTACAAAGTGGCCATCAGAGGCGTATTATGAATTATTCTTTACTATTATGCTAAAAATAGTGGTGCTGAATGAACTGGCAACGCTGCACGATTTTCGCTTTATCCAAATCAGAAATCCGTCCCGTCAACATACATCTCGTACCACTGCGAGTGCCTCTCCGATGTTGCCGAATGTAGAATATGGTCAGATAGTATAAGTATAAATAATTAGAGCTTTGCAAACCTGGGTAATTCCAGGGCGGGAGTTACCAAGCGACGGACGACGTCGCAGGAAAGCGACAGAGCGGCTGGTTTCGCAGCAGCAAGCACCGGGAGCACAGCGGGCTGCTTATCCATTCGTGCTTAGCATGGCGATGTCGAGACCTCCTCGCTCTTTGCCGTTTAGGTACAAAGTTCGAAGATTTTTATATCGCTTTCCTGACTTAAAGTACAATGGATAGAAAATATAACGTTCTGTTTGTGACACGTGCATCGTGGGTTGAAGTTCCTTTAGTTGCAGATGACATATTCAGAGTAAAAACCATGTGTTAAACCGGCAGCTGCAGATGCCTTTATATATGATATAATATTTGTATTAAGCTGTTGCAATATTCCTTTCTGCGTACTTCAAAACGAACAATGGGATCTTTTTGGAGGAAATATGAGCGTAAATGGCCCCTACCCGAGTGGCACTTACGGTACGCCTTTCCTCCTGTCAAAGAACAAACGGAAACTACCATTAGGTCCTCATTACATAATAAAAAACTTTGGACAACAGTTGATGAAAGTACAGATACCAAAAATAACCAAGTAGGAAACGTTTCAGTGCGCCTATTAACATCGAATTCACCAACGAAGCCATATGTACTTGTAAGTAAAAGATTAGAAAAAGGCTACGCTGAAACAATTCAACAACTGCTAACGCAAACTCTGAAAAAGTTTACATTTTATTTATTTCCGCTAATGATATTAATAAGTACTTTATTGTCTAAATTACTGTGTATTTAAACAAAATAAAATTTTAAAAAATCCTTAAACTCGTTTTTTTTTTAAGAAACCAATTTGCACTGGACCCTTCAATTATATTATACAAAAGAAAACTAAATTTAATAATTAATTGTAGATGTCCTAACAATCAAATTAACAAACTTCTACTAATTGAGGGAATCAGTTTTTATTGCAAATATTATTACCGGTCTCAAACTTAAAACCTTTAATGAATCTAACTGTAAAATGTACTAGGTACTTACTCTGCTTCAAAAGTAAAAGCACTTTGTCAACACTTGTGTGGATCATGCATCACATGAAAGTACTGTAACAATCCTAAATAAAGCGCCATTGTAAAAACATACCGTACTTCAAATAGCTATTTTATTGCACCGTTAATAACAACAAACTCGTACTAACAAACTGGCATTACACCAAACAACAAAGAATCGGTACTACCGGCAGGTACATCAGTCCGGAGTCAGCTGGTGGAGGAAACACACCGTTACGAGATCGCTGACCCGGTACTCTAGTATTTCAACGTTTTTTCAACCAATACGGTTTTTGTTGATCGATTTTATTCGCTCCTATGAAGTTATGAGACTTGCCATTTTAGCAAAAGCCATGACCTGGCTAATAAAACTACAATGGATTTTGCGATTGGTAATGAAATTAACATTGCGCTTCACACATGAATGAGGCTGCTAAAAAATCGATCGCTGCACAGTATTATGGTTTAAAAAAATAAGAGTTAAGATTTCTCCTGATTCTGATAAGATTTCTTGTAGAAAAAGTCAATATTAATTAGAATATACAGCTACGCAAGAAAAAATCGCAAAATATATATAAAAACAAACTGTTAGGAAATATTTATTTTTTCACGACCGGTAGCGGAAATCAATTTCTCTGATGTCAAGATCATTGCAGAAATCCTATATTATATATCAAGGGACTAAAGTAGGTCTTTTAATCTTGAGGGCAATATTTGGTGCCCGAGCCGCAGGCAAGGGCACCAGTTGCACTAGGGATTAAAAGATCATTTAGTCCCGTGGTATATACGCTATTTTTTGCCCTCCAAAAATTACAGGTTAATTATCCTTTTCTACCATAAAGTATTTTGTTCAAATAAAGTTTTCATTTGTTACATTATGAATAAAATGCCTTGACTAAAAGGATTGATGTTGATGGACATACAGAGCCACTTTCACAATAAGAATGTATTGACAAACGACTAAAAGTATTTAAATTAAGTAGTTTTTAATGAAACATTATTAATTTCCATTAACTAATTTAAATAATTAGGTAAGTAGTATCATTAGTAACCCAGCAAAAAAAATGTCACGAAGAAAAAAAGATATTAATCATTCAAAACTGTACAAATCAAAATAACCTAATAATAATACAACCTGCAATCATCTACATTAATCAGTCTATTCACTTAATCTTGGCCCCTTTGTGGTTGATGGCTCAATATCAGATGGTCCAAGATCAGATAGTCCAATATTTTCTGGAAGATCATCGGTGTCTTTTTTGACATCCAAAGATAAAGATGCTTTGAGAAAATTATCAGGAAGTATTGGATCACCATCATCATAGCTAGCACTATCAACACCTGGCGTCTTCATATTATTACACGTGTCCCAACAATGAAGGCACAACATTGAACAAAATAGTCCGGCATTCCTACAGCTGCAATTTCTCGTGCACCCCTTTTTGCACTTGCAGGATATCTTGTGCAGGATAGAATCAGGTGCAGGAGGCTTCAGAGTTTGACGGTTGGAGCTCACTGTTTGTTCTGTCCCAACCACAGTCTTCGGGCCTCTTTTCATTGCCAAGTCAGTGTTGTATCTGATGGTAAATTCTTAGGGTGTGTTGGAGAGCAGCTGCTTTGGTTGGAGAAAATGAAGCCATGTTGCTAGTCTTGTTGAATGAAGATTTGATGTAGCATTTGTAGCGGACATTATACCGGGGGGGGGGGGGCTGTGCCGGACTTTCGATCCCTCCGCATGGAACCCTGCCATCCTTCAACATACTTGCTTGGTGTTGAGTTTGAGTATCACAATAATACGCTAATTTCAACCCGTGTTTGTGCCTAAACGGTAGCGTGGCGAAAAATGTAGTAGAATGTGTGTAGATATTAGTATAGAGCGATGTTTTATCCTAAGTTGATAGTTCTTAAGTTATGAGCACAAAACCGTTCATGTTTTTTGACTTACCACAAATGCCAGGAAATTTTTTTTTATTGGGTTTGATTGGGTATGTACTTTTTACAATGTACTTTTACCTTTCTCATCAGATGAAGATTATCGTCAGCTTGGAACAGATAAGTGTTTACTTACAAATGGAGGAACGCTCACTTGGTATAAATATGTCCCACCCTATATATATTTAAAAAATTAAAGTAAATTTAAAATTTCGATGTCACATTTTTCATTAAAGCCTTCCTATTAATTCATATATGCCATCAAAAAACTTTTTTTTTAAAGTCCCAGAGTTTTGTCCGTTAAAGGGTTAAACTTGTACGGGTAGTATAAAAACATAATATATACTTACATCTCGGGATCGAATGCTATTTTTCCTTCAGAGCTTTGTAGCCCTCGGGCCTCACCCTCTGGCTACAAAATGCACCTTGGGAAAAGTCAAGCATTTCTCTCTCTTGATGTATATGTACGGTTTTTTCATTTTCTATATTTTGTGGCACGACTTCTTGAAATTTATATCTACCGAAAACAGGTTAATAATAACAATATCAATTGTTATTATTAATTGTTTAGATACTAGTAATACATGGCACACATTTTGTGGGCATAATTTTGTTAATGCAATAAGGCCATTTATTAATAATATTACAATTCGTACATTTTCTTGGGTTATACTGATTCATATCAGATTTGTATACCTAGTAACCGTTAGAATTTTCAAAAGTTTATATGAAAATAAAGTGCTTTTTTTACTTTGGTTCAGTAATAAAAAATATCCTGTCTATTGTCACAAGTCAAGTCGTTAAAAGATATACTATTGTACGTCAAGGTATTTGGTTGGCAAAACTGTTTCAGGAAAACGTAAGTTTCAAAAATTCATATAACTGACATTCCTTAATCGTGTTTTAGAGTTGTCACTCATTTATCAACTTCATTTCGCCCCCGCGTCGTCTCGGCACACGCGGTGTCGATTTCTCTTATGGCGTTTCTAACAAGGTGCACTCACCTACAAGCACCGGATCGTCAACGGATCTCCTCATCCAATGTATAGGCGCTACCGATAAAGGTGAGGTTATGTCGCGTTGATAACTGAGCGTCAACTTTTAGTCCTTAAACAGTAGCAAAAAATAAATAATTGTTGTTGCAGTTGGCATGCTGTCTATTAAATAGGTTTAACAGAACTGATTCTTTATTTTAAGGAAGTGAAAACTCATAGTAATAAAACAACAGCTAAAAATTAACATAGAACCGACATTTTAAAAATCCATTATCTTCCAGATAAATATTATTCAACATATACATTTAAAACAATCTTGCTCGCAATAAATTCTATAATTAGGTTTATAATGCTGATTGCATTAAAACTTCGGAAAAAATGCATTTGGTTCTTAAGCTTTTTATAGCAACCATCTTGATAGGCCTCCTTTGCAATGCAGTCTCCCGATAGATTTGGACAGCAAGTGGGAGTGATTATATTTGGCTGGTTTGGTCGTTTTTCTGAAATTAAATTAATTGTTGTATTAAAAAAGAAGACTGTAACATTAAAAACTCCAAAGCACACTACAGCGCAGCCACTTCTCTAAGAAAGTAACCCTAGTTCACCAACTGATTATTTGTGCAAGAGATAAAAGTAGCACCAAAGCAACTGGGTGCATAAAATGCTCTAATCACTAAAGTTGGGCAACTGGGAGCTAAGTCAGCATTGGCGAATTCGTGCGACAGCACTACAGTACAACAGGGAATTTTCTTGGCTATCAATGGATTATGGGGGTGCTTCGTGAACCGCTTACTCGTGCATAACACGACGATATTCATTTAATCGTCATTGTCGTAGATCCACGTTGCCGTGGTCTTTAATCAAATTCTATACTTTTACGTATACTGTCGTACTGCCTCGTCCGAGAGCTTTCACATAATACGATAATAAGGAAGAAATGTTGTCTTGGTAGATGGAAAGCCGGGCTATTTCGAGAGACAATGAAAGTAAAGCTTAAAACACTTTTGAGGGCCATTTTCGAATATGATCGGTGCTTTGATGACAACTACTCTTAAAAGTAAAAGTAACTGGTAATTTGAAGTAATTTCACAAAGTAAATCAACTAGTGCCTGCAAAAGGCAAGCATTTGGGCTGGAATCCCTTTTACTGCCAAGCTCTCTTGCGAATTTATTAGTTAAGCCACACTTTCACCTATTATGGAATTACCAACTGCACCATTTTCCGATGTAATTCAGAAAATAACAAGTGTATTTTAGAAAGCCTCAGTTAAAAATTAGACTATTTAAGTGTATTTTAGAATCCACTAAATGTAATTCAGATTAGTTAGTTTTATTTCAGAATGCGTCACTTGTAATTCAGATTCGTAAATTATCATTCAGAAAATGTCATTTGTAAATCAGAAAGTATCATTTGTACTTCAGAAATAATCATTTTAAGTTATAGTAAAATTATCAAACTATTCGTGAAAAAGAAGAAGGCGGACGCTTGACATAATATTAATGTGAATAGTTGGTGGTGTTTCTCATACTTGCAAATAAAATAACATCAATCAATATTGCGTATAATGTTATTGTTTAAGATGACTTTTCAAGATAACTGTCCTATTTATCGGATATCCATGGCAAGAAATTCTGTTATGCGGCTACTGCAATGTCGACATTTGCTGCACACCAAATGCGCGCAACTTTTGGGCAACGCTCCAGGTACCTTTTGCCCACTATGCAGATCTGTTTTAAATGGAAACGAAGTTGTCGAACGCAATAGGTATAGTAAATATACGGATCAAAGTCGAGAAAAAATAGTAACGTCTGCCAACAGAGGAAACGACTGGGTAGCTTTAGCTGCTCCATTAGGTATGAAATATAAAACTGCTTATACCTAGGTGCACTCTGGGCGAGCTTCGATGTTGCCAAATGGGGGAAATAAATCAGACAACCTTACCCAGGATGAAATTGATGCTGTGATATCATGGACGGAGTATTGTGAACTCACTTTGAAGCAGTTAAAAGACAAGGTATTACGAAATTTTCAGAAGGTCGTTGCTTTTTCCACCACAGAAAATTACCTTGATGGTCAGATGTTCACGATCAAGCAGGTACACAATGGGCCCGTAACAATGAATTCGGAGGAAAACAAAAAAAAGTGCTGAATATTTTTGTACTTTGAATGGATACATAGAACAAGGAAAGCAGGTCGTCTGTATAGACGAAAGAATTTTTTTTTATTTTGCAGACAAAAAAAGGGCAGTTCTCGTTTTGGTACCAGAGCAGTCCAGAAGCTTCCAGCGGCAAGAGGTACAATTGTACAATGTACATTTAATTGGTGCAGATGTTGTACTGAAGGAAAGACGAAGCAGGTTATTTACAGCTGAGCTAGCAAATGGTTGGGCAAGAAGTTTATTGCAACAGTGGCAGGACATGGATAATCTACTAGCAGACCTAGTCATTGCCTGCACCATGCCATTCTGCACTTGAGGCAGTAATAAATGAAACACCAGCAACATTGCTAAGGTTGGTGCCATATTCGCTGATGCTTAACTAAACTGAATCCACTTGGTCAAAAGTTAAAGCACATATAACAATATTGCCTTAGAGTTTCCCAAGCGGCTTATTTAGAACAAATTATTGATTAGGCAAGAAATACTATAATCGGGAGTGACTGTGCACGTGCGGCTCAACATACAACCGTTCACCATGCTGCTGCTTTTGTGAATGAGGATATGCCAGTAGGGCGCTATGTGTGATGGATTAATTTATTGAATACATTAAGTTCATATTTAAGTTTAATATATTATGTTTTTCCCTGAGTATTTTTCTTTTGAGATTGTTTAATTTAAGATCTTTTGTATAATCACGTGAAAATACAAAAAGGAGTTATCGAAAAAATTTAATACATAATGCATTTAAAAGAAAAACAAAGAAATCATGTACCATTTTTTTCCATCTATATAGCAATAATTTTTCACTTTTACATAATTTCAACAAATCGAAAATATAAAACCGATTATGCCGTAAAGGGTTTTCTACATATACATACATACATATTCCGCTTATTTGAGTTATTTTAAGTCATTCTGAATTTTAAATGATTTTTTTTGATACACAACCTAAGCAAACCCAAGGTCTTGTTCCAAGGTTTTGGATTTGTAGATAGTCCTTATATACTTAGGTTTTTTCTTCTGGAAACTGTTAATGAGACAGTGATGCTACTGGGATTGCTCGCAATTATTCAGCTTTACTAATTACTATCAACTCTAAAATAATACCTAAGATCACAATTGTATCGTTTGGTCCTTTATGTCCGCAACAGTGTAGGCAACTATGTATTCTATACGATTTATAGTGAAAGATTGCATTTCCTCTCCGATCCCCATTAATAATTTGTCTGTAAAGTGCTCTCCTTGAAGATTTCTCGTGTATTTCCCCAGTATGATAATACAGTTGTATCATGATGACGTCAATAAGGTGACAAGCAAAGCTCGTAGTGAGAATAAATCCAACCAGCAAAAAATACTTCGATCTTTTACGAGTCCATAAACCTGTAATAACAAAAATAGATACAAGATGTAAAATAGGTACATAATTTTTACTGTAAGTAATCTAATCACGTAGAAGTTCGAACCAAAATGTTAGCATTGTAGCCTTTCTTATACGCTACTCAAGAGATTTCTTCATTCAGAATGTCATGGTTTGGCATATACTTGAAAAAATCATATTTGGAATCTAGACGTATGTTGATATTTCGAAAGGTTCTTGATTTAAGGCAGCCCGCGCACTAAGCAGCCTGGCTGCAGCAGCTCGGCTGCGGCAGCCTACATGACCATTGAATTTGTAACAAGGCGAACGCACTAGGCAGCCAAGTACTCCCGGCTGCGACAGCCACTGAGAACGGGTTGATCGCCTATGCAGCCACTGGCTGCGCGCAGCCGTAAACAAGTCGAGAATTGCCTGTCATTTTTTATGGGGCTGCCCTTAATCATCGCACACTTGGGTGTCAGTAGGTGATGGTTTTCTGTATTCTATGACAAATTTTTACGATGTCTTTCGATACGGAGAAGTTCATTCGAGAAGTTGAATACCGAAAAGCACTATGGGATATATCCTCTGAAGAGTATAGTAATCGAGACCTCGAGAAAGAAGATGGGAGGAAATTACAAACATATTTTGTGATAAGAATTTATCTGAAAATGAAAAAAAAGTAGTTTGGTAAATTTTTATTATTTATTTATTATTATGCAGCAAAGTTTCTAATCTAATGCAGCTTTCTTGCCACTCCAAATGACCTTCGTTCATAACATAATCAGTGAACAAGTCCCTATAACAAGCACTTGATCTGCTACTCCTGCTTGTACAATCTTGAGGAATTTCTTCCAATTCAGGTGGGACGTATAATGTGTTGCTAAACTTATAACCATCTTTGTCTCGAACAAAATTATGCAATATACAGCATGCCTTTACTATGGAAATTGCAAAATCTTCTCGCATATCTATTGAACGATGGAAAATTCCCCACTTATATTCTAGAATACCAAACTTATATTCAAGATATCGTCTAGCTCGATAGAGTCTGTAGTTAAAGATGCTTTTTTTGTCTGTGAAGCTTCTTCCTTCGTAGGGTCGCATCAAATTTTCAGATAAACCAAAAGTCTTATATCCAACAATAATATCAGGCGCTGGTACCCCATTTTTCGATATAGATTTTTTTCCTGGTATCCGTAACTTTTTATTTATAAGTTTCTTATAAAAAATGGAGGTTTTAAAAATAGAAGAGTCACTGCATTTTCCATATGCTCCAACAACTATACAAATATATCGGCATCGCATACAGCCAATAGAAAAATTGAAAAATAGTTTATATGTTTTCAGTCGATGGACCCAGTGTAATTAGGATAGTTCAATTTTTTTTCAAATCCATTACTATATCATTCCACCTTTCTTCAGTCAATTCTGGAAAAGCCGTCTGTTTCATTTTATCCCAAATCGCCAAATATACTTCATAAATACCATACATACAAATAATATGTCCAACTCTAATAGTTTTTCCATAATTAAATACTAAAATCGGAATGTTACAACCGACCCCGGTCTACCCTACTTTAAAATCTTACATTGAAAAGAAGCTGGCATATAATTTTCCAGTTAGATGGAGTTCCTTGTCATTTTTCAAGACAGGTCAGAAACAGGTTGAATACCCAATTTCCGAATAAGTGGATTGAAATGAGGAAAACAGTTTTTGACATTGGTCCGCAAGGTCGCCTGACCTCACTCCTTTTGGATTATTTTTTGTGGGGTGCTCTAAAGGAGAGGGTCTATAAAACTCGCACTCGGCAGGTAAGAGCTTAAAAATGGAATAAAGACCGAATGTGAGAACCTGGAAAATACATCAAATGGCAAACGCAGTTCGCAGATTTAAAACTAATTTAATTAAATGTATGGAAAATAATGGCCGGATGATTGAAGATTAATCGTTTGTTCAAGATATTTTATTGAAATTTAATTTTTTGATGTTAAATTATAATTATTACTTATGGTACACCCTGTGTAGACTTATATATCTTTAATTACATTATTCTGTGTTTGAAAAGAACCAAAACTTTTCATTAGACATAACTTTTGATCGAAAAAAACAATAATAAAACAGTTCGAAAAATTACCATTGTCAAAAAAGTAAGTTATCGACCACCCTGTATAAGCCAAGATCATTTCAGTTAAGCCGTTCGATATTTGAAAGGAAGCGAAACTAAATAATAAGTTTTGATCGAAAAATCAATAATAAAAAAGTTTCCTATTTGTCAACTAAAATTCTACACACGCTGTATATCTATTAGATATTGTTTTATTCCAATCTCTTCTATTCTCTAGGTTGTTTCTTATGTTTTTTTTTCTTAAATACCTTTCTTTCTCTTCTTTAATGATACTGTTTTACCAATTTACCTTTATTATTTTTCTCTAGCACATTTATTTCAAATGCTTAGTTTTCCTATTTCTCCCCCACCCTGCTTATATTCCAGGGACTGATTTTCGTGTAACGCGATGCTCCACACGGAAGCATTTCCTTATTTCCATTTCTGTGATGCTTGTTATTAACTGCTTCTATCTAAATTGTTACTTTGCGTGTGTGAATAATAATAATATAATTATGTTTTTCTAGTGCCGTAATAATGTTCATCATGATACAAATTTTCTTTATGAGACCGCGGTATTAGCCAATTTATAAACCATACTTTTTAACCAAGCGGCCTCTTTTCATTACAAATGATCTCACATTGATTTTTTTTACTAAAATTTGCATTTTCATTAAAACTTTTAATAACATTTAAATTAGAAATTATGTCCGATTATGTTATCAGTGAGAGTGAAGAATTTAATTTGTTGCTAAATTAAATAAATGTTCAGATTACTATTTTTATTAATAAATGGTCGTAAAAAAAGTAGTGTATGCAACTTACATGTAATGGCCATTAATACATAATAGTTGCATAATATACTATTTTGGACCTATTTTAAGGGTACTTGCGAACAGTGTGTCGATAATAACAAGCTAGCTGGACAAAAGGTATTAACGAATTTCTTGGAAATGATTATTGAAACCAGAGGTTCCCAACGGGGCGGTACCGCCCCCTCCCTCAGTGGGCGCGGGAGCCTTCCATGGAGGCGGTAGCGAGCCCAGAGGCAAATGGGGAACCTTAAGGCGGTCAGGGCCGTGGAAAAATACTTTTTTCTGTTTCATGAAAAATATTGTATATATCTCTAAAGTTTTTCATCTTATCGTTATCGCGTAAATAATCATTAAAAAAATTAAAATAGCATTAGGTACACGTATACCTGCTAATTCGGTTGTAGTATTGTCGGTGACAAGTTGGTAAGCAACGACACGATTCAAGCAATCAAGCATGTTTCGACAAAAATATGGGAGCTTGTTATGACTTATTTACAGAGCAAGTAGTGCACCCGCATCGCAAACAAGCGAATGAGTTGATGCGTGTACGACATCAAATCTATAAAAGGCATGGATAGCTAGGAATGTCTCATTATTTTTGTGTGCTTCGCCAATAATCCTTATTTGTGAGTGATAATAGCTCTGTTCGTAGAGAAATCACAAACCGATCAGCGCCAATCAAATTTAATTTTTGGTAACGTGACAGTTTGCGGACTGGTTTCCAGTAATTTCATTGGCTCTGACTGGTTTGAGACTGTTCTGCGAACAGGGCTAATTTATAGAAGTCATTAGCCACTATATTATTATTATATCCATAAATCTGTTGAAAAGTTAATTTATTGAAACCGTGGCAAATTTTGTCTTTCAACATGTCTAAATCTAAGAAGAAATGCCGGCAGTACAGTATTGAGTATTAGAAATATAGATTTACGATCTCTTCTACGACCTATGTAGGTGTTTAATTTGCCAAAAAGTTTTTTCAAAGGAAACCATGAAGCCTTCTAGGATACAAGAGCATTTGAATAAAATTCATGGTGATAAAGAGGACAAAGAATTGTCCTATTTTCAAGGACTGGAAAAGAAATATTTAAAAGAGTCATCTTTATCAAATCTTTTTGCGTCGTCTTCTCAACAAGAAGGTGGTGGACTACGAGCTTCAAATAATATTTCATTGTTAATCGCAAAACCGGTAAAACTACACAGAACTGGCGAGGAATTAATCTTGCCTGCAGTCAAAGAAGTAATAAAAACTGTTCTTTATCATAAGACACCATCAGATATCCTTAGGAAATTACCTCTGAATAATAATTCAGTGCAAAGAAGAAAAGATGAAATGGCTAAAAACGTTGAAATATCATTATGCGATTAATTGAGACTTGCAAACTTTCCATTTAACTCGATGAATCGACTCTACCAAATAACGAAGTACTACTCTTATCATACATATGATTTATAAGAGAAGAAAAAATTTGTCAAGAGTTATTATTTGCTAAAAAATTGGAAACCGATACAAAGGGAGAATCGATATTTAATACCCTGAACAAGTTTTTACAAGAGAAAGAAATTCCTTTTTGTAAAATTTTAGCTGCCGCTACTGATGGTGCTCCAGCAATGACGGGGCGTTATAAGGGTTTCACAGCACATTTGAAACGAGCAGTACCAAATGTACTCGCTGTACATTGTGTTATTCATTGTCAGCATTTGGTTGCAAAAAATCTGAATGAACGCCTGCACACGCCGCTTAAAGCAGTCAATAAGATTAGAAGCAATTCATTGAATGGCAGACTATTTGGCCAACTTTGTAGTGATAGTGATGAAGATTATTATCGCTTACTGCTGCACACAGAAGTTCATTGGCTCTCAAAAGGTAATTGTCTGAATCGTTTTTACAATCTGTTTGGCTTAGTAATAGATTTCCTTGAAAACAGAGACGAAAAACTGCGCGCAAACCTGATTACATCCAAAAATGGCATCGCTTATTGGACAGACCTGGTTAAAATATATAACGAAGTAAATTTACAATTTGATTGCAAGGTGATAGGTTAAATTTAATTAAAACAAAAAACGCCACAGCTGCTTTTGACCTCTTCTGTTCAAACGAAATTTAGGTAGAGGTGAACACAGCCACATTCCCACGTTATCAGCAGTCTCTGCAAAACAGCAAGATTTACTGACTTACTGCCAATACTTGGACGTGGATAGTTTAGACATAATTATACCGATCTGGATTTTAGATCCTTTCGTAAATGCAGATACAGCAGAATCATCAAATTTAGAAGAGGAACTTGTAGAACTCACAACTAACGACGAACTAAAAGTAAAATTCAGAAATGAATACCAAGAGTTATGGCTTCAAACATCAATACCAGCACTTGACCCTGGATTATGGGAAAAGGTACAGAGATTGCATTTCCTTCATCGTATTTGGCTGAGCGTGGGTTGGGTTGGGTTTGCTTTGGTGCAGTAGCCAATTTACTTTCTAAGAAAAGGAACAGACTGCAGATCACTGAGCGTAGCGATTTGCGACTAATGTTGAGAAAATTGAAACCCGACATTAGAAAATTGATAAAACTCCACCAGCCACAACAATCTCGTTAATTTTTTTATTACTATTTTTTGTGTTAATTTTAAAATTTTTAATTAACAATTTTCTACTTTTGCTGATCTCTTTAATTTCTACTTTGTAATAATTCTTAATAGATAGAATCAGATAGATAGATAGATAGATAAAATATAGATAATGTGTAACAATATTTTAATATTTCGTATAACTATTATGGGAGAGGGGGCGTTGGAAATTTTTTTTCTTGTGGAGGGGGTGGTCCAGAAAAGATTGGGAACCTCTGGTTTAAATAAACAATTCTTCCAGGTATACAATTATAAGAATTGTGTTGGTCAAAAATGTTCTAATGATGGGATATTAGGGTCAATATATACATAAATAAAAGGGTACGTGCGTTTGCAATAATAATTATTCTAAAGTTTGCTATTGTGTGATAACATATTTTCTTAGATTATCAAAAAGTCCGTATTTCAATGCTTTTTGTAGTGTGCATATTATATTTCAGCGATGGATATTCAATTTAAAGATAAGTACTTTCTTATTTTGGTAAAAAAATAAACAAATCACTGTTTTAGTAATTTGGAAAATACCAGGATGTTTGTATTTAGTGACTTTTTCTTCACTTGTCTCTTTGTTAGTCTAGAAACTACATATATGTCCCGTGACCCCGAACTACAATTTATTTATGTGATAGCTGCCACCCTCTACTTTCAAACGGCGAAAACTTTTGTTGCACACTTCTGTACAACAATTTTTTTTTTATTTTTAGACAACGAATACTCTATTCCGAAAGTAGAAGTTTTCTGACGAACGGCTTAAATATTCCAAAGAAGACCGAAACAGATGTTGTACAATCTTTTGGGGTCTAAGCATGATTTCTCGGGTATCACTGAGGTTTCACGGAGGGCGACAAAAAATACTATCAGCAGATTTTCTGCAAAATTGTCGGGAAAATGGATGCATCCTGAACAAATCCGCAAGGGCTTTCTGACTAAAAGCTCTATATAATTATATGTACGAGTATAATAAATGTATAGTTATTAGTAAGGTAGTGTACGTCCCTATAATTATAACTGGATTAAATATACAGGGTGTCCAAAAAGTCTAAGTATGGGCAAGTATCTTTGCTATTAGTAAAGATAGAGACACCAAATTTTAAGTCTTAAATCTTTAAATCTTATTGGGTAGTAAATCCACATTTTTATGTAATTTAACTTTTTCAATTCCCTTGAGGGGTGACGCTAGGGAGTTAAGGTCAAAAATTTTAAATACAATCCTATGCCGTGTGGCACCTCATTTTAAAGGTCATCAAACAAAGCATTTTACCGCAAACCAGAGGTCCGTATCTTAATTCGTTTTTAAAGGGGAAAGCCTTTAAAAATTAAAAATTGTGAAAAAAAATTAAAAATTTTAGTACCTTGATTCCTCTTATTACCTACTTTAAAAGATGTCCAAAATGATCACCATGAACTTTTTGGCAGTAATAAAGTCGATTTTGGAACTCTACCAAGTAGCACCTGCCATTCTCGAAAATGTGAGAAGTGAGTTCCAAAATCGACTTTATCACTGTCACAAAGTTCATGGTGGTCATTTTAAATAACTACTATTACTTAAAGTAATACGGCATATGATAAACTTTTTATATTTTGGTAGCTCTACCCTTTGAGTCATAAAAATGTTCATAGTAGACTTTATAAAGGCGTTAGAAGCAGAAAATTGCAATATATAATTTTGTCCAGCTAGCTTGATCTCATCGACACACGGTGTGCCGCCCCTATTGGCGTGCAACGGAGCTTGCTAGTCAGACGAGCGACTCCGATCAGCTTTAAAACACAAAAAGATTTAAAAATTTCAAAACAGCAACCTGTAACCTTTTAGTTTATGACACATCTAAATAGAAATTAAAAATTGTTTTATAATTTTACCTATAACTCCTAAACTGGCTCCCAAAATTTCAACTAGAGACAACGCCACTTGTTCAACATAAGGAGCATTATGCTTAAAAGCACTCCTTCTGAAATCCAATCCACAGTTGAAAGTCGCAAGTATTATTTGAAATAATGCCAAAATTATAATAGCGACGAATCCAATGTGGGAAATCCAAAAGTAGTATCCCCGAATAGAATACTTCCTGATATCTCTTTTTGCTTCTTTTGCAATACTAAAGTCACTTTTGCCTGCCATTGTTAGACCTTGACTTTGTAATGACTTTTAACGGCTTAAGTCAACATATGACAGTATTTAACGCATTAGTGACTGGTAGTTTCATTATTGAGTGTCAAAGATGACAACCTGAACAAAAAATTGTAAACACCTTTTTTGTTAGGTAGGTTTCTACAGAATTTAATAGATTGTGTCACCGAAAAACGCAGTACGTAATTTTTTAATAAAGTTGCTTTTTACGCTTTTACACATACTCTGCTAAGCTGTAATATGCAAAATTGTCAATAACTTAATAGCCATTCTGGGGGAGAGTTACTGGCGGAGAAAGAATCATCATTAAAATCACAAGGGGAAAATATTGCCACAAGGTCGTTGTGTTATTGTTCGCTTAAACAATAAAAAGCCATGGGTCTTAATGAACTGCTTTTATTCAAGAAATATATTTCTACCTCTTTGTAGACGCCGAACTGTGTTTACATCCTCACCATGTACATTGCTGGTTGCTAAGCAGCACTAGTAATTAAACAGAGAGCGCTACTTATTTCCAAGGCTGCATCAATTAAGCCGGGTACACACTAATACTAGGCAAATTAGCATCTAATAAAACTAATATCTAATACAGTCGTACACCCAGTCCTGTGCCCAGGCATTGTAACTACAAGAGTGCTGTAATATGTTCTAGCCCACGAATAATGTACAACATTTTTCCTACAACCAGGTAGTTTTTTCGCAAACTTATAAAAGAAAGCGCAATTTTAGGTCGTACTTTCTATAATATTAGCACTAAATTCATTTAAGCTGCACGTTTCAAAATGAAAATCATTTGTAAACCAAGGATATCGGTCAAAAAGAATAACTCATACGTTTTTAATGACTTATTAATAATGACAGAATAAATACCTGTCAAAATTTAACTAGTACCTACTAAATCTTAACCCTTCTTAGTGAATCTGTGCGAATAAATTTTATTAAAACTCTCGGAATCGAAATCAACTAATATCCGTATTCATCATCCGAATACGTATCCATTTCTTGACCCGCGCGGAAGCGGTTATGAAACATGTATACGTATGCAACACTAAAAACATTGTCTATATGGATACGGATAGGTAGGTGTATGCAATATCATACGTTTCGAAATCGAAGGTTGGGGCAAAATTTACCGAATAAAAATATATATTCTATCTTTTTTAAGGAAATGTCATTAGAAAAACACTCGATCCCGGTTCTATTTTCTCTTCGCACTTTGCATTAGTGACCACCCGAATGTGTATTTATTTAGATTCCGGATCAGTATTCAAGTTCTCTCGGATAATGCGAATTCTTTTGATATTCGTACTAACCATGGATTTATTAAGAATTGATACGGGATGATTTAACATTCTTTGAAGCCAAAACAAACCATTCTAAGCGACACTGTAAACACAATTTGTAAACACTGGCCACATCTTATTTTACCGTGTATTTTTGTACAAAAAATACGTTAGAAGCATCACAAGATTTACTAAAAGTAAGAAATGACCTAAAATAATTTATTTTTCTGCTAAATAATAAATTAAAAAGGTTTTATTATTTATAGGTTATCTTATTTCTAAAGGTTTATTTAAAGTCGCTCCGAGTCATTTATAAATCTATAAATCGCACTTTTTCTTTCCTAGTTCATTATACAAAGACGTATGTGTAACCGAGGTTCAGCCGTTTTCCTAAGCAACCCGCACAGACAGCAACACTTCTGAGCTCCAACACTCCAATGCTATCTTATCTCTTTCTACTACCATTCTTGATTCAATTACGTAGTTCGTAAACTAAACCCCTAGGGGAAATGTTTTCATAACAAACAACAAATATAAGGCTTCACGTTCGATACGCTCACAGTATACGGACACCGAATCCTTTCTTAATAAATCCATGGTACTTACTAACGGATTTTCGAATACGTACCTATCCTTACACCACTAACGTAGACACTCATCAAAGGAACGTTGGGTGTTTCCGCAGGTGCTTCATCTCCAGTTCGTACACTGCGGTCATCGCTGGATGCTGTTCTATTAGTACCATAGCGTCGTACTTAAATATAGGCCCTCTTTTCGAGTTCGTGTTTACCATGGTCTTCCGTTGACACGTTTTTGGCGTTTCGCAGATTTAAAGTTTGACGATACCAAAAGATGTATTTACCGACATATTAGGGTAGGTTAATTGGAACGTTAACAAGGAACTCTAAGAGACATTTTGAAAGTGTTCGCAACAAACGAAATGAGAATATTCACGTACTGCATGCATTTCCGATTAATTCCGATTCAATTTTCATTTTTAGTGCTTGCGGAATCCCACATTATATATCAGACAATCAGTAGTGTCTATATATATATACATATATATATATATATATATATATATATATATATATATATATATATATATATATATATATATATATATATGTATATATATATATACATATATTAATTTTGGCTCCATAAAATGTAGGTTTTTCAAAATAAAATAAGACAATTTTGATGGTAAAGCGGGCATCTACCCTTGCCCCTTACCAACCCGCATTGAGACAGCGTGGTAAGGTACGTCTCGCAACCCCTAACAGCATAAGGGAGGCACAGCATAATTGGAAATGGTTGAAAAAAGGCTGCAGATGACCAATAAATCAAGTTCACTTATTTCATTTGGGAATTTTGACGTTTTACCGATTATTTCTCAGTTTATTGCTTAATGAAACATTTTGATGTGCAAGATGATATTGTGGTTAATTTTGGAGGAGTGCAGATATTTGAAAAAAGGTGGATTGGACAAGCTAGTAAGGTCAACTGACCTGCTATGTTCCCGGATTTGACCCTTCTTGACTTTTTTTGTTGGACAGAGTGATTGCGAATGCACCTACAACTTTAGATAATATGAAAGACCGAATCCGCTTTGCCTGCTTATTAGTGACACCTGAAATGTTACAGCAGGTACGAAATTCGTTTGGAAAAAGAGTGAGAAAGTGTTTGGAAGCTGAAGTGGGACATTTCCAACAACTTCTCAAGCATGATAGACTAAGAATAGGTTGAACCTTATTGGGAAATATTTTTTTACTGACCTAATAAATCATAATTCCGTAACCGGAACTTACTCTTCCGGTAGCAAACCTAATCACAAATTTTTTTGTATACATACGAAGTTTTTAAGTAAATTCGAATTTTATAACCAAAAATACTGCGTAGTGAAATATGCGTAAACTATAAATATTACGATTCGTTCAGAAACAAATATATTTTTATTTTTTAGTTGAAATTTTCTTAACACAATATCTTTCATTTTCGCTATCTTTCAAAAGTTGGGTTTATTTAACTCTCTCTGCTTCTAAGAGATTTTTTGGATGTTGTTTTCTCCAAAATTATTTATTTGGACACATGTCTTTTTGTACGAATACAGCATCTTTTCGGATTTTTGATATTTAATAATTTTTTTGTTGCGAGTTTCTGAAATATATTGCTAATACTATTACAGTTTATTTCCGAATTAATTGAAGAATTCTTGAAAAACATAACTCAAAAATGCAGCAAGCCTCCTAAATTTTTTGGTCAATCATATTGCTATATACCTATGATTATAGAAAACAGAAGTGAATGAAGGTGACATGCTGCAAAATCAAAAGTCCCCTAATTTGTAAAGAAATTAACGGTATCAAGTATGACATCCTGATCTATAGCATGATTTTTACGAGTTCTAAACATTGTATAGAGACGTCCCAATATTCACGTTCAAAAAACTTCAATCGAGGCGTAAACAAGAAAATGTAACATATCACTTTCATCCATTCATGTCAATTATTTTATTCAAATCTAATCAAATCAAGACAAATTATTTCTATAATAACTTTATATATAACAATATTTAATTTGAAATCAACAATTACTAATTAATTGTAAAGCTAGTTTAAATAATTAAGATCATTTATCGGCATTGAAATTAAGTGTCATTTTACAAAAATTTCAAGAAGGCCCAGAAAATGATTTTTGGCAATATTTTAAAATAATATACTAGACGCTTCTAAGGTTATCTGGAATATTTTGGAACATTCTAGATATTTACATAGTACCTTATTACTAGCTTTTAATTTACCCAAGGATTACTACAGATTTAAACAGCTTCACTACCGTTATCCCAACGGTATCACTTAAAATTGAAAGTGAATGAATCAATGTACTACTGACCAAGCATCTTTTACTTTAAGTAAAACTACTTTAACGTTGTCTTTAGGTTTTAAATTGGCTAATGCTTAATATCATGACATGACTATATATGACTAGCCAGAATATCTATATTAACCAATCTTTCCTTACACTTCCTTTATCAGAATAGCCACCTATTTTTTTTTAATATCCGATATACAGGATGGTCCATAAATAATGGTACACAGAGCAACAGCAAATTCCTTATGTGGAAATAATGCTATTATTTAAACACCTAATTCCAAAGTTGACAATAATCAACATACAAGGTATCAAAATTTTAATTTTGTTTTAGATTTTTCCCAATAATTTCTCAACAAAACGACATAGCAGCACGAAATTAGGGATTTTGGAGTTCCTTGAGGCGAGGAATTCAAATTTGTCCACACTTTTGATGTTACTAGTAGAGGGCACCTCCTACCGCATACCGCAATTCTTTTAAATGGCATACCTTTTATGCTTAGTATATTGATGTGATCATTGAACAAATCGATTGTCCTACTTCTTTTACGTCCAAAAAGGTATACTTTATTGAAGTCGCTAGAGGTAACCGTTTTTGAGATAATCGCATTTTAAATTTGCTATGCAATGTATGTAATTATAGTGCACTAGCAGAATCCCCAGGTCAATAAAATGCGACTTTGTTAAATTTACACAATTCAAATGTTGATAATGACCAAGATACAGGGTGTCAGAATTTTGATTTATTTTTCGATTTTTTATCCAGATAACGTTGCGAAATTAGGGATCCGGGGGCTTCTTGGGGCGAGAAATGCAAATTCAACCATAGTATCTCTGTCATCAGTAGAGAGCGCTACCTGCGGCACATCGCGCTTCTTTAGAATGACAGAACTTTTTTGCAACTTATTGTATCGATTTTACTATCAAGTAAAAAAGGTGTACCAGCGGTCAAATAAAGCCGCCCTTGAAGCTTTGTTTTGCGTTATAAGAACTACCCTACAATCGTTTTTCACAAATAACAGAACTAAAAGTAGAACAAGAATTACCTCTTGCACTTAGTCTGCTTATTTACCATTTTTTCTCATAGAATGCCTCATTTTAACGCGAAGCTACTCATAGATTATATTGGTTTTCGAATGCACGTACCATCGTGCCGATAAAATCTAGGACAGCAAAATTTCCCTTTTTCTCCTAGACAGTAAATTTGCATATGAAAATTTTACAAGTCAATGTAGATTGTCACTTTATCATTAACTTGTCAAGCACATTTTTCTCTAAAAATATGCCACAATTAACCCCCCAGCAAAAGGCTATTATTTACAGTCGGTTGCGAGATGGTGCTTTTATTAGGGATACTGCAGACACACTGGGAGTCAACAAGAATACCGTGCTGTTGGTAAAACAAAAGATAGCAAGGCATGGGACTATTATTAGAAACGAAGGTTCAGGTCCCCCTAACATTTCTACCGAAGATCAATATAGACTGCTGAATTATCTAAGGGATCATCCATTCGTAACTGCAATAAAGGCGAAACAAGAGACGAACTTTCCAGGTTCTGCAAATACTGCTAGAGACAGGGTTCGAAATTCCGATATACGAAGTCGTTGTGCTGCTAATAAAATATTTTTAACGGAAAGAAATAAACAGGGTAGGTTAGAATTTTCACATGAATATTTAAGCCAGAATAATTTCTGGGAAACAGTTATATTTTCTGACGAGAAAACTTTCAAAATAATGGGATAATTCGGGTTTATGAGCCTTCCGGCATGCGTTATGATGAGATATACACATACACCCACAAAACCAACCAAAGTGGGCGTTTCTCTATAAATGGTTGCGGTTGGATTACCGTTAGATGGCCAGGAGTTTGTCAAATCGTGGAAGGAAGACTAACTGCAGCCGTATACGTTAATATACTAAATGAAGTAATGATACCATCGATAAACGCTGTATATGGTCAAAATCTTACATCTCAGCATGATAATGCTCCAATACACACAGCACAATTGTGCAAAATTTTCTCCAAGAAAATAATACAGCAGTCCTTCTCTGGCCTTCGAAGAGTCCCGATTTGAACCCGATCGAAATCATTTGGGATAAAATGGTCAAATACATGAATAAACATGATTTTCGACCAAGAAACGGGGATAAATTACGTTACAGGATAAATCAAGCTTGGGGTAGAGTAACGGGCGGATTATGCAGAATGGTTTAAAGCGTGCCGCAAAGGCTTCAAGAAGTAATAAACAGAAATGGTTCTATGACCAAATATTAAAAATTTTATGTTGCTTTGACAAATTTTGTGTTTGTATTTTTTTTTATCTTTTATTGAATTTATTTTATTTCGTTTTATTTTTCATTTTCAGGCGATGTTAAATATACGTTAAATAAAATATTTGACTTTTTTCTAAATAAAAAAAAATTGTCCAATAAATTTAGTGTCTCCATATAACTCTCCCCCAAATTTACACAACAAGAAATCTATTTTGATGCCACCTCGTATCGCAAAATACAAAATGTTAAATTATGCAACCTGGGTTACTAAACTTTTTAAGTTACATGTTTTTACCTCTAAGCTCTAGAGCACCTTTTAAAGTCTAGGAAATACGTATTTCCTTTCCCAGTTTTGTGATCTTACCGTCCTAGCTTTTTATCGGCACGATGGTACATTCTAAAGCAGAATTTGTCCAACAGTAATTAAAGTCAAATAATTTACTCCCATACAATTTTAAATAACTGCCGAAATAGAATCAAAATTTTGACAAAAAGATTACAAATCCACACCACAGCAACAGCTTGTACTAATTGAAATGTTATGGTGACAGATTACTGTGGTTCCAACGCTGGCAAACAGAACGTTTCTCACTGACCAATAAGAAATTTTTAAAGCGCTAATGCAACCAATGACATTTATGAACCTAGAAGTCCACTTTGACTAGAACCGCCCTCACAGAGAAACATCGAATGTAAAATTAAGCGTTTGTTTAGTAATTGATAAACGATTTATTTGCAGTTGTATTAGGTTTGGCCGATTTAAACTTATATTTTTCCTTACGAATTATTTCTGTTGATGGTACATCGTAACAGAACCGGCGCAGTTTCATTACATAATGAGGCTACTTTATCTTCGCCTCTATCGTTACTTTTAATTGATTTGTATAATATTTTTACACAACATGGTTACCATTTAATATTAAATTGAATCATTATTGCACTATCAATCAGATTTTAAAGTATTGTAACTTTACCACAAAAATAACATACGGATTCTAAAGGTGGGTTTATGCAGATAACTTTAAATTTAATTTAACCATAATTTAACTTTAATTTTGCTTTAAGAAAATTTCAGGGCATTTATACAGATTATTTATGTTTCCCTTACGCGAGCGCACATAATACCAAAATTGTGAAAGGTTGGCATTAGTTTGGGAAATTTTTGCGCCAGCTGTCATTTCCATTTCTGCGTTTGGCTATTGTTATCGATTTGTGGACTTTATTGCTTGTAAATTATGGATAAAATTAAGTTTTCTGACAGAAAAAAACGTTGTAATCATTAAAAGAAGGGTTAGAATTCGTTTCCGATTTTGTTCTAGGGAATTTTATATTTACCAGGCCAGCTCGCACATGCGCAACTCCATTTTTATTTAATTTAATTAATGTGGAAACGCTCTTATGCCGTCACGTCTATTTAACTCGTACTAAATTAAATGGAAAGTTAAATTAGGGTTAAATTAAATGTAAAGTGGTCTGCATAAACCCACCTAAATCTTTCTTGAGACATGGTAAACAGCTAAATGTTAATTGATTACACAGGCACACAAAAAATAGGTTTCATGTTCGGTAGACTTAACCCCCTACCCCCATGTATTTTGAGCTGCTGAACACGAATTTGATATCAGAATTACTCCATCAGCTCAGGATTTTTTAACCTCAAAAAAATATCGAAATAGCGAAAAATGGTGCTTCATTCTAACTCAAACATAACTCACTGACATTACGAGAAATAGTGCGCGTGTGATAAATTGATGAAAATCAATAAGTACTCAAGTAATGTGATTCTCAGCGGATATAAGGATTCCAACCTAACTTTGAAAAACTTGCTGATACATTTACGCAGTATTAAAAGCACCACTGAGTACATATATGTAGAAACTACCACAAGTATCTTTTTTTTAATTATTTTTTAAAGTTACATTTAATAAAATTGACCATAATATTAGAATGACCAATATGAATTTTAGCAGTAAGGAATGAACAAAAATTTTAACTACATATACAGGGTAACGAATGGGCCATACCATAACAGTGGTTATTTCTTTTCGGAAATTGTGTAGGTACACCGAAGCACAAAAAGGTTGGGACGTTTTAAGGCAACATTTAATGCCGTATGTGGCGCCCCCTACAAAATACAGCAAATCTGAGAACTGATTTGCCTTTACTATCCCAAAAAAACCCTCGTCTACCAAGTTTTGTGTATTTTATGTAGTATCTTTTAAAACATATCGATAGAAATGTAAAATAAAATTTTGCCTGTTTTATCTCTCTTATTATCAATTTTTGAGCTAAGATAATTAGGTTAAATCGATCGCTATTGAGCCAGGGAAGCTAAGATATGGCTCATTCGTTACCAAACACCCTGTACATATTAGTATGCAACCATCAGCGCCAGTACACCAGGGCAATTTAGTGGCGGCGGTAGCTGCCTTTGATTTATCTCGACAGTATTAGGCAAGCAGATTACAATCATCTATTCCGCTTGCTTTAAATTTTCCCATATGCTATGAGGTATCCGTAGCGAAGCTATTTAAATTTGTGGTAATAGGTACCTACTGACATTACGATATCTAACAGTACAAGAGTTTAAATAATAATAGTCAAACTCAAGCACATAAGAGTATCCGTTTAGAGGTATTCGCTTAAAATCAGTTTATAAGTGACAAATTCAAAAATGAAACTTAACATATTCCTAAGTTGGTACACGTTAGCGGATTTAACGTCATAGGTTATTAATTTTGAGCATCCTCTTTTATAAGCATAAGTAACAGTGCACTTCTCAATACCAGGAGGACAACAAGAGAGTACCAATTCATCGCCGCCTATTTGTACTTCTGGGTCTGTTGGTCCGTGTATTCCACAACAAGATTTACATCGATGAATTGTGTGAACCTTAAAAGCAAACAAGCAAAGTAGAATTCGTAATATTTCATTATACATTAGGCATTTCCTCGAATTTCTGCCGCCACGACATCATCATCAAGGAAAAAAACTTGATTGAAAAAATGGAAAAGACCAAATCTTAAAAGCTTCGCACACACGGTGCAGCTTTCCCAGCGACCACGATGCAAATTCCACAGTTTTGCAGTCTCAGGCAATAATGCGCGATATGCCTTATGTCTCTGTCGCAGTAAAATATGACTTTCATACAGTACCTACGTTGTTGTTAGTGTGCAACAGTGCCAAACTGGACAGATGAGATGGTGAGAAAAATCTCACGGAGCCCCACCTCTGCCTTCACCCCCCCCCCCCCCCCACCCGGAAGCTCTTAACCCGGGATCGGTCGCCCCGTTAGTAAAAATCCAATAATTTTAGTTTTTTACTTGGCTTAAAATCCTTCCTTCTCCAGAACTGCTGTAACCTCTTCATGAAAGAGAGGGGCCAGCGCTATTTCACAGTTACACCGATATAAAATTTTTAACAACCTAAACAGTCCCGAGCAATCTAAAGGTTTACACTCATAAAATCATATTTGATAACTGCTGGAACCTCTTCATGAAGGAGAGAGGCCAGTTCTATTTCACAGTTATACCGATCCATGATACAAATAAAAGAAGATATGACACCGCGCAGGTAGGCGTGGCCATGTACGTCACGCTGTGAGTAATTCCGCCATATTTTCTAAATAAGACACGTCTTTGTTAACATCGCGATGTGTTTTAAAGTTATTTTTTGATGTTTTTATATCACTTTTAAGAGTTTAAAAGTGAAAGTGAAGTGTGTTGTGTATGGTTGTGATGTGGACAATCGATGCAATGTCCGATATTAAAGTTTTTAGCTTCCCCAAAGACAAACACAAAGTGTTTGAAAGCGTCTGTGCAAACGCGAAGATTTTAATGTGGAAAATGCTAGAATCTGTTCTAGACATTTTAACGAAAGTGATGATGAAGGTAATTTAAAGCATGAAGTGTGCCAGGGCATGAATGTCAAATGTGTTTAATGTTTTTACAAACTCGCTTCAATAAAAAAGTTTACTGTGACAAAGAATTGCTAAAAATCTCCACGGTAACGAATCACCAGGCTTTAATCGAGAAAATACGACAAACAAAGAGACTGAAAAAAGGCTATTTTCTTAAAAAATAATTTCTTGTTTTACCTAATTTCACAAATTTAGATAGTTTTTTCTTGTTTAGAATAATTTTTGGCATTTTAAGATTTTTTAAATTTGAAAAATCAAAGAATACAAAAATACAATAATTTTTAATAATTTACTATTTCAAGTGTAAAAAACCCAAAAAAAAACTATCCTAAAAAACATGTTTCCGTTGCAAACATACAGATGTTATTCACTCCAAAAAATATTATTATTTATATGATTATTTTAAATCATATACTTTAAAAATTGCATTATAACCAGGAGGCAAAGTATATTGCCAATAGAATTTATATAAAATCGCCAATAGCTAACGTAAACTCTATATTGCCCGTTATAAATTTCAAAAATAACTCAAAGCGTGACGTCATGCGCGAACTCGGACGAATTTGACAGGTTTGATATCATATCTTCTTTTTATTGTATCATGATACCGATCTAGAATTTGTAACAACCTGAACAAACCAGAGCAATCTAAAGGATTGCCAACAATAAAATCATATTTGATAACTGTTGGAGCCCCTTCATGAAGGAGAGAGGCCAGCGCTATTTCACAGTTACCTATAGGTACCCATCTAAAATTTTTAAAAATTACAGGTATTTTGTTTACCGGTAGTACGTTACTTCGCCATAAGGTTCAGATATCCTTGTCCAACCAACGCAACATGAAAAAGAGAACGAACAATATAAAACTGAAAAACCGCATCCCAGTGGCCTTGTGTAAAACTTTATCCTTTGTTGATTTGTTTACGTTTATTTAGAACAATAATTATGTTTAATAATTTTAACAATTAGGAACGAGCATATGAGCATACGTGAATAAAAAATACACCAAGCTGGGAAAATGTTAATAAAAGTAGGAACAAAGCATGTGTTAGTGACTTTGTTGAAACCTGGATTTAGTTTCCAAAGTAGAATGGCAAAACTTGTTTATATTAAACTCATTAAACATAACAAAATCTTACCTGGAACCTAGAAAGATATGAAGCATCACTACCATATATATATTTAAGGAACCGCTCAGATTCTTCCCCATCATTACCTCTATAGTATATATAAATGAAGATTAGCATTATGTCACAAATATGAAAAGCCACAAGGGTAGTAACAAGAATTGCATATATTGTTAAAAATGCTGAACCCCTTCTAGTCCACACAACGGCCATTCCTGCAACTCCAAATAAAATTTGAAATACAGAGATAACGGTTTGCTCTGTAATCGCATCAGACATCAGACCGGGTCGAAAGTCCTTTCCACAAACAGTATATAGATAAACCAGCTGATATGTCCCACAAAATATCATCCCAAAGCAACTAACGTTAAGTACCCAAAATATAACTTGCTTCTTTAACGATGAAGATGAAGGTATTCTGTATGCGGATCTAGAGGGTAGCATTTTCTAAATTATTGGTAAAATACTACGCCCTGTTATATGAAACGCGACGTTTGTATAAAATTTTAATTACACTGTCAAAAGGCTAAATTTATTCCTCGATTGTTTTACAATAAATGCGCACAGTCTACTGCTATAAAATAAAAATCAAGTCAGCCAAAAATTGCTGTTGCTTGTACTCATGGCTTACTAGTTCTTGGGATCCAAGGGTGCGTTCAGACGAAGTTGTGTCGCGTATTTACGTATTAAGGGTGCAATCCAAGTTAGTAAATCCCCGTTCAGGTATAAAAAAACATGTTTATTGAGCTTTTTAAATTTAATACATTTAAAATAGCGAACTAAAATTTTTATGAATATTATTAATTTTGAAACGAGTCGAATGCCCACGAGAAACAGGTCTGTAGATAAAAAATACTTGAATCGCTGGGGTTGCAGAGTCACTGTTTTGGCATCTGACACAAGTTTCCTGTCGATTTTATAGCTATTGACAGCTGTCCAGTATAATGAACACTTTTTTAATTATACCACAGTTAATTGGACGTCAAGTATAATGGATAAATTTTATTAATCAAAACTTATAAGCAAAGCTTCTGTTTGAAGTAAAACATTATTATTATTAATTAATAATAATGTTTAGCATTATAAAAAAATAAACAAACAGTCCGATTTAATTTTCAGACATGAATGTCTCTAAAATGGGCAAACACAAAACCCTAATCTTCCATCGCATACTGAGAAAAAATATCGTTTTTTACATCACCTGCATATTGGAATTGGGATTTTATTTTTAGAAGAAGCTATTGTATTGCATGGTGTTGTTATGTCTGGTAGCCCTACATCACTTCGGCCGAATTGGATCTTCTGTGAATACCCTACATTATTTACCCATCAATTCCCAAACGTTTCGCGAAATTTGGGATATTTCTGTGAGCACCCTTTAATACTCGTATATTATTGGATGTCAGGAACGCTCCCTCAAAATATTGCAGCCTTTGGCGAGTGATTTCTCTACATTCACAGAGCAAGTGCTCGGCAGTTTCATCCGCTACGATACAGATAGATTCTGTATCGTAGTGTTCATCATCAGTCTTTTCCATCTCTTTACCTGCCGTGTCTAGTGATAAGGCAGGTAACCAGTCTGAGTTCTGAGTTTAAACTTTTGTAGCTTCAGGAGCTTTGTATAGTCAGACCGATAACTAATCATTCTCTTTGCCTGTCTTCGTCCTGGAGCGTTTCTCCAGTGGGCTATTTTCTGTTCTTTTTCGGACTGGCTGAGGTTTTCCATAATGAGATCTCTAGCCTATTAGGTGAAAAAAAATTTCTATATCAGGGTACCATTTTCCTAGTGGATCATGATCTCTGTCAATGCTTGACATTTTCTGTTGTAATCTTCAACATTTTATTTTATTTGTTCCTTTTTCTCCCTGAATTTTAAACATTTCCGTTCAGATTTACCAAATAGGTTTAAGACTTAGTACTGGTTTAAATTAAGATTTGCTTAGCTTTATTTGATCAGCTATGTTTTAACAGGTTTTGTCCTGCCATTGTTAATAAGTCGTCATTAAAAGCGTATGACTTCTTCTAATATTTCGGCGTTTTGCCTGACTTCCGAATGATTTTGATCTTGGAACGTGTTGCTAGAATGAATTTAGTGATATTATTGTGAAAAGTGCGTTCCAGAATTGACATTGTCTTTATAAATTTTTGAAAAACTACAGAAACAAATTCATAGTATAAAACTTGTCAGTTTAAAAATTTTGGTTTGCAAATTAGACTGGCTAAGAGTTGTAGAATCTAGGCGATAGTGATTATGTTATGACATCATTCCTACTTTTCTTTCGTCCCTTTAATTTGTCACAAGCACGGGACCTGTTCTCTTCTAAGACTGTACAGGTTACCAATGCTGATAATTTCAAATTTTTTGGGGCAAAGTTTTACTGTGGCCCGCAATAACAACAACAGCCTATTTCAGAGTCCTGACAAAATAAAACACTAATCAAATACACAGACAAACATTACTTTATTACCAATAATAGTTCTTTTATTCGTTTTCACTATTTCCATAAAAGTTAAGATTTAAACAATCAATTAAGGATAAAGCAATAAAAGTAAAATATTTGGATCAATTGTACACACATTAAATATTGATCTGTTTTACCAAATTTATAATTGTCTCTAAGTACACCCACGGTACATAATTCTTAGACTTCGGTCTTCGTGGGCTGTCAGAAGATAAAAAAATACCAACGAGCAAATGTAACATTACTATTCAAAAAATAGAAAGTCGTAAAATTAGCATATCTACATGCAGAAGATGCGACTGCCATGGTCAGGACGGTTAAGGAATGTCCACAAGGTGGAGTTTTATCACCCCTGCTCTGGTTTGATGAAATTCGAGGGTAAATTTTGTGTCAGTCTGGCCGTGTGACCATTCGTCGACCTAAAACCTGACGACAGGCGATAAAGAGGCCTTTCATCGTTGCATGTGTTTTAATAACTGTTGTATAGTAGTTATATAGTATGAAACTAGAATTCTTTTATGCGGTCTTCAATCCTTACAATACCGAAGACAAAGAGCCCTTATGATTTTTCTTCATAAGCTGCTTAACGGTTCAGTGGACTGCAGGGGCTTACTTGAAGCTGTTTTGTTTCGCGTACCATTGCGGAGAACCAGGCAGGTGCAGTTATTTCATAATCAAACACATAGAACTAACTACGGTCGCAGTGCTTTCATCGAGAGGCTGTTATACAACTATAATAGACATTTTTTAAATTGTGACATTTTTGCCATAAGTCTTTCGGTATTAAAGAGAGATTTACTTTTATATTTTAATTCTTAATATTTATAATGTGTTGTACCATTTAGACGTAAGTTCTGTAGTGTACTGTTTGAATAAATAAATAAATAAATAAATAAATAAATTAAGTACAAATTAAGTATTTATCAATTTTATGATATTTTCTTTACAAATGAAATGTGAAGCAAAGTAGAAAATTTGCGAGGGACTGGCTGAAAACGGTGAAATTAAACCTCTTGGCATAGAATTCGGAGTATTTTTATTTTTTTAACCCTTAAACGTATTTTTGCAAATTAAAAGACATTAAATCTTACATAATATACGTATCCAATATTTGATTACAACTTTTATGTTTTTTATACAATTGTCTAGTTTCAAACACCTACTTAATTACTTTAAAATTTAAAAAGAATCTTTTATTATTTACTTTATTACATTATCATAAAACCCCAGAATAACAAACACTATTGAAATTACATTATCCTAACAATACGGCCTAAACATTCCAACCATTGATAACCTACTTAAGTGCTTCTTGTCTGGACAATACAATAAACACTATCTATTTATATTAGTAATTTTGCCCAGATTGTTATCAATTTTGCACTTAACAAAGCTTTTGCTATTATCTGTGCGACAAGGAACAACATTTAATTTTATTATCTGTTTAGACAAATTGTTATATTGTTACTTTTATAAGATTGGCGTATTACAAATAAGAGTAAACAACCTCCTTCTGCTCCGTCTTTTTTGGGGTGGAACCTGATTTTAGCTAGGATAGAAGTTGTTGTAAAGAAAGTAGTTATAAGTCAGCCGTTATTCAAGACAGTCGTTTTTAAATAAATAATAATTTTTAACAAACTTTTTTGCTAGAGCATAACAACAGTATGTTCTGGTAATGAAAATTGTGAAACTGATGCGGATAACGTTCTATTAATATTATCAGATCTACTAAAAGATGATGATATTCCTGTTTCGGCATCAGTTTCATCGCCACAGGATGCCACACTTAAATTTCAGGCTGATTCTCTAAAGAATAGCTCATCAGAAACAATTTTTTTAAGGTACTCTGTGGGCTATATTATTAAGAAATGTTCAAATATTCATAAATGGGCCATATGTGAAGAGTATTCGAAAGCTTACCAAAACTTGGACGAAATCTAGTTATTTTATTACAAAGCGTATCAAAATGTTAATTTAGATGCATTCGGTAACTTAAAGATGCCCCATAATGATTTTGTATATTATATTATATCTTTGTAAGAAATAATATTTCAAAGGAATTTTAATAAATTGTTTTAAAAAATGATGTTGTTACCCATTTTGAAAATATTTGTAAAGAGAGCCGCTTTGCTTTGATTAGGTTGTATTGTAGAGTAAATTTTATGCTCTTAATGAAAAGAGTAATTTGTGTGAAATACGTCAAAATACCAATAATAAGTTTAGCATTAAATTAAATATAGTAGTCATTTGGGAATAGCGAACATAATCTATAATTTATTTAATGACTCTCTACATGTGTTTTTTTGTGCGTACGCAAAAAAATAACGACTAGTTAACTGGACGCGGGCTTCGATTAGAAACTGTCCATTATTTTCCGTAATGGAATTTTACTAATTGGTTAAACTTACCTTTGAGTCTGCTCCTCTGAGGCATGCTGCCTCATACGAGCCTCCTGTGAAGCACTGGCCCATAATCTTAGATAAGATTCCATATTATATATTAATATGTTAATTAAAATATTAAGCTACCATAAAAAATATTTAGTTCCTGATATTTTCTTAGTTTTCAAATTGCTTGCACTGTAAGTTACTCTCGTAAACACTGGTGTATCGTCACAATTACCAAAAAAGTCTTTGTAACGCATCACATAAACCACAATATTCCCAGTGCAGTAAAAAAAAGTTAAACTCTGAACCGTTTATAGTTATTTTCTTAGCGCTACTCTCAAAAAGCGAAGAGGTCAACGACTTAACTTAAAAACAATATAAGTAATATTAAACGCCACTAAATCAACATCATCTCCAATATGTTTGTGCAAATTTTTATAATCCTAAAATGCTTAGATCCTTTTGTGGAATTGTCTTCACTGTTTCATTTGATAAAATCTTAAATATACTGCTCATAAAACGAAAAAGATTTAAAGTTATAATAAAAAATTCGGTCAAGTGCAAGCTATACTTGCAAAATTAGTGTTCGGTGCCTTCGGCCCCCCACTTAACCTGAGCAAACCTCGGCCGTCCGATTTCCGCCCATCTGCCGCGCTACTCACCGCCGGCTGCACCAACGTATTATACGCCGTATGACATCGCATATGCGCGGAGCTGAGTGGGGAGCGTTTGGACATCTAAATTATGAATGTAAGGACAAAAATTGTTCCTCACATCGTGAGAAATATTTTTTGTTAAAAAACTTTTTCTTTAAACCAATGGTTCAGCAGTTAGTTCTAAGGAAATAAACAATTAAATTGATTATAACAACTGATCGCGCTAGAATTTTTCAATCCTGACTGAAATTTTTACTCAATCCACACCTATTTCTCAATGTTCATGATTTTTTTTTTCAGATTTTTCTGAGCTATCCTTTTGGTGAAAATGGTAGGGGACAACAATTTTTAAGCGTCTTTCCCGAAAACTGTTTAAAAAAATCGCTTAAAAAAATACATCATATATATTGTTGAATTCGTGCTTCAATGAGCTTTCATTTGACACCCTACACGATGCCCTTGAAATATTTTTTTTCATTTCCCAATTTACCCCCTGAAATTAACCCCCAGAATAAAGATTCAACTTGGTATACTTTATGTCTATAATTGGGCCACCTCACTCTATGTATTTGCTAAATTTCTAATTTTTACGTCGAACAGTTTCAGACACAATCGCCTGTGCCAGACAGGTGGACGGACAGACGGACGGACACCGAAGTGATTCCATAGGTGGTCCATTTTAGTAATTTTAGCACAGAATAGTAAAAATGTCATAAAGTAGCATCGTTCGGAAGCACAGATTTAGAAACAAGGAGATACTACTATTTACATTTAAATTCTGTGATGCTCACAGCCGTATAAATGTGGCGATATAAGCTGCCACAGATCTAGATACTTTAGGAACTCGCTCGTATTGAAATAATTGACAAGCTTTAAATATGAGAGTTATATACAAAAGGCTAAACGTCATTTTTCATAATTTGATAATAAACACTTTCCTACCCGGGTAATCTAATATTCAAATTAAATGTCTTTGATATGTTTCATAATATTGTTCATTATGATACAAATTTTCATTATCACATCGCGTTATTAGCGAATCTGTTACCCATACTTTTTTAATCAAGTGGCTTCTTTTAAAAACAAATGGTCTGACTTTGACAGTTCTTTTACTATAATTTCCATTTTCATTAAAACTTTTAAGAATATTTAAATTAAAAATTATGTCAGATTATGGTATTAGTAAACAATGAAGAATTTCTTTAACTGTTGCTAAAATAAATAAATGTTGTTCAGTTTAAGATTTATTAATAACGGTCCTAGAAACAAAATTGTGTACGCAACTCTCATGTAATGGCCATTAATACAGTCACATTCGTACCGACACTTACCAAGGTTCGTGCCGGTACCTTTTGCTCGTGTATTAATACTATTAATAGCCATCATTACAGAATCGTTGCATCATAATATACTATTAATCCACTAGCCTACGTGATGTTACAGGCGCTATTTTCTGTTGACTATGTTGAAATGACGTATGATATTTAAAAATTGTGAATAAGATGGAGTTCGAGTTTAAAATGGTTTCCAAAAAAAAAATTTACCTATTTTTGGTCAGGTATTGTAATTGTAAGACTATTTAAATAAGCACTAACCGTTATCTAAGTAGTACGACAGGTACTTATATAGGATAAGTATTTATTGTTATCCTGGGTCAATAAACATACATCTTTGGTGACGAATATGTTTGGGTTTTAGCAAAAATGCTATTGTTTCAATTGTTATGAATTGAATAATTGATTTTATTAATATTTTCCAATAATAATGAGAGCCTTATTTACAAACATGAGCAGAAAAAATAAAACGTTTATGTCTCTCTGGTTTCAGATAATACTGTTACACACAGGGGTCACATATTTTTTCACCACGAAAAAATTTCAGGTCGTTTTAATTTATATTAAATGTATAAAATAGCTAGTTAAACACAACATTCTAATTAATTCTGATAGACAAATTGCAAAAAATTAATTTAGCATTACATCGGGTATGTCGATGTCATCTATTTGGATGGAAAACAGATGTACCTAGTCATCAGTACGTTGTAGACCGCCACAATCTTGATCAGTGAATATCTTATAATAGATTTTGTAGTTTGTTATTGACTTTAGCAAAATACCGCGATAAGATGTTTTTAATTTCTAACAGTTCTAAGCGTGCAATATTTCACTGTCGATAATATTAAAGATTATGGTAGTTTCCACACTTTTTATAATTTATTTATTTATTGATGTATCCCGGAGTAACAAGTCTAAGTGATACAAATTAAAAAGAGAAAGAAAGGGCAGCATATTAATATAAATAAAATGCAGAAGAAACAATAAAAGAACGTAGACATAAATAACCAAAGAGAAAGATAACACTATAAACTGATTAAAATTATTTAAATAGAATAACTCTTTTTAGGTTTGACAATGTAGTATTATAAATAGATATCACAGTTCGAATAAAAAATTGTATGTGCGCGCCGCGCCACCCTGTTAACAAAAGAGGTTTGTTTGGCTGTAATTGTCTGATTGTCAGACTTCATGCAAGAGTTGTTAACTCCCACTTCACTAATAATGTCCGCATTTTCAATGGATTCGTTGTTAATTTTGTACACATTTTGTTACAAGTACCTCAGGTAGAATGCAACAGTATCAGGACACTTCAAAATCGAGGTTCTGTTTCTACAAAAATTAGAAATTAATAAGAACAAAACTAACACGTTACTAATAACTCAGATCTGCAAACAGAACTTTAGAATTACCTCGAAATTACGTCATTTGTTTGTTCTCTGGGTGACCCTTAATTGCTAAGGTGGATAATCATACCCTCAGTGGCGCAGTCACGGGGGGGTGGGATTAACCCCCCCCCCCCAAAGGCCTAAAGATTATACAATATCCATTTCCCAAATTAACGAAAATAAAGCAGTATTTGTCAAAAAAATTTGTCAACTAACCGCACCCCCCCCCCCCCCCCCCCCGAGCGTATTCCTGGCTGTGCCACTGCATACCCTATATTTATCCAAGTAAGAAAAGTTCTTTTGTCTGTGATAATAACGTACCGTTTGCAAGGCACTACTTTCCAGGCGCGACCCATGAAATTTTACAGTTGTATATTTTTGTTACTACTTATGGGACCAAGGCCAAGTTCAGGTTTTTTAATAGTGAACCTACTAGGAATGTTTTGGTAAAGAACAAAATATTTTCTAATTTGCAAAAAAAGTTAAATTTTTGAAGTGTTTTGTCTAAACAAATTTTACATTATTTTGTCGACAATTCTTAAATTTTAAGAGAAAACAATGTGCTAGTAAAAAGTTATAGTCAGCTGAATTTTTTTAAATCTAAAATATAATTGTAAAAAAATTCAATTCAATAACTTTCCACAAACACATTTTTATCTCTTAAAATTTAAGAATTGTCGACAAAATGGTGTAAAATTTTTTTAGAAGAAATAATAATAAAATATCTAAGCGTGTTAATTTTTTACCCAGGTGGGTCAATTCAAAACTTCAACTTTTTTTTCGCAAATTACAAAATATTTTTTTCTTTATCGAAACATTTCTAGTAGGCTCACTTTTAAAAAACCTGAACTTGGCATAGGTCAAGGTACAACTTTAAAATTTCACGGGCAAACAAAACCTAAAACTACAAATAGGGGGAAAGGACAGGTAAATTTAAGGATTTCTTAAAATTTAATCTGGCAAAAGCGCCAGTCTGGTCTTAACGCCTCTCTAGCTGCTATTTGTTTGTGTCAGTCAGTATCATCTTGGACTGCAATAAATCTCATGTTGGTGTGGTGAAAAAATCTGAACGTAGTATTTCGCGTAAACATAATATTTACTTTATTAAGATCGTAAAAGGGTTCTTGGCGGTATTTCGCACTTTTCTCTGATGGAAATTTGCAAGCAACCTTTATTTCACTTTTGCGAAATTGGATTGCCGGATCCATAGACTCACATAGTTTTAATTTATGTGGCTAACTGATGGCTAACATCCATATCTTTATGAAACATATTTTTTAGCCTTTAACTTTTCAACCGAATAAAATAAGTATTTCTACATAGACATTGGATTAAGCTAAAAATTTACTAAAACTCCCATAAACATGTAGGTATTCTATTTAAACTGATATAACACCATACACAAATATTAAGACCAGTTCTATAACTGCGCATGCGTTCCTGTGGCACTGCGAGCGGTCGGAGAAGGAGGCATTCTTGGTTCAAGCAAATATTAGTCCATTTTAATCTGTACGGCAATCGTTTTTCACATTAGTAAGCAAATTACCAACATCTCTAATGATGGATTTATAAATTGGGTTTATTCACTATGCGGTAGTACAATCTTGCGCAGCTAACCTTCTCTAATGCATTAACGCATTGTAAACTGCTTTCTATTTAACATTTTTTTTTCTTAGAATGATTTTCAGTCGGATAATATAAACTTTTTATAAAAAAGGTGATTATCAATTATTTTTAATTTAAATTATCTCATAGCTAGCATTCATAAAGTCGCAGTGTATGCCTGGTGTGACAGCGATTTTTGTATCGGGTATCCCAATAAATTTACATTAATCTTCAAAACCGCCCACTGACTAAAATTAGAACAAAATAATTATCAGTTAGAACATAAATTAACACACATACACTGGACGATATTTTTTTATTTTCTATAATTTTTAGCTACAAAGCTAATTTATAATAAAAACTTACCTTTCTTCTCGCCTTTCAGTAATATCTTGAAAAGGTCTTCCAAACAATGAATCACGACTACTTCTACTTTCGTAAAATGGCATTAAAAGAAAAGGTTCGAAGTTCATAGTTGATCAAGGTCTAATAATTCACAAAGCACACCTTTTGCCTGTACTAAACAGATTTGTTTTAAATAGAACAAAGTTTATAAGTAATTTTGCCGTCTCAAAATTAAATTACAAACGCCTGTCTAAATGCTACACTGAGAAAAATCCTATATATGGAAAAAAGATTACTGTCTAATAGAAAATTTTTGGGGAAAATTTAACTTTTGTCGAAACAAATTAAATAATTAAAAAAAAATTGCACGCTAAAGTCTGATTTTTCTTTAAAAGACTTATAAACATATATTCGCCTGACTCGTTCATATGTCCGTGTCTTAAAACACTTTATTTACGTTATAGCCCCTATGCTTAATTTACAATATTGCGATTTGCCTAAGAGTAAATCACCGAACGACAGAAAAAAGCCTTGTTGTAAATATAATTATATGCATCATCTACATTTAGAAAAAAAAATAATTTCTTCTTCGTTGAAAATATTAAAACTTAGTGATTTACTGTAGTATAAACTATAATTTTTTCACTAAGCTAGTGACTTTGGAAAATAACCGAACCATTAGTGCTAACACTGTATAAAAAACTAAACTTAAAATAAGCCATCGTACTCAAGTTAAACCGTTTTTTAGTAAAAAAATGTATTTACTTTTTGATAACATTATCTAGAAGTCAGTGATGCTAACTGCGGAAGAGCGTTATACGATTTTATTGTTTTGCATATATTATACAGACATTAGAATAAAACAATTAGGTTTGTAAACATCATAATGCGTTTTAATAAATATTTAACTTAAAGGAAAAGGCAATATGCATATAACCCAGATAAATCCGATATATTTTTTGTATTCTCTGCACAAACTAAATAATTATGGCGTTGCTTCTGTCCATTTATTTCGATTTTTAATAAGAAATAAAAAGATTTTCCATTACAAATTATCATACAAAATTCAAAACATGCAGAAGGTGATCCACTACTGATTGTTACGGTACATAATATGTATGGCGACTGTACTGTAAATTCAAATGGTAATTTATTTTCTTGATTATTTCCCAACGATTAAGATATTTCGTGGATAGAAGATATTACATTTGATTAAAAAGGCTATCCATAAACAGACCTTATCCATAAACTTTGCGGAATGATGCGTCAGTACCAACTGTGTGGAATCTTGGATTATTTTTATCCGGAACTGTCTTTTTAGAGGTTTACTTGGTAGAATACAGACGGATTGTTACGGTACATAATATGTATGGCGACTGTACTGTAAATTCAAATGGTAATTTATTTTCTTGATTATTTCCCAACGATTAAGATATTTCGTGGATAGAAGATATTACATTTGATTAAAAAGACTATCCATAAACAGACCTTATCCATAAACTTTGCGGAATGATGCGTCAGTACCAACTGTGTGGAATCTTGGATTATTTTTATCCGGAACTGTCTTTTTAGAGGTTTACTTGGTAGAATACAGACGGCCCGGAAAGTCATTACGGTGGCGCGCCGACACGAAATTTTATTATCACTCGTTTGTAGCAATAAATGTTCACTAAACAAGTTTTACGTCAAAAAAAGTATTTATTATGGTTTTTAATTTAACCATTATTGAAATTATTACATAACACAACAAAAAGAAACTCACAACACACACAAAAATAGAAAACTAAGCATATTTAATTTTCAGGTTTAAATCGACCCTCTTCTTCAGCCGGCATAACGGGTATGTTATCAAAATCTTTAATAATATAACCAGAATCATCCAAATTAGTAGGTTGTTTAACCCCACCATGATCATTATTTTCTGTAGAGTCTTTAGCCTTACTTTCTAGATCTCCACCACCTTCCGTTCCGGCAGAGCTTTTGGTAAAATCATCCACCGTGAAGTCAAGGGGTTGATCAAAGAACTTTGTAGCCGATGAAGAATCGTCAGTTTTTGATATATCTGATTCATGTATTGAAATATGTTGGGAGTTATCATCAGATTTTGGAATATCAGCTTCTGTTACTGGAATACTATGAGAAAAATCGGGTTGTGAGTATTCATCAGTTGTTGGAGTATCTGCCTCAGTTATTGGGGTACTACGAGAGAAATCAGGTTTAAAGTGATCATCAGTTTTTGAAATGTCTGATTCAGTTTCGGAAAGATTATGGGAAAAATCAGAGTTATTATTATTTTCATGGATTGTCTCATAACTTGAGTCATAAGCTTGTGGAGTTAGACCTAAAGAGGACAGCAGTATTACTAGTCGAACTTAAGAATATGATAAAACATTAAATTTAGACCGAATCTAACTTTTTTATTTGAAGAGATAGAAAAACGTTTAAATTTTAAAAATTGTAGATTTGTACAAGAACCAACTGGAAACGTAACTGAACAAACAATGTATTTTAATATAAAAGGATTGTAAAATACAGGGTGTCCGAAAAGTCTTAGTATGGGCAAATTTCTTTGCTATTAGGAAAGATAGAGACACCAAATTTTATGTTATTGGTTAATAAATCTACTTTTTTATGTAATTTACCTTTTCCAACCCCCTTGAGGGGTGACGCTAGGGAGTTGAGGTCAAAAATTTTAAATGCAACCCTATGCCGTGTGGTACCTCATTTTAAAGGTCTTCAAAAAAGAAACATTTTACCGTACACCCGAGGGCCGTATCTTAATTCGTTTTTAAATGGCAAGCCTTTAAAAATCGTGATATAGAGGTCGCAAGTTAGATCTCAAAGGTCAAAATAAGCAAAAATTATGCAATGGATGAAACCAGTCCCTAAAGGTGTCCAAATGAACGTATGAAACTCTTTATAAAAATATCTTGTTGCTAATTTTTTTATTAACAATTTATTGCAAAAAAAGTTGTTTTTTTCATGTTTTTTTTTCGGGTTGTTCGTCATATCTCAGTAATTTATTAAAATACTAGAACGCCGTTAGCGCCGTCGGCATAAAGTTGAAGTTATATCGAAAAAGATGAAAATATCGCTATAAAGAAGTTGTATAAAAAGATAATGAAGAAAGATAATCATCTGAAACTTGGTAAAGTTTTATATAAATATCGTTTTTGCATATATTTTCATAAATTCCGTTTTTTTGCGAAACGAAATTAATGAAAATATAAGCAACAACGATCATATCTATGGTTAAATATCAATAAAAGACATATTTATTCACAATTTTACCAAGTTTCAGATCTTTTTTCATTATTTCTTATAACAATTTCTTTATAGCGATATTTTCAACTTTATGCCAATAAAACTCACTGAAAAATTAAAGTATTTGTAAAACCAATCACACCATCTGGAAGTACATGTTTTACCTCACCGATAATTACTGTACTATTTTTAAAATTAAAAAATTACAAAAAATAATGATTGGTTTTCCTGAGGCGAACACGCAAAAATGCATTTTTCGTAAAACATACAACTGAAAAGTTCTCGTAACAAAAAGCCTATGGATACATACCTCACAGAATTTGCAAATAGTGGTCTCAAGAAGAGATTACAATGCTTAGTTTCTAATTTTTTTAAATTTGATTATAAATACAGAGCTTGAATCAACAAAGTGGCAAATTTCACACTTAAACAAGAACACCGGAAATTCAAACTTTAACTTATAAAAACAAATATTTATTGGGAAAAACAAAAGAATTAAGAAAATATAATTACAAATTTATTTGGTGCAAAAATGGAAAAATCTTTGTAAGGAAAAATGAACAAGAAAAAATTATACATATAACAAACGAGGAACAAATAGAATTTCTTAAGAACATCTTATAGCTTCTTACTTTTTCCTTCTATAATTTTTGAAAATTTAAATTATTTTTTTTTATAATACATTTTTATTTAAATCTAATTTGAAACCGATGGTTTAAATCTGAAAATAGACAAATACATTAAGGATTTTAAAATAACAAATATTAAAACGCAAGTTGTGAATGATAAAAATGAGTTTAATAATTTTATGACAAGATCACCAAATAATATTTCAGTATATCATAATAATGTTAGAAGTATTGCCAAAAATTTCGATGAAACTAAATTATTTTTAAATTATCTTGACCATGATTTTGACGTTATTATATTAACAGAAACTTAGAAGATATTTAATACTGATTTATTTCAATTAAATAATTACGAGTTGATTTACAATAATGGAAGTTTCAATAAAAATGACGGTGTTTTGGTGAATGTTAAAAATAAGCATAATTATTTTTTTGATATTATCTCTTTAGGAGAAATCAAAATAATTTTTTTGAAAATAAGTCTTAAAAATGAAAAAATTAATATTATAAGTATATATAAACCTCCACCTATAAATGTCTTTGAATTTAATTTAAATTTAAAAAATTTCTTTGAAAATATTAAGTATAAGTGTAAAAATGAAACAGTCATTGTAGTAGGAGACATTAATATTGATATTTATTCCAAATCTAGAGAAACTAATGAATATTTAAACTTATTGAGTGAATATGGTTATATATCATTAATAAATAAAACCACAAGAGAAATAAAAGACCACAATTCTTGTATTGATCATATATATTTGTTAAAACAGGGGAAAAATTGGATAATTTTAAATCTTTAATTTTTAAATATCAAATCACTGATCATTACCCAATAATTTTACAAAAAAATATTAATAATAATAATAATAATAATAAGGAATATATATCAAATTATAAAAATTATATTAATTATTCAAAACTTAAAAAAAATATGACAAAAATCGATTGGTCAAACTACTACTCGTATTCAGAAACGGAGGAATTACCTAATAATTTAATTAAAGGAATTCAAAATAATGTAGAAATATGTACAACTAAAATCAAAGTAAAAATTAAAAAAAGGAAAGAACGGATTACTAATGGATTATTAAATTCCATTAAAACAAAAAACGAACTTTATATGTATAAATATAAAATATACAAAAACAAATTAAATTAACTAATAAAAGAGACGAAAATTAATTTTTATAAATCTCAAATTGATAAATGTGAAAACAATAATAAAGATCTTTGGAAAACCATTAAAAAATGATGTAATAAAAATCAAAAACAAAAAAATATAAATGAGATTAGGGTTGAAAACAAATCAATTACCGATAAGAAGGTTATGGCTAATAGTTTTATTGATTATTTTTCTGAAGTGGGAGAAAAATTAGCGAACAAGATAAAAAACGGAAATAACAATAATTCATTAGATAAAAAAATCAACAACATAAATTCATTTAATTTAGAAAAAACGAATTGGCAAGAAGTTGAAGATATGATTGATAGTTTAAAAATAAAAAAGTCACCTGGTGCTGATGGCATAACTTCGGAAATTTTAAAATGTATTAAAACTAGTATTTCTAGACCACTTACTTTTCTTATAAATAATATTTTTAAAACATGTATATATCCAGAAGCTTTCAAAATTGGTGTAATAAAACCTATTTTTAAAAGTGGAGATTCATGTAAAATTACTAATTAGAGGCCGATAATATTAATATCTTCATTAGCTAAAGTTTTTGAAAAAATTTTAAAAATAAGAATTGATAATTATTATTTAAAAATTTTTTATTTTATTTCTGAAAAACAATTAGGTTTTCAAAAAAATAAGTCAACACAACATGCTATTTGCTACTTAACAGAAAAAATAGATGATGCATTCGATAATAAAAAACCTTGCATTGCTATTTTTCTAGATTTAGCAAAGGCTTTTGATACTGATAGCCATGATTTATTTATTAAAAAATTAGAAAATATTGGATTTAGAGGAATACCATTAGAGTTGATAAAAAACTATCTGGGAGATAGGCCAAATCATGTTATGATAGATAAAGAAGAAAGTTATCCAAAAGTATTTAAATACGGTGTTCCCCAAGGAACAATTTTAGGACCTTTATTTTTTAATATTTACATTAATGATTTATTTAGTATAAATTGTGATGGAGAAATTCATAGTTTTGCAGACGATACTGTTATTTTTTATAGTGATACAAATTGGATCAACATACATAACAAAATTAAAAAAGATTTTAAAATAGTTAAAAATTGGTTTGATAATAACTTATTTACAATTAATTTTGACAAAACAAATTATCTTAATTTTAGTCTAAATCAAAATAATAATACCTCAAATGTGGATAGTATTAAAATAGACAATGATATTCAAATTTTAAAGACTAACAGTGTTAAATACTTGGGAATAATTTTTGACAGTAAATTAAATTGGGATTTACATGTAGATTACTTAATTAAAAAATTAAGAAGTTTGCTACCAATATTCAGAAATGTTAAAACCTTTCTGGATACAAAACAATTAGAAACACTATATTATGCCTTAGTTAAAACTCATTTAAATTACGGAATTTTAGGTTGGGGAGGAATAAATAGAATTTTAGTAAAAAAAATAGAAGTATTACAAAAAAGATTTCTAAAAATTATATTTAATAAAGACTATTTTTATCCTTCAAAGGAATTATATTCAGAAACAAAAAAAAATGGACATTGGGCAAATACATATTTATAATATTTTAGTATACATTTTTAAAAATAAAAATCTAATAAAATTTAAAAAACATAACCATGACAAGCGTCATAAAAATGAAATTTCCATTAAACCAAAAATACATAAGTTTATAGCACAAAAAAGTTATAAATATTTATGTTTTTATTTAAACGATTATTTACCAATAAATATTAAACGAATTATATCATTGAAAAAATTTTAAATTGAAATAAAAACTTGGATATCAACAACAAATGATTTAAAGAAATTTTTGGAATTACTCTGATACTATTTTGTATAATAAAAAAATATTTATTTGTTTTTCTCGAAGGACCTAAAAAGAAATTTTATGTATGTATTTGAATATGAATGTATAATATGTATGTGTAGGTGTGTATATGTATGTATATGTATGTATATGTATATATATATATATATATATTTATATATATATATATATATATATATATATATATATATATATATATATATATATATATATTTAAATTGAATAATTTATATAATAAAATAATATAATACTGAATATAAGATTTACCCCCAACAAGCACGTCTTCGGGGGGTTTTAACACGTTTATTTATAATATACATATTATGTGAAATCATGTTTAAATTGTAATTAATTTAAATAAACTTTATTATTATTATTATTATTACTTTCACAATATGAATAATTTTTTGTCTTGGCGATTATATTTATACGTGTAATTTTGCTTTATTCAAATATCTTTACTTACTGATCAAAAGTTATGAGTATTTGTTTATAGTGCGCGACGCTTATATATATATATATATATATATATATATATATATATATATATATATATATATATATATCGCTGCATCCGCTACGCGCCCTTGCGGGTACTTTTTGAGCAGCCTTTTATTTATTAAATACTGAAGAATCTATTGGTCGTAGGAAAAAGTTCTTAGTAGCAAATTTGTGTAAAATTTTTCATCTTTCCGATGACGGTACATGGTGGTCATTTTGAACAACTTTTAAAGTAATAAGAGAAATAAAAGTACTTCAATTTTTAATTTTTATTACGATTTTTAATTTTTATAGGCTGGCCACTTAAAAACGAATTAAGATACGGACCTCGGGTTTGCGGTAAAATGTTTATTTTTTGAAGACCTTTAAAATAAAGTACCAACCGGCATAGGGTTGCATTTAAAATTTTTAATATCAACTCCCTAGCGTCATTCCTCAAGGGGGTTGAAATAGTTAAATTCCATAAAAAAGTTGATTTATTAACCAATAAGATACATCTAAAATTTGGTGTCTCTATATGTACTAATAAGATATTTGCCAACATTAAGACTTTTCGGACACCCTGTATATGTACCTTTTCTTGCTGACTGTGGTCCATTCCAAATAAACTAATGATAAACTGTTTTTCTTTGAATGAAGAAAGCTATCTGGTTAGAACACCTGTCACTTGTCAATTGTAGATCTTTCCATATAAACCCTATACGACTTGCTTTAATTCATATACCAGGGGCATGGGGGGGTTGCTTTAGTTTCGTGTTTTTTAAATTATAGGAAAACAGTCGAACATCGGTGTAGTTAACTTAACACAAAATAGAGCTCTTAAAGAGTAGAATTAAAAAAAAACATAGAGTCCTCTGAAAAAACCTAAGGTTTAACTCAAAATTAGCCTATTTGATGTTCAACTGTTTTTCAGTTACGTTTCGTGACGGTTCTGGTAGAAATCTACAATTTTTCTAATTTAAACACTTTTCTATCCCTTCAAATAAAATAGTTATCTATTGCTTCAAATATATGCAATAATCATGTACAAGTTTATTATAACAATAATTTAAGTAAACCTTAAGTGCAAGCTATACTTGCACAATAAGTGTTCCGTGCCCCACTTAAACGCACCAAACCTCGGCCGCCCGATCTCCGCCCATCTGCCGCGCAACCCGCCCGCCGATGACACCAACGCCTTATCAGATCGCGTATACGTGGAGCCGAGTGGGCCAAATTAACCATTTTGAAAAAGGTGTAAGGACAAAAGTTGTTCCTTATGTCGTGAGAAATATTTTTTGTCGATCAACTTTTTCTCTAAAACCAATGGTTCAGCAGTTATAAGGAAATAAACAATTAAAAAAAAAAACGTTTATAACAATAATAATTGATCGCGCTAGAATTTTTCACTCCTGACAATTTTCGGTTAATCTACACCTAATTCTCAATGTCCATGAGTTTTTTCAGATTTTTCTGAGCGTTTTCCCCGAAAAATGTTTTAAAAAATGCATAAAAAAATACATCATATATTATATCGTTGAGTTCGTGCTGAAATAACCTTTCATTTGACACCCTATACGATGCTCTTGAAATTTCTTTTTCCACTGCTCAATTTACCCCCCGAAATTGATCCCCAAAATCAAAATTTACCTTTTATACTTCACGTCTATAATTGGGTCACCACACTCTATCTCTGTGCTAAATTTCAAATTTTTACGTCGAATAGTTTCAGTGAAACGTACGCACGGACGGACAAATGGACGGGCGAACGGACGGACGAACGAACGGACGAACGGACGGACGGACGAACGAACGAACGGACGGACAGACATGGAAGTGATTCCATAAGTGTTCCGTTTCACGGAACACTAAAAAGAAGTTTAATAAATATCAAAGGTGGCCAACCGAAAACGAAACAGAGGCGTATTTGGGCACTGCGTAAATCTTATTTTTAAGAGACACCTCTATTGACTATTTTCGACTTTGTTACTGAGGGGTACGTACAATCCATCTCAAATGTGGCAAGTGGGGCCAAATAGCACTCCATTTTAAAGATATTTTAGTCCTCTCTACAAATATATTAAACTTTTTTCTCTATCTCTATTATTCGAGCTGCTAGATCCAAAAATCAAGAATATTTTCAAATTTTTTTACGATCGGCCCGGGTTTTGTGGTGGCAAGATTGGCTCATTTCGTTCTGTAGGCCTTCAACTACATAACCCCCGAGTGGCACCCTTCACTGGGTTTTCGCGAGGTTTTCATAAAATCGGGTCTCCGTTGACTGGACTATTATTAAATGAGGGTCAAAAAAAGAGATAAAATAATATTCTACTAATCGTAAAGTGAAATGTGCCGATTCAATTTTAGCCTATAGAATACGCCTCTGGATATGATGATCGTTACCTGTATGTAGTAAATTAATTTACCTTCTGTTGACGGAGTATAACTCTGTTCCGTCACTGTCATTTCATTAGCGATTTCAAGTTTGGGCGGTGGAGTAAATATTTCAACAATTTGATTAAAATCTCTTACTGCCGCCAGTCGTCGTTCTTCAAACAGTCTGGCATCTCTCTCAGCTCTCCTTTTTGCCTTTTCATCCACTCTACTGGCTTCTAAAGCCTTCAGTGCTTGATGTTTTAACGCTCCGTATACAATACCAGTAACAAGAAACGAGTATCTAAAAAACTTACATACGAAAGACAATTTACAATTGTGTTGGTAAAACTTATTAATTTTTCTACCTTAATTAAAGGAGACACCATTACGGGAGGGGGTAAGTCTGGCATTTTTTAGTAATATTTAGTCACAAAGTAAACAAACTGTGGAGTTAACCTTTTCCGTTTGGCAGCTTTTTACAATATGACATTTAACTGTCTGTCATTTAGATTAGGGTACATCAATTGTTTCCAAAGCCGCCTTTGTGAAATTATCATATCGATGATTGTCTCAATAAGGCATGTTAAGAGATGGAGGACACGACGCGACGCCTTTCTCTCAGACTATACAGGGTGATTTAAAAAGTATGACCATTACTTTTGGGAAGATTCCTCCTCCAAAAAAAATCGGTCAAGTGCAAGCTATACTTGCACAATTACAGCGGGTTGCACAAAACTTTTAATCAAGTAGTCAATTTAATTGACGCGTTTAGAAGCATCTTTGGCAATGACATTAACATATGTGCTGTCACATTACGAGTGCCCAATTACTTTAATTCGTGATTAAATTGTTTATGCAACCGGACATTTGTGTTCCATGCCATCAGCCCCCCACTTAACCTGAGCAAACCTCGGCCGCCCGATCTTCGCCCATCCGCCGCGCTACCTGCCGCCCACGGCACCAATGCCGTATCACATCGCGTATGCGCGGAGCTGAGTGGGGGTCGTTTCGACTGAGCCAAATTAAAAATTTTTAAAAACGTGTGAGGATAAAAGTTGTTCCTTGAAATTGAATTTTGAAAAATACTTCCTTAGTGGATGCCTACGTTATATAAGAAACCTCTGTGCAAAATTTCAAGCTTCTAGACCCAGCGGTGTTGGCTGTGCGTTGATATATCAGTCAATAAGTGAGTAGTTTCTTCTTTTATATTATAGTTTTATATAGAAAAAATATTATTTTCTGTGATCTTATTCTAATCGTAAACTAATAAATAAAGTAATCTTAAAAACGCACTAAACATAATAAGATTGCATTTATCTCTTAAACTAAATCGAAAAATAAATTAAAATACAGCTTTTATTAGTGTATATCTTTATACTATCAAAAATCAGTGGCATACATATTCCTTTCATAAAATTATATCTTTGCTAGCTAGTCGCACGCTTTTACTGACGCTATATACACCTTATGAATGCTTAAATATGTACCATTGGAAATGCCTTTCACAACTCAAATCTGATTCAAATCCTAGATATAGTAGTATCTATATTAAAAAAATAACACCCTATATCTCAGAAACGAAGCAAGAGCAAGCTATGTTGATAACTCAGTGTCTGGGTACTCCAATGCTTACTAACACCAACCCTATTTCTCCTGTACATTAACAACTTGCTCTCGTGTATATTATACTTATCTCATTCATATGTTGCAGCGACTATAGTACCTTTAACTTCATTCTCCCAAATCAAAACCACAGTTTAAGCTGAATGCTGAATAACAAGCAGAGGTTCATGCATATTTTTCTTCCACAGGATCGCTAACTATTTTAGGAGGGAATGACAAAAATTTTGCCCATTTTAACATCTAAGTCTAAATTGTCCTGCATAAAATCCAACCAGTACTGACCCCATCTATCCATGTCAGCTAGCACAGACACATTACTTTGATATTCACATGAACTACTAAAAGGCTTGAATATTTTTCCTTGCTAAAAAATACTATTCTTCTTATAATTTAGGTGTATACCTTTTATATCTTTCAAATAGGACTTAACCTGGGTTATTCCTAAATTTCATTGAGTAATGCTACGCTGAACTAGTAAATTTTTGAAGTAAAAATGTAATTGTTGCTCAAAGACTGGTGCTAATATTGCTACTAATACTAAATATTATCCCAACAAGTGTTCGATATTTTTAACTCATGTAAAAGTAAACTCGTCTAAGAAATCTTTACTTACTTTAAATAATTAACTATATTAGGCTAACAAAAATCAATTGCCCGTGCGAGATCCAATAGCGTATCAAATATATTTCTTTAATTTGTAGCCCACAACAGGTCACAGTTGATCAATTCCAATAAAATATTAAGGAATCAAATAGGCAGTTTTTATATAATTATAATAAAATATAGTTATGAAACCTAAATTTCAAGGTTAAAAATTATGTAATAATTTGCTATTATTTACGATTATGTAGAAAAATGCCACAGAATGACATTGTCTCTAATATATAGGAAGTAAAGTAATGCTAATATTCAATAAACAACTTAAATACACAAACAGATAATAATAAATAATATCCTGCTACGTATGTTCACAAAGTTGCTATATTAGTCGTTTAAAGGTTCCGATCATTGAATATAAGTTAATTTCTATTGTAATCAGAATTAAGAGTATTTTACCTGTAGATATTAATATAATAATTATAGATAAACGTAATCTAGGGAACGGAGGTATTACCTAATATAAACATCAATAATACAGGGTGTTATGGAAATGGTTTATTATACTGGAATGGGTGACTTCTGAGGTAGTCTACATACATATACCCAATATTTTTTCGGTGAGTGCGCACATTTTTTTATTTTGAAAAATCCTACCTTAAACCACCCCCATACCGACGCTTCTAAAAGGCATGACGTCATGGGCTAATGGAGAAACAAACGATCCAGTCGCGGCGTAGGCAAACTTAAATATTACCTTGACATCTAACTTTTTACCAGTTTTCGCGAAAACCGAAAATAATCCAAATTATTTTTAATTCCAAAAACGCATTTAACTAAAAATGTGTTTTTTAATTTAATAGCAATTTATTTATTTAATATGGAAAAATATAGATCATGCACTCGTGATATTAGGTTGACATTGTAAGCAGAAAGAAACAGGCTCTGTTATACCATTAAGACAGAGAATTATGACTTACTTATTACGTTATTAATGAGATGAGCATTTTCCTACTAGCTTAAACTTTCTGCCTTTGATAAATAGTATAGTCAAATTAGCGGATTTTAGGTAAGGTTGAACAAATTAGATACAATTATTTAATGGTGGAAATTTAGATGGAAGCCGCCATTTTGGATTTTTCAACTTTTTGTACATACTATTTCAAAAACTTCAAGTTTTTTCGATAATTTTCAAGAAACGATTTTTGTAGACAATAAAAAATAGATCTATCTAGGTATTTGCCTATGCTCAGTTTTAAGTAATGACAAATATATACTTTAGTAACTAAAAATTAAAGGTACGAAAAGCTTCTATATAAAGAACTATATGCTTTAAGCCCTCCTATCTCACAAGTTGAGCAGAATTCAATATATTATGTCTGATGGCGGTTTCTTCCTTCGCAAAGTGATGTGGCAAAAACCTGCTGCTTTCTACCAGATATGTAACCAATACACAAATTATGCTAAACACGTTTATGGTTAAAATTCCGTGATTGCTTTTGATGGGTATAATTCAAATAGATTTTCAACTAAAGAAGGCTTGCAACTGATAAGATCAAAACACGCCATAGCAATCTCAGTCAAATTGTAAAATACAGTTGTCACACCTCAAGAAGATTTTTTGAAAAATAATATTAACCAACAGAATCTTCTATTTTTGAAGTTATCCCTTATCAGTAGAATTTTTTTTGTTTGGTTGCTTTCTTTAGGTAAATGCACACAATATTCACTATTGGGCATCGGAAAATCCTCACTGGATGAGAATTCTGCCAAATCAACATCCCTGGTCAATTAATGTCTGGTGTGGTATTATCGGGGATAAAGTTGGTTCGCATTTCTTTGAAGGACATTTAAATGGAGAAATGTACCTACACAGATTCTTCAAGAATCCAATTACCCCAATTATTAAATCAAAAGATAAATCCTGACATGTGGTGTCGACAGGACGGAGCTCCACCCCATTCTGCAATACATGCCCGATATCATTTGAATGAAATATTTGACAACATGTGGATTGGACGAGCTGGATCAACTGGCCTGCTAGGTTCCCGGATTTAACCCCCCCCCCCCTCTTGACTTTTTCTTGTGGGGTTTTATAAAGGACAAAGTGATGGCGACTGCCCCTACCGAATCCGCTTTGCCTGAATATTTGTGACCTGAAATGTTACAGCGGGTACGAAATTCATTTAGAAAAAGAGTGGGAAAGTGTTTAGAAGTTGAAGGGGCACATTTGGAACAACTTCTCAAACATGACAGACGATCAATAAGTCGAAATTAAAGTATTTTTTTATTTTATAACCTAATAAATCATAACTGAAAAAGCAAACCAAAAAAAATTGTAAAAATACGTTGTTTTTTACGTAGATTTGAATTTTATAAACAAAAGTACATCATCCCATTTAAAATTCCAAAGTTACCCCCACCCCTCAAAATAGATAAAGGGGGTAAATGTCAAAAATATGTTTAAATATGATCTCCCTATTAACTCACCAAAATTTCATAAAAATATTTTAAACCGTTTTCGAGATATCGTCTCGTAACACTTTTAAAAACTCACCCTGTATAAAAAGTCCGAATTGCAGAAAGCGTTCACAAAAAAAGATGGTCCGTTTTCCTACAAGATGAATCTTTGCATATTGCTGAAATTTAATGGCGTTCTATCCGTTGTTTACTGTAGAAAACATTCTTAAGGTTTTTCCTAACAAATTTGAATCTAAATTTAAAGTGAAAAAAAAGTAACATTATACAATCAGTAAAGTTCTCGGTTTTTTTATTGATATAAGATTTGATTAATAAATTAGATGAACATAATATATTCAATTTTGGCAAATTTAAAAATATGAATTAAATACCGTAAATGAAAGTAGGTGTTGGAAGTAATTAAACTAAGTATTAGTCCGCTATTTATAATTGCTTAATTGTATGCTCTAATTAGAATTAACAAACAGTTTGCAACGCCGGCGAGCTTTTACTTAAAAATGCGCGGAACTTATGTTTTAGGAAAATAACCTTCAGCCACTTTATTATGTATTCTATACTTAAGCAATAATAATTGTTTTTATGTGGCTAAATCGAGGAAAGAGAGAACTATTTGCCAACTTTTGGCCTTCATTGGTATGATCTTCGGAAATCGTTAATTTTCGAGAATACATTTATTCAGCTGTATAATAGAAGGTTTTTGAATAGATTCGTCGCTTGATATGAGGTAATTTTGAACGATTCTCTTGGAGCTTGGCTAACTGCGTTTGCTCAATTAGGTCAAAATGATGTTTAAGGACGAATAAGTTTTTTGATAACTGTTACTAAGTCAAATGCTTGTATTTAGTGATAATATAAACAGCCAGATGCCATATTGTATTATTGTACAGTTTTATCAGATGTAATCCCATTTCGATGTAACTGAAAAATCGCTGCTGGTCAAAATCTTCCATCAGATTTTCTGCGATTTATCGAAAATTTCTTTAAGGAAAACAGCAAATTTATGGAGGAAAGGGCAATTTTAGTATGTACTTTCAACAATAATAGAACTAGATTCATTCTCAAAACGTTCCAAGATAAAAATCGTTTGGAAACCAAATAAACCGCTGAAATATGAGAATAACTAATTAAGTGTTTAATGACGATTTATTAGACATGATAAAAACCTGTCAAAACCTAACTGAGCAGCTAGAATATCTTAATTTAAGCCAGTACTAAATCTTAAACCTTTTTAGAGAATCTGAGCATTCGAGATCAAAAGCAGATTTGCAAAAAATTGTGCTCTCAAAAAAATGATTTTTTCGAAAAAATGCATTCTTCAAAAACAATATTTTTGAAAAGATGATTTTGGAAAACATTTTGTAGATATTTCTATTATACACAACAAACAAAATCACTAATTTAGATTTTAACAGGTATTCAATTGATATTAAATAAAGTTAAAAAGCTTTTTGCACAGTCTCAAAGCCGCTGGATAACAATGCTACTCCATATTATCTATCTTTTACGCATTCATTAATTTAGACTGGGGTGCTAGAAACTTTGTCAAGTTTAGTAGTTCTAACACCCAGTCATACTCATAGTCATATTAAAAAATTTAACAACCCATCGAACATTTTTTCATAATTTGTATTATTTATTATTTTATAGTTATAGTTATAATTCCTGAGAATGAAGGCAATTTCTTCAGTATTTGGACACTCTCAATACACAATTCATAGAATTTTTTTCAGATCTTCCCACTGAACAGAAAAAAACGATGATTCAATAAAAAAATAACATTTTAGTCGCCGACACAATTCATAGAATTTTTTTTTTTTTGATCTTCCCACTGAACAGGGAAAAAACCATGGATTTATTAAGACTGGATACGGGATGATTTAACATTCTTTGAAGCCAAAACAAACCATTCTAAGCGACACTGTAAACACAATTTGTAAACACTGGCCACATCTTATTTTAAGTATTTTACCTTGTATTTTTGTACAAAAAATATGTTAGAAGCATCACAAGATTTACTAAAAGTAATAAAAGACCTAAAATATTTTATTTTTCTGCTAAATAATAAGAAATTTAAGTTAAAAAGGTTTTATTATTTATGGGTTATGTTATTTCTAAAGGTGTTTATTTAAAGTCGCTCGGAGTCATTTATAAATCTATATAAATCTGTACGTCGCACTTTTTCTTTTCTGGTTCATTAGACAAAGACGTACGTGTAACCGAGTGTTCAGACCGAGGTTCAGCCGTTTTTCTAAGCAACCAGGACAGACAGCAACACTTCTGAACTCAAACACTCCAATGTTATTTTATCTCTTTCTACTACCATTCTTGATTCAATTACGTAGTAATTCGTAGTTCGTTTTCTTACAAGAGAAAACAAACAACAAAAATAAGGCTTCACGTTCGATACGCTCACAGTATACGGACATCGAATCCTTATTATAATAAATCAATGGAAAAAACGATGATTTAGTAAATAAAATAACATTTTAGGCGCCGATGGTAGAATATGTTCACTACTTGTACACTCGCAATACACGATTCATAGAATTTTTGTCAGATCTTCTCACAGAACAGAGAAATCACGATGATTCAGTAAAGAAAAGAACATTTTAGGCGCCGACGGTAGAAGATGTACACTATATGTACACTCTCAATACACAATTCATAGAATCTTTTGCAGATCTTCCCACTGAACAGAGAAAAACGATGATTCAGTAAAGAAAATATCATTTTAGGCGCCGACGGTAGAAGATGTAGGTACACTATATGTACACTCTCAATACACAATTCATACAATCTTTTGCAGATCTTCCCACTGAACAGAGAAAAACGATGATTCAGTAAAGAAAATAACATTTTAGGCGCCGACGGTAGAAGATGTACACTATTTATACACTCTCAATACACAATTCATAGAATGTTTTTCAGTTCTTCCCACTGAACACAGAAAAAACGATGATTCAATAAAGAAGACAACATTTTAGGCGCCGACGGTATAAGACGTGAAATTTTTTGAGTGAATTCTGTTATTTCAATGTGTATATTTTCACATCTTTACAAAATAAATAAATTTATTTGCTAAGAAAATTATATGGGTTTTAAAAATATCCCCCGGAAATACATACGGAAATCATTATTCTGATAGCAGTATTCAACATCTATTAGATACTACTAATATATTGTTTTCTTTTTGTCAAATTGCTGTTCCTCAGATATGTACTATAAAAATGACAATGATTTTTCAGTATAAACATATAATAAAGTAAGTCCATTGTCGTTCTTACTAGTAATGGTCTAGTGAGTACGATTCAAAACTATGCTTTGGAGGAAGGTTCCTGAACCGGAATAAAAGATAATGGGACCAATGACTCTCCTCGCATGTCCTTATGAATTAAATCTATAAATAGTGTTTATTTTCTCTAAAATATAAGAATTAGAATTCAGGAGCGAGAAGCTGCTGTAATCTAACTACAAACCACTGCCTGCCTATGAGCATCACAGGATAACTACACCAACAAAAATAATTCCGGAATAAAAAGTGCGGAGTTAGTGGTTACTTAATAGGAGCTTGACAATAAAAAGGAGTTAAATGAATCACGATAAAATTTAATCTAACACCAAAAAACAAAATAAAAAAAGCACCCGAATTAACATCAAGTATAAAATAAGTTTTTTTGAAGTCAGAAAAACGTCTTAGAGTTTCATACAGCATGCCGATACATCCCCAAACCTCCAAAGCGGGTATTAACTAGATGGAGAATATCGCCAAATAAGTAAAAGTGAATTGACTTTTTATCATCTTATACATAAACGGCTCAGTGAACCATTGATAGCTCGAGCAAAATAGTTTCCCCAAAATTCCATTGGTGTGAGATCACTGTCGTTCTTAGCAGCAACGGTCTACTAAGTACGCTTTATTATTTTGCTTTAAAGGTTCCTGAACTTGAATAAGAAATAAGTTAACAGCCAATTTAGTTAATGACTAATTAAACTTGAAAATGTAGAAATATATTATAAAATTTCTATTATGGTCTATTATATACGTCTTTAGCTATTGTATTATCAAACGATTATTACAGGTAAATTAAAATAAAAATATGCCATCACCTGAAGATGTCGTTTTTATTTATTTATTTTTATTTAATCAAGCTTTATTATCCAGATCAAACCCAACCCTACCCAACCTAAACAAAATTCTTATCGACAAAGCAACAAACTAAGACTAACTAAAACTTTCGGCTACACATTGTATATGCACCATTGTAAAGAATATAAACTCTCATAGTTATTAAAAATAAATGCTCATTAATCACACCTCAAGCAGCAACTTCCTACATTTAAACTATCATATTAACTCATCACCACTCTGTCTTATTCAATAAGTGCTGTACAGGGAGTCAAAAAAGTCTGAAATATTACAAATATTTCAAAAACTACTGAATATATATTTTTGAAAATTAGCACGTCTATACCTATAGTTAAAAACGGTACACCTTGGAAGGATAAAACCATTTCTGTCACCATACAGGATTAACCAGAAAGAATACTAGCTTTTTTTATTTCAAATGGAAAGTCCTGTATATTTTTGAAGATTCAAATAGCCCCTTAAAAGACAAATTTAATGTATAGGGCTTAATTGATTTATTTGTCCAAATAATAGATAAAAAAAAATTTTTCATTAATTTGTTGAAAATAGAAAGGTGAGAAAGTACCTTTGGAATCAACTAAGTATTGTCAGATGACAAATAGAAAGTTATAAAATCTTCATTCGTAAACATTCAAAAACTAGTAATTGGGATGGTAGCTTTAACTGATAGAGAAAAAATTGAGATGGTTGGATATGGTGACCGCAGAAGAACACAACAGGAAGTATATGAGTTATTCATTCTGACCTATCCTAATCGACCCGCAATAAACCAGTAATGTGTAAGCAAACTGATGAAGAAATTCAATGAAACGGAAAGTGTAAATGACAAACAGGTCAGGCAGACCAAAAATAGCTACTGGTGGTGATAAGGCTCTGGATATTTTAATTGACCTACAAGATAATCCAAATCGATCACTTTGACAGTTTGGTTTAGACCACAATGTGTGTTACCAGTCAGATCAAAATTTATTGGAAAGCGAAAAGATTCGCCCTTACAAGATCCATCCAGTTCAGGAACTGATAGAAGATAACTTCGATAGACAAAATAAGTTTTGCGAAATGCTGCTCCTCATTTTGTCACAGTAAGACATAATGTCATATTTGAGCATGATTCTTAATTCGAAACCACTCTTTTTTATAATATTTTGCCGTATTTTTTAAAATAAATAATCTATAGAGCGATTTTTAAATTATTGTGTGAACATTCTCTGTACGCCATTTGACTTTTCAGGGTTCTGGTAAGGTAATTAATAAAAAAAAACCATTTGTTGCAATCTTCTTGGACCGCACGTATTTTGTTTTCAAATGGACTCGGGTATTATTTCCCAGGTTTTCAATCAAATTCTTTTGTTGTTCTTCTACCCGCGTAAAGTCCCACAAAACTACCCATACGTGTATGATATTTGCTTGTGCTTCATCTAATACATAATCAGTGAATTTAAATTAAAATCACCATTAAAGTTTAAAAATAACACACTTACCGTCTGGTGTCAGCATTCGCTGTTGGTTCATGAACAGTGGTTCCGTTTCTAGGAACCTCCGATGGTGGCGTACTATCTACACTAGAAGCTAGACTGGTAACGCTCGAAGACAAACTTCTTCGTCTTCTAGACTGGGATGATGCCGAGCTACTTCTGGCTCTGCCGTTGGGTTCATGTGAAACAGAATCTGGAGAACGTGATCGCGAGGACCTTCCTGTAATAACAACCTGTATAAGAAGCAAAAAGCACAAGCAGCAAAATTCACCCATTCTACTAACTCTGATTGTTTATTCTGCAGAGCTTGAGATTGTGACAGTTACAGTATCAGCTACTGTTCAATGCATTAAACACTAACTCGCATGATACAAACATATTTTTAGAAGCCATCATTGATGTTATATGAACAGCAAATAAAATCTACTCTTGGAAGAAAATAAATTGGGGTATCACTAGTGCAGCATATTTTTTATAACCTGTAATGAGTTAAGAGAAAACTAACCGCACTCGAATTAAAAAAAAAATAACCAAGGATATTACTTTCTGCAATTTCGTGCTTTCTTTTCACTAAACATGACATCTTTGGAAAAAAATAATACATCTATCACCAGAGCCTAAATATCTAAACTTGTAAGTTAAAATACCAAGTAAGCTGAGTAGATTATATTTTATGACAAAGATTCATATTCGGAAATATCATTTTCATAATACTTGATCTATGTTTGATGTACATATATTAATAATGGCTTAAATAAGGTAAAGGAGTTGTTAGACCATTTATTTTGATATATTAATACCATACTTTGACCACAATACTAAATTATTGTTCAATTCAATTGTTCAACCAATTACCAATATGATATCTTAAACATAAATTGTAAACTTATTTTAGAGTTAAGTATCTTATTTTTGCCATTATCATATCATCATATCTTTATTTTTTTAATTATTACTAATTATGATCCTACCTGTAGATGTCCTACTTGGTGGCAATCTAGAGGGCGCACTCACAGGTCTCACACTGCTCGGTACCTCCAATCTAGTTGAGTCTATCTCCGCGTTACCGGTACTACTTTCACCTCCTGCACTTTCCGCACTAGGTAGGTTTAAATGTTGCAACCTCCTCATCGAACTACGTATCCACGTACCCCTCAGGGTCCGCCGAATTTCTTCTTTCGGTACCGCCGCGTGAGGAACTTCATTAACCACCGATGCCGAAGAACTGTTTGCTTTACTTTGCTTGCGAAGTGGCTCAACAATGACCGTTCCAGTACAGCAATCACCTGAAGCATGGGCATGACGCTCGCGTGTTACGTCAGTAGATGTTAACCAATTTTCCGGGGTGTTGCAGTCTGCATCTGCTCCGGACGTCCGGGAAAGGGTGCAGTGCGATGCAGTATTGTTTTCGTTAAGGGATTTCCGTCTGTAATTGACAAAGTATGATTTACCAGATGGGTAGTCTATCAGTAAAAAACAACAACAAGAACAATATATTAATCAGCATAATATGAGACTAATCTAAAATATGGTAAGCTGTTGGATAGGTTCACTATTCGCAAAATATTATTAGGTACCTATTTGATTAATAATAACAACCTACTTATGCGAAATACAACTAATGCATAATAAGTAATATGATTTGTCTCGGATAAATATTGCTTTAATTACAACAAAAATAAACAAATTAAATTTATTGTTGCCCACTTTGTAATGGTATTAAAAAGTAGAGGAGGCTGGGGTAATAAGAGCATGAGGTAATAAGAACGGTCAAACACTTGTGCTAAAAAACTTCTTTAAATGGATTTAAAAATAAATATAACACGTAATGTATACAACCAGAAGTTCAGTCAAATAAATTCATACTACTCTATTACATACATTATTTTTTTTTGAAAATATACATGTTAGGTCAGTGTTTTGGTTCTTTAAATTTCAGTAGTGGCTCATATAAAAATATATATTTTTAAGATGTAACGGTGTGTGCCTTTTAGTATGAAATTATCTTGAAGTAAAAGGTCTCTAATAGAAGCTTTTTTTTGTGACGAACTATTACAGCTGGTTTTATTTTATTTTTTTTAAATAGGGTTCTTATTACCCAAAAAATCTATTTTGGGGTGATAAGAACGTGGGTACATGGATAAAAAGAATCCAATAATAGCACTTTTTCTTTGTTGCAACTTTATTTTTTATTGACCAACAATACTGGGAACTTAGCCATTCCATATACCTGAACTTGATTTAATCCGTATATGTTACAAAAATTCTAAGAAGCAGATCACAAATGCTTTAATCTAAACTTTAAATATGTATCTTTTACTTTTCTAATAAATTTTTGCGATGTCCTATGAGACATTTTTTTCAATTGCATGAATAATAGCAGAGACTAATATAGACAAATCCTCGAATACACCGAAATGGGACCGAAAGCGGGCATCCTTTGAAACATTTATGTGAATTTACTGGTTTATGGTTTAGGAATTTGTTTGTTCACCATTATATATCTATATAGTACATATAAACGCACGGATATATAATTGTGGACAAACAAATTTCTAAGCCATAAACCAGTAAACCCTCAAAATGTCTCAATGGATGCCCGCTTTTTGGTCCATTTTTGTTACACGCCAGTGTTCGTCTATGATAATAGGTAGGAATCACCTACAATTCCTTTGTGGGATTGATTTTGCCCATACAACTAATGTAAAACGTGAAATTCTTTAAAAATGGTATTCCTAAAAGGTCAAGATTTAAATGGTAAAACTTTTTATTATTAATATATTCTCAAAATATTAACATCTTAAAAAATTTTGACATTAACTGTAGGTATTATTTAAAAATGGTATTCCTAAATGGCCAAGATTTAAATGGTAAAACCACAGATTTACCCACACCAGATACGTAAGTTTGGCGAATCGCCAGTATAAGTTCTTGTGACCTTGTGAGAGTGTAAGACGCGTAGTGCAAGCGCATCTGTCTACACAACACACCTCATACAAAATTATAAGTCTATAAAAACAAATATAACACTAATTCAGCACTATATTTTATAAAGTATTTTAAGTTCATTTACTGCCGAAATAACACAAAGCCAGAGATTTACGTGACAAAGCCACGCACTAAACAGTAACGAGGGGCTCGTGCAGCCACTACTTGATGTCGCGGAGCTCACTGACTATAGCAGTTGTCGATTAACAATTGAAATAGGGTGTGGTCACAGGAATGGTGCGTTCGCCGTTTATCACAAGTATATTAAGCTAGCTCACCATGGTCACGTCGCGCATTTCTAACCTAATGGATATTTAGTTGCTAATTAGTTGCTAATTAGTTACGCTAATCCCGATTTAGTTGCTATTCATCCCTCCAAGATGAGTTAACTTAAATATTAATCTAGCAGACCAATTACTATAACTCGGGTTCTGATCAACTTATCGACTTTGTTCAGCCGCCATATTTAGTTGCTAATTAGTTGCTGGAAGATAGCATAGTTTATTTTACCCCCCGTCAACCCTTAACTCCAGGATCGGCACCCCTAAAGGCATGAATTTCAATATGGCTCTGTAGGTAATTATAAATAGTTCTATATTTAGTTGCTAATTAGTTGCTGACGTTTTATGCTTTTTATTTTTTTTTCCCTCCCCATTATACCCGATAACTACGGTGGTGCTAGAATAATTGTTTGTCGATTCAACCCTTCCGCGCAACTTTTGATCAATGAGAGATATCGACTTCGTTCAACCGCCATATTTAGTTGCTAATTAGTTGCTGGAAGATAGCGTAGTTTATTTTACCCCCGTCAACCCCTAACTCCAGGATCGGCACCCCTAAAGGCATGAATTTCAATATGGCTCTGTAGGTAATTATAAATGGCTCTATATTTAGTTGCTAATTAGTTGCTGACGTTTTATGCTTTTTATTTTTTTTCCCTCCCCATTATACCCGATAACTACGGTGGTGCTAGAATAATTGTTTGTCTATTCAACCCTTCCGCGCAACTTTTGATCAATGAGAGATATCGACTTCGTTCAACCGCCATATTTAGTTGCTAATTAGTTGCTGGAAGATAGCGTAGTTTATTTTACCCCCCGTCAACCCCTAACTCCAGGATCGGCACCCCTAAAGGCATGAATTTCAATATGGCTCTGTAGGTAATTATAAATGGTTCTATATTTAGTTGCTAATTAGTTGCTGACGTTTTATGATTTTTATTTTTTTCCCTCCCCATTATACCCGATAACTACGGTGGTGCTAGAATAATTGTTTGTCTATTCAACCCTTCCGCGCAACTTTTGATCAATGAGAGATATCGACTTCGTTCAACCGCCATATTTAGTTGCTAATTAGTTGCTGGAAGATAGCGTAGTTTATTTTACCCCCCGTCAACCCCTAACTCCAGGATCGGCACCCCTAAAGGCATGAATTTCAATATGGCTCTGTAGGTAATTATAAATGGTTCTATATTTAGTTGCTAATTAGTTGCTGACGTTTTATGATTTTTATTTTTTTTCCCTCCCCATTATACCCGAAAACTGCGGTGGTGCTAGAATAATTGTTTGTCTATTCAACCCTTCCGCGCAACTTTTGATCAATGAGAGATATCGACTTCGTTCAACCGCCATATTTAGTTGCTAATTAGTTGCTGGAAGATAGCGTAGTTTATTTTACCCCCCGTCAACCCCTAACTCCAGGATCGGCACCCCTAAAGGGATGAATTTCAATATGGCTCTGTAGGTAATTATAAATGGTTCTATATTTAGTTGCTGACGTTTTATGATTTTTATTTTTTTTCCCTCCCCATTATAACCGAAAACTACGATGGTGCTAAAATAACTGTTTGTCTATTCAACCCTTCCGCGCAACTTTTGATCTATGAGAGATCTCGACTTCGTTCAACCGACATATTTAGTTGCTAATTAGTTGCTGGAAGATAGCGTAGTTTATTTTACCCCCGGTCAACCCTTAACTCCAGGATCGGCACCCCTAAAGGCATCAATTTAAATATGGCTCTGTAGGTAATTATAAATATCTGCGTATATATACAGAGCCATTTTGAAATTCATGCCTTTAGGGGTGCCGATCCTGGAGTTAGGGGTTGACGGGGGGTAAAATAAACTACGCTATCTTCCAGCAACTAATTAGCAACTAAATATGGCGGTTGAACGAAGTCGATATCTCTCATTGATCAAAAGTTGCGCGGAAGGGTTGAATAGACAAACAATTATTCTAGCACCACCGTAGTTATCGGGTATAATGGGGAGGTAAAAAAAAATAAAAAGCATAAAACGTCAGCAACTAATTAGCAACTAAATATAGAACCATTTATAATTACCTACAGAGCCATATTGAAATTCATGCCTTTAGGGGTGCCGATCCTCCTGGAGTTAAGGGTTGACGGGGGGGGGGGGTAAAATAAACTATGCTATCTTCCAGCAACTAATTAGCAACTAAATATGGCGGCTGAACAAAGTCGATAAGTTGATCAGAACCCGAGTTATAGTAATTGGTCTGCTAGATTAATATTTAAGTTAGCTCACCGCGTGTATCTTGGAGGGATGAATAGCAACTAAATCGGGATTGGCGTAACTAATTAGCAACTAATTAGCAACTAAATATCCATTAGGTTAGAAATGCGCGACGTGACCATGGTGAGCTAGCTTAATCTTGTTTATCACTTGCTTTCGTATCTGGTGTGGGTAAATCTGTGGTAAAACTTTTTATTATTAATATATTCTCAAAATATTAACATCTTAAAAAAATTTTACATTAACTGTAGGTATTCTTTCTTACAGTAGCTGCTGCCTATACTTTTTGTTGTACAAATTGGTACATGATGACATTGATGACCAACCAAATACTATGGCAGAGTTTTTCAATATCACAAGTTAGTTTGTTCCACAGCAGTTATTATTCCAGGGTAGAAAAAACAGACATGAATAAGTTCTCATGACCATAGGCATATCCAAACAAGAGACATATAGCTCATAGATTCTAAAGTTCTTATTACCCCAACCGGGGGCAATAAGAACTTAATAGTGGGGTAATAAGAACTCGCATTTTTTGGAAAAAAGAGGGATATATATATATATATATATATATATATATATATATATATATATATATATATATATATATATATATATATATATATATAGATATATATATATATATATATATATATATATATATATATATATATATATATATATATATATATATGTATATATCAACAGGGTGTTTAAAACTTCGGACAGAAAACATACATTGATTCACCACGGTATAATATCGCCCTATCGAACATGACCCACCATTAAAAATACGGCACATTCCTAATGAAATTATCTATAAAATGGTAAAAGAACTGTAAAAATTGGATTAAAAACCAAAAAGTTATAAAGGATTTAACTGAGCAAAAGATCCGGGGTGCCGGCATTTTTTGTCCGGGAAGTTAAAGACAAAATAGGTAAAATGATTTTTGCCTGGCCATTTTTTAGGGAGGGCTAATTTTCCAATAGGGGGCGAGGCCCCCCCTAGCCCTCCCCTAGCTAACGTCAATGTTAAATTATGCGAATTAGTTGGTAAATGTTCAAGCGCAAGCCTCAAGGGCATAATCCCTAAACTTACCTTGCAAGTAACTTAGGCCTTTCTTTCCGAACCACTGCGAGAGTTGTTGCTCTAAGCGGCTCCTTTCGGCTCAATGGTTGACTAGTCACGGCACACGCTGATGATGGCCTACGCAAATATTCATCAAGCGTGAAGTTCGCATTATTTTCAGTGTCGACGTAGCCCCGATTGACGATGCCAGAAGATACGAACTTGTTGTAATTCTGTTCTATTTTTCTTAATTTGTTACGCGCAACTTCCTCATTAAATTCTGTTATAGAATTCTGCAAATAACAAATAAATAAACGTTAATAAACTGGGGAACAGTGACTTTGCGGTCGGGGGTTCAAGAGTCGATTTTGGGTGAATTCGTTCTGTTGATTTCGAATATGATATGCGTTTTGCTTGATTGGCTCTAGTTTTTGAGATAAAGTCAACCACTCAAAACGGTTTAGAATAAAAATGGAAAAATAATAAGGCATCTATTTATTTAGCTGAATAAGTTTTTGTGTTTGCTAGCTAAACAGTTTATTTCTATGAATTATGTAAAACAATGACAAACTATAAAAATCGCTTTTTGTAAGATTTTATGCTATAGTCTAGGTTTTGACAATGTGACAGTTTCTTTGTAAGCTCCAACAGTAGTCAGCCATCATGTGTTGGACCCACCGCCCCTAATACCTCTCTTCAATTATTCTGATATCCTGGTGGAATCGTTTTCCCGTTCTCCACTGAAATTTCCAAGATTGTCAGAGAATCTAACTAAGTGGCTATGCAGAAAATGTACCTTGATACTCATATTATCATCCAATTTTTGAAAAGCTTCCAGCATGTTGGCGACTATTTCGCGATAATTTTCTGCTCTGTAGTTACCCGAAAAGTGTTGGACAACTGATATAAAGCACGATCATAATTCTTCACATACCTATTTAATACAGAGCTGAAACTTTATCATAGAATCTGGTTTATTTTAAGAACTGGAGCCAATCTAAGAGTAAACAACTTTTAGACTCATGAACGACAGCCACTCTACTCTCAAAAAAAGTTTTTATTTGTTCCCCAGTGTTACTGGAAACAAGAACATCGTATAAGACTTTTATTAATCAAGTGTGTTAAGAATTAGATGATCTTGATACGTAATTAAAGACGACTGTCTTTTAATATATTATTATGTATTTATTAAGACACGTAGTGCGCTTTTGTGATCGTGTGGCATTCGGACTTTGGTGCAGACGCGACGCGCTTCCCAAAATCAAAAAATGTGACTAATAATAATATACAACCAGTTTTTTGGCCTCGTGTTAATTTGAACTAAATAAAATAAAAATTTTAGGCCGACTAACAGGATTTTTTGCCGACTAGTCGCCGACTATAAAAATGACTGACTAGACTTACTCCACTAGTAGGCGACAAGTCGGTACGTCTTCGCAAATTAATATTTTTGGAGTAAGACGAGTACGGTTTACGAAATAATAAACCCAATTTATTTCTAGAAAATGTTTGTTTGGCATAACGGAGACCAAAACTCCGATGAAAATAAAAAATAACAATACAAAGTCAATGGAACAAGTTGGAATTGGAAAATAATTTCTATTTTGATACAGAAGCACTAAAAATAATAATTTTAGTTGAAAGCTTCATGATATTTGCCATTAATGCTGAATGATAAATGAATGGCAGTGAATAATACCGGGTGGTTTGAAGGGGGTGATATTAGAAGCCATGGATGGAATCCTGATGCCATAATATTGAGTTATCATTAAAAAGATAAAACAAGAATGTAATGGATTTTTTTCAATGTGTCTTTAGTAAAAACTTTGAGTTGTAATAAAATGTATAAAAACTTTAGTTAAGAATTCATATATAAAAAATGCACAAGTTCAGTAGTGCTAAAACGCAAAAGCATCTTGCTTAGAAAAAAAAGTGATATTAACTTTGTATGCAACATGTACATATTCTAGTATTAATTTATGTGTAATTTACAGAGTCAAGGTATCTTTTAAGACATGGTAAAGTAAACCCAAGATGAGAATCACCTTTATTATGCTCTGGTAATACTACACTGCTCAAAAAATTAGGGCAACACTTCTTTGTATCCCTGTAACTTTTAAAGTGGTAATGGTATACAGATGAAACATACGAATTCTGAAAGACACATATTTTTTTCTAATAAATCGAATATTGAAATATTCAACTAATCATTTATTCCTAAGACACGATTAACAATTTAAGAAAAGAACGAAAAACAAAGTGAAGATGCAGGGATTTTCTGTGGGTAGCGTGGCGCTATTTGAGCCTACATGAGGTTTAGTATCGCGTGTATCCTCCAACACCACGGCATCTCCTTGGCATTCTTCGCGCGAGCCTTCGAATATCTTCCTGCGGTATACTCACCACTCACCCACTCTCCGACTAGGGCTTCTGTTAGTTGCTGAAGGCTCTGAGGCCGATTTGGGCGGCGTCGAATATATCCTATGTGTTCAAAAGGATTAAGGTTGGGACTCAACGCTGGCCAATCCATTGTCGAATTTCATGCTCATTAGGAAAATCTATAGTAGTCGCAGCAGTATGAGGCCTTACATTATCCTACATAAAGAGAAAATCAGGGCCTATACCATATGCTGCAGGAATAACGTGAGCTGACAAAATAATATCAATATACCTCGTGGTATCACTACAAGATGTGTTTTTTCCTCCAAACTTATTCCACTTCAGATCATTACCGAACCATCTCCAAATCTGAATACTTCTTGCACAGCAGCAGTGAAGTAGCGTTCATTGGGACGTGTATACATACGTACTAGGCCATCACAATAGGTTAGAGGAAATTTTGATTCGTATGTGAAGAGTATAGGTCTCCAGTGTCGAAGTTGCTATCCCAAATGATCACGAGCAAACCTTTAATCGCAGAGTTCTGTGACGTTGAGTTAAAACAGGTTTTCGCACCGGTCTTCTAGGCTTTAAATCGGCTTCTCGTAACGTGTTTGGTCAGAAATGGTTACCTGATGAGCTGTCTTAAGTGCATTTTTAAAGTCTTTTGCTGTAGATATTCGTCTATGCAAAGAAGAAACTACTAAGTATCGGTCCTGGAGTCTTGTGGTTTTCTGCTTTAAATCTTGTCCGGGCTTGTCACTTATATCGTCAAGTCTCCCTAGAGCCTGATAACTGACGGGCTGCGATTGAAATTTCTTGCAACTTGCCGAATTTTAACACCATTTTGAATTAAAGGTATAGCACGAGCGACTTCTATATCTCTAAGATCTCTCATTTTGACAGATAATGAATTCAATAACAATATACCGATATGCCATTGCCCAGTGAAGCTGTCTAAGCCTGCTGCAATATAAAATCTATATGTGGATATTTTCACAATCACTTTATTTTTTGGAGTTGCTCTGGAATCTTAAACTTATCTTAGATAATTAATTATCATAAACCCGTTTATTTTCTAGTAAATCATTAAAATAAAATGTGCATCAATTAGAAAAAAAATCATTTTCACTCTTTTATAGCAATGAGTTAAAATGTTACAGGGCTACCAACAAGTGTTCTCCTAAATTTTTTACTAAATAACTTTCTCTGACATTTGTCCTGGGTGAAGCATATAAAAAATAGCCCAAAACTTGTGGCAGCATCACGTTCTGTACCATTATTATTTTAAACTGGCTGTAACACCTAATTTTATATGCACGCTATGTTTAAATATACATAGGTATTACATTATTATAATTATTGCATATTAATAAGTATCTAATGTATATTGTATCAGCTTAGAACACATTGGGAATTGCTAAGTAAGCATACAAAAAGCTTCACAACTTTTGCTTAAAGTCGCTGAAAGTAAGCATGTCATTTTTTAGGACACATTTTAATAAGAACAATAATATTTGCAATTAGTCGCAATTGTTTATTTACTCAAATAAATCATTAAGTTAAAAAAATACGGTATGTGTTCCTACCCAAACTTCATAATGCTCATTAAATGCTTCATTTAAGTTGTGGTTTCCTGTTTAGTTAGATGAAGTCACGCTTTCGTTTGAGGTTGACTGCCCATCCAAGAAAAGAGGAGCGTTTGACACGTTCCTGTAAGTACATTAACAAACGATAATCAAAGAGGTGTAATTTTAAGTGCTTTAGGATCGCAGTTTAACGTTTCCCTTGTTACAGACAAAGAAAATGTTTTTACTGAATGATAATTTCCTACTGCATTGAATTTAATTTTAATTTAAGTTTTTCTGTTTTGAGACCACACTACCAAATCGCATAATCACATAGGTAAGTATTGCATAGAGAAATCAGCCCCTTCATTTTATTATCCATTTATTTATTATCTCCTTTATTTCCTGATTAATTCATACAGGATGGCAAAAAAGTCTAGAAACACCAAAATATCTACAAACCGAGCCGTTTTCTTAAAATATGAAAAAACACGTGAACTTAGATTTTTATTTTTGCACATTTTGTTATTTTTCTTTGACAGTTGTCAAAATTGTGACGTCATCGTAAACGTCTTTAAATGCCAACATAGCTCACATGGCACCTCATTTTAAAGGGGTTTTCATTCTAACTACGATAACACGTTTAGTCAAGGTTTTTGGTTTATCCGTTTAAAGATGGCAGTACATACATGGTATCCATAAGGATGTGAGGTATTTCAGATAAGGTTTATCCACAGCCATAGGGAAAATGTTTAAGTTAAGGTTGACAAGAACTTTATTAAAACTATTTTTCTTCATTTTTTCTACAACACTGAAATGCGGCTGCAATCGTATACAACCTGCATGCTCTCCCATCTTCAATTCTTTCTAAAATTGGTAATAGTAAAATAAATAAAAATATTTACATAACTTACGTTTCCAGAAAGAAATTCCATGTTTCCTTGAAGAAAAATACCCAACCCAACCTTTTTGACAACTATGAAGAAAAATACCCAACCCAACCTTTTTGACAACTGCTTTCCCGAAAACAAAGGATTTGCAGACCTTTACTATCATATATTTTCTTAACTTTATGGTAAAAAGTGGTGTGCACAAATTAACTAACAACCTGCGAATGATATCTCCACAAAGAAGTTACTCAAAAGAGTTAACGTTACACGGGGAATGGAACGATAGCAGATGTTAACCTGGACATGAAGCCACAGATTAGTTTGTGATGAAGCTGTATAACCATAACAACTTCGTCAAATTCGCCCAGCGTTTTTTGAGAGGTACTAACTAGAAAGATCATTTCTTTCTTTAATTTGTTTTGTCATCTACAGACGTCGAATACCAACTATATTTAAAATCTTAATATTCATTGCGATTTTTTATGACTACAAAAATAGAAGATTATACTAGTGCAACACCTAACAGGTTAAAAAGTTCTGTGGCAACATTTAATATTTACTTCTGCCAAAACATTAACGTCCAGATTCACTAAGAAAGTTTAAGATTTAGTACTGGTTTAAATTAAGATCTTCTAGTTGATCAGCTATGTTTTGACAAGTTTTTGTCCTGTCGTTGTTAATAAGACGTCATTGAAAATTTATGAATTATTCGGATATTTCAGCGATTTGCTTGGTTTTCAAATGATTTTCATCTTGGAACGGGTTGCTAGACTGAATTTAGTTCTATTATTGTCGAAAGGGCTTACTAAAATTGCTCTTTTATTTATAAATTTGCGAAAAAGATCCGAAATAAATTCATAGTATAAAATTTAGTTGTCTTATTCTTATAGTTGTCAGTTGAAAACTTTTGGTTGTCAAATTAGACCGGCCTAGCGTTGGAGAATCTGGCTGTAATGTTTTTAAGTGTCGTTTTTAGCATATTAGTGCCTGAAAATGATTTTTTCTACGAGCGGGCGGAAAATTGAATTTTCCACACACATTTTAGTGTGGAAAATTAATTTTCCCGCACCGTGTGGAAATAATTTTCCACCTCAATATATCAAATTAATAATAAGCCGGTATATTATGGTGGTTGCGAAATGCTTTAGTTACCATGTGTAACTAACCAGCTATTTACTTTCATTTTTGTTTGTTTATTGTCAGACAACTGTCAGTGCATTTCTAAAATATTTTGCTCGTGAATAAGTGAATCCTCATTAAAAATGAATATTTGTCTCGAGGGAATCGATGAAAATACCAGCGAGGGAGTTCCCGATGAGATTCTTCTGATAGCAGAAAATGTGAAAACGGACCTGTTACCAGAAAAATCAAAGAGAAGAATATGTTTCTAAATAAACTATAAGCACATAATCAGATAAAAATATCTCAACTTTTGATTAATTCTGTTGACTTTCCTCACGCTCGTAGAAAAACTATTGTACCTAACACTTGCGGAAAATGTTTTTCCGCACTCGGCTGCTTCACCGAACTCCGCTACGCGTCGTTCGGTGAACGGCAGACTCGTGCGGAAAAATTCATTTTCCGCACTTGTTAGGTAAATAGCTATTCTCTACGGGCGGGTGAAAAGTGTACTTTTTCACGCTGTTTTGGATGCGGAAAGTAGTAAGTACTTTTGCGCACTCGTGCGCTAAAGTTACTTTTCCTCGCGAATTAAAAAAAACATTTTCTCAGTTAAATTTTGATTCTACTAGCTTTCAACTATAAAATTGCCTTCGCAAGTACTCTGTATTAAGTGAACGCCATAGCTCGACAAATTATGTTGGCTGGTGACCTGTTTGTCCGATGTCATAAAAGCATTATGAAAGGAAAATTCCTCGAAATATACTTGAAAAACAATGTAGCAACAGATCTCAGACAACCACGTTTCTGTTGGTAGACCCATTAGATGACACGCCTAGCAGTAGTATCTGTTTAACTCCAGCAGCAACAACTTTACAGCAAACCACAAATATCATTATTACACTTTAAACGACAATCAGAATATCAGTGTTTGCGATAAAAACTGCAGCAAACGAGGGGAACGAAATAAAATCCGCAATAAAATTAATCTTCAATGCGCTACACATTGTACTTTTAATTTTACTATTTATCGTTCCTATTGTTTCAAAAATTGTAATAGTTATCATTCCCAATATTTCTTACTAATAAAGTCTGTATTAAAAAGGAAGTAATGGTTTTCTTTTTAATTTTCTTGAAGGAAAATTATAGAGTACGAAAAAATTACTTTTTCGCACAAGTGGCCAAGTTACTTTTTCTACGACCATTTATGAAAGTGAGAAAAAAAGCATGGTTAACTTGGCTAGAAAATGCCTTATATAACATGCGTGTTAAAAAGTACTTTTCAACACATGTGTTGAAACGTACTTTAAAAACGTTTACCTTTTATATTTCTGCTTTTCGCAGACCGTGTTGTTCGCTTACACTCGATTCCGATTCCGTTTTCTCTTTGCACTTTGCATTAGTAACCACCCGATGCGAATTTATTTTGATTCCGAATCCGTATTCAAGTTCTCGGCCGGTTACGGATAATCCGGATTCTTTTAATATTTGTATCCAACGGATTTTTGGGTACGTATCCTTACATCACTATACTCCCAGACGACTTCATATCATTCCCAGATATTAAATTCTAAATTTTCCTACACATACGTATACTTCAACAAATTTCATTTTATTTTCACTCTTTTATTGCTGCACAGGGTAATGACAAAAAATAAAAAATCTGCATTTTTCCATAATGAACTGCAACTATCTAATTTAACGATATGTACATTTTAAGTCATCAGATTTTTAAAGTAACAAAAAGTATTTTTTGTTTTTGTTTAAATCGCTTGATACATACAATTTTTTTTATAAAACATGTGCTATTTCTTACTCGATTATTACTCAGTATCTGGATGATCTCTGTTAAGAAATTGTTCCACATTTATACATACTTAGCAACAAATCTTACCTCATGCTCGTCAAATATACTATTGCCGCCAAAATCCAGAAAAGTCAAACTGTCCCGTGAAAACGACTGCTCATCTGAAGAAAACGATCTACTTGAGGTATGCGATATACTGTCATCGTCCTCTATAGCTTTTAGATAATTATCCAAATCTTCTAAACACTCTTCAATAATCTGCTGAGTGTTTTGATCACCTTCCCCTAATTCTTCTGATGTCTGCTGATAATTATTGGAATTGTCGTCTTCATTAGATTCTTCTAGAGTCGCATTTAAAAGATCGTCTAAATTCTTTAATACTAGAAGAGCTTCAAAATTGCCAACGGGCAATACTGTTTCATTATTGCTGTCTTCAATATTGACTCCATCGCAGACATCTAAGAAATCATCTACTTCAACTTTTTCCCCATCTAAACTATCGGTTTCATATTCATCTGAATCAATATTAATCAGAATATCTTCTACATCTATGCTGTTTCTACGAGAATGGCAACCTACTGTATTGGTGGCAGTTTGAAGTTTCTGCTCAAAAACTGGAAGTTCTGTGTCAATCAAGTTTTCAGATTCTTGTTCGAGTCGAATTTCGGAATTGGATGAACGTCTTGGAAGCACGGGAGATCCAACGCGGAAGTCTATTAGATCTAGATGAGAATCGGGATGAATTGATGACATTTTTACGCCGTAAAGGTGTCATGACCTGAAACAAAGTAAAATTTATTGAAATAGAATAAAATTATACATGATTCTGTTGTCAAAATAGTAAATAGTCCGAGATGAATTTAGTCAGATCAAAACAGAATTAAATTTTAAATAGAAATAAATATTTGTTTGACGCTGGTTCGTATCTGTAAAGTAAGATCACTCAAAATTTAAATCGCCCGTTCTGCCGCTTTGGAGTACAAAAACGTCCAAAAAACTACAGATAAAGACTGGGGCAAATGCACACCTGGTGACAGACTCCGGCAGTAAATGCATCAACGTACTACTGCCAATCATTTCTTATTTTAAATAAAACCGAGAGTAAAACTATCTCAACGTTGCTGGCGGCCTTTAGGTTTTAAATGGATTATTGGCTAACGATATTTTATAACTGACGATTAGTCAGAACTTCTATTAAAGTCAATTCTTCCTTAAACCACTTTTACCTGAATACCCACCAATAATTTTTTTGTAGTATTATATGTATCTATATATATATATGTATATATATATATATATATATATATGTATATATATATATATATATATATATATATATATATATATATATATATATATATATATATAAATATATATATATAGATATATATAGATATATATATATATATATATATATATATATATATATATATATATAGATATATATAGATATATATATATATATATATATATATATATATATATATATATATATATATATATATATATATATATATATATATATATATATATATATATATATATATATATATATATATATATGTATATATACAGGGTTCGGCAAAATGTATTACCCATTTTATTTCATTAATAACACAAAAACGATTCGGTTATTTTGAATGAAAATAGTTTTAAATGGAAAAGTCGGCTTTGGAAATTATATTAGAATTGTTGACAGTTGTCAAGATGGAGCGTTGGTCTACACAACATCGCGTCTTTTGTATTGAAAAATTGATTTAATTTAATTCAGTAATCGCTGTTCAAAGGAGTTTTCGACGTCATTTTAATGTCCATCGCTGTGCTCAGCGTAAGACTATTTTTGCTTGGCGCAATAAATGGAGACAACTGGGATCTACTGTGGACAAAAAGTCAAGTGGAAGACCAAGAACTGCATGTAACGAAGAAAGGGTAAGAAATGCAGTTATTGATTATTGCTAGTCCGAAAAAACCCGCTATTAAACATGCTTTCGTCCTTGGTTTGAGTGATCGAAGCACGAGAAGAATGTTAAAACGCGTGAATTTTCATCCATAAAAGGTCGCAACAGCTCAGGAAATAAATGATTAAGATCCACTTGAATTTTGTCATCTGATTCATGATAATCACCAAGGTATCGAAAATAACATTTTCATGAGTGACGAGGCGCAATTTTATCTCAACTGCGATGTAAATAAGCAAAATTGCCGTTATTGGGCTCAAGAGAATCCTCGGAAAATTCATCAGCGACCTTTACATTGCCCTAAAGTAACTGTATGGTATATGCCATTTCATCGTCTAGAATAATTGGGCCTTATTTTTTTGAAGAGAATGGTCAGACGGTAACCGTTACCTCTGCGTGCTATGTTCAAATGCTGCAGACATTATTTTTACCTCAAATTGAAGAAGAAATAGGACATTACTGGTTCCAGCAAGACGGGGCAACAAGTCATAGAGCGACAATAAGCATTGGCATTTTAAGAGAATCCTTTCCAAACAGACTCATTTCAAGAAATGGTACGATTCCATGGCCAGCAAGATCCCCAGATCTTTTAGCTCCGGATTATTTTCTTTAGGGCTATTTAAAGCTTAAAGTGTTTGTGAATAAACCCAGAAATTTAAGAAATTTAAAATTAAACATTAGAAATGAAATCAATGCTATTCCACGTCACGTTCTTCAAAACGTTATGCAAAAATTTGCTCATCAATTAGAAGAATGCATTGAGAACAATGGCGATCATTTACGAACCACTATATTTAAATCATAAAAAACTCCCATCTTTCTAGTTTAAAAATATGTATTAATTCGTTTTATTATTCAAGTTAGTAAATTGTGGATTGTGTTGTTAATAATGTGTGGATCTGCAGTCCCCCTCCCAGACACACACAAAAATTAAAAAGTACACTACAAATTTGAAGAAATCCGCCGATTCAGCCCCCCACCCTCCCAAGACAAAATCCTGGGTGCGCCCATGATACAGCGTGAGCTTTTTAAAATGTTCCAAGGCGATACCTTGAAAACGGTTTAAAATATTTTCATTGGAGATTTCTTTGTCGTACTGTATTTGGGTTACCAGGTTCTAAATTCGTAAATCCGGTCGTGACCGGTAAAAAATCCTGATTTTATAAAAAAAGGCCCTTGAGGGGCCCTAGGGAGTTGAGGTTAAAAATTTTAAATGCCTTCAAAACAGACATATTTTACCGCAAACCCGAGGTCCGTATAATATGTTAATTCATTTTTAAATGGCAAGCATATAAAAATTAAAAATCGCGAAAAAAATTAAAAATTTAAGTACCGTTAATTATCTTATTACTTTAAAAGTTGTTCAAAATAACCACCATGAACTTCTTCGCAGTAATAAAGTCGATTTTGGAACTCTGCCAAGGATAACACCTGCCGTTCTCGAAAATGTGAGAAGTGAGTTCCAAAATCGACTTTATTACTGCCAAGAAGTTCATGGTGATCATTTTGAACAACATATAAAGTAATAAGAGAAATAAAAGTACATATTTACATTTTTAATTTTTTTCACGATTTGTAATACTTAAAGGCTTGCCATTAAAAAACGATTTAAGATACAAACCTCGGGTTTGCGGTAAAATGTTTCTTTTTCGAACTCCTTTAAAAATACGGTATAGGGTTGCATTTCAAACTTTTGACAACTGCCTAGCGTCATCCCTCAAGGGGATTGCAAAAGTTAAATTACATAAACAAGTAAATTTATTAACCGATAAGATACACCTAAAATGTGGTGTCTCCATCTTTACTAATAGCTAAGATATGTGCCCATACTAAGACTTTTCGGACATCCTGTATATTTAGTTAATAAAACATCATGTTGAGTAGACTATTGTTTGTTACCAAACCATATTATTAATTTTCTAGACCTATATATGGCTATTTCAATAGTGGGACAAAATATTCTATATTCTTAAGGAAAACCGTTACCATTGTATTATTTTATACAAAACAAACAATGGGAGTCCTATCCTAAAGACCCTGTAAATTACTCACAATACGTTATAGGTGAATGATTTGCAAAAATAACTTTGTCGCATAGACCCATATAATTACCCGAATTGTGTTTGACATGAAAATATGTCTAAATTTACCGTTAGTGAAAAAAACGTTTACCTTTTGTAAAAATGGTCATCCCAGAAACGTAAATATTCGCCTAATAATATATTATGTTAAAATATAATTTGATTACTAACATATTATTTTGGATGGAAATTTTAGCGGAATTTTTTCATAGTGTTTGATTGGGTTGTTCTGTCATTGTTAATACCTAAGTCGTCATTAAAAACGTACAAAATCAAAATTACAAAATCGAAGGGTTACTTTAGGCGCAAGTACAGCAGGGAAAAAGTTTCTTTGAAAATAACAACGATAACACAGAAAAACTTACTTATTTTTCGTTAATTTACAATTACTAATAAAACAAAGGCACCAGATAAAAGGAAAACAAAGAGTTCAACGACCTTAAATTATTGGATTAACTATTATTAGTTTGTTTAGCTTACTTTTCCTCAATTTAGTTTATTTTTATTCGATGCACGTGCAGCAACTGGTTGCAATAATCATGTAATTTCGTTGATGTAGACGAGCAACTTTTCTATACAGATTGTCTCGATTTCTTAATCGTCATCCAAGGAATTTCTTCGAAATGTTTAAAGAACTTTAAAATTGTTTAGGTGCTACTTTCAATAAAATTATTTATGTTTTTGCTACATTATCGTGTCAGTCCAAAAAGTAACTGGTGAAGTACAGAAATCGTGGTAAAGATAAAATTAAAAGTTTTAGTGAAACATAAGGAATATACAAATAAATAGTAAAGAGCCCAAAGTCACGAAATATCAGAAATCCGGCAATGGAAGCAAAATGAACCTTAGACTAGGCGGAAAAAGACAGGAGGAAGTTAAAGAATACCAGTATCTACCGGGGCAACATTATAGCAAAAGACAATCGTAGCAAGCATGATATAAAAAGCAGAATAGTGGAAGCAAAGAAAGTTTTTGCAGAGAAAAGGCAGAAGTTGTTGACAAGCAACTTAGATATAAGAATTCGGAACCGTTTTTGAAAAGCATATAAGAGCGAGACGAGGATGAGACACCAGAGAAAGAAGAAAAACAGCACCATAGAGACATTTAAAAGAGTGGTAGTACAGAAGAATGATTAAGGTAAGTCCGATAGACAAGATCACCAATGACGAAGTGCTGAATCGAGTCATGGAAGTAAGGACCATTTGCACTATATTATAAGAAGAAGAGACAAAATGATCGGACACATTCTGAGACCTGGAGTTCTAGCGCACTTGATTATGCAGGGAATGGCGAAAGGTAGACAAGTCAGAGGTAGGTCTAGACAAATTGAGATCAAAAAGCAAACATAGTAAGTAAGTAAGGTTATAACGTTCAAATGCTGATTGAATTTTGGCTTCAGTTTTGGTTTCGAGCATGAGAGAATGGAAAACGTGAATTCGCGAGAGCATGAACTCGAGTTAGAAGTATCTGTCATACCGTCTTGGTTGACGTTTATGATTTTTGAGTTGTCATTTGTCCGATGTCATTCTGAAGGCTAGAGTGAACAAAGGGCCTCTTTAGTAGAGGAAATTGAAATCTGATTTCATCTCTCCTGTTAAAACAGGTAATAATTCTTTGTTAGGGACTCTAAAAGTGTCGATTTTTCTCGTTTTTATTATAAATTTTGTATGGACGTCAATTCTAACCTATAATTTTACGTGTCTGAATCTGATTGATATTCTTTTTAGGGAAAACGCAGCCTAACAACCTAATTAATTATTTCAATACATCTTCGCACAATGTTCCTTTGAGAGCAAGTTACGGTGCTTCGTAGACTGCCCCTTTGATGTTTTTTTGGCCGTGCTTAGGTTTTTGATAGATCTTGGACGTGTGTTTCTGTTTAAGCCTCTTGAAGTAGATTAGTGAAGGAGTGCGCTCCACAAAGAATACTTCTCAGTTTAGGAATTGACACTTGATGTTCCCAGGTTATATCACCATTAAAATAAGTACTAATATTTTGAATAATCATTTTTATAAAGAAAATTGATTTAAGACTGCATGTTCTAGTACTCTAAAGGCATTGCAATCCTAGAGATAGCTTCAAAATTATCATTTTTCTTTTCACTAAATAGATTTGATTCATATTCTACGATTTTCTCTTTCAATTTCACAACAAATTGCCTGCAGATGTTTTTTCTTCCCCTTCCAACCTACAATTCCTTAAATCCCGTGTCAATAGATTATCCCTTCCGTCTCTTTAGACGCCCACGGTACGTTAGTACTTATGCTGGTTACGTGAATTGTCTCAGACAAAAAGAAATTAGGTTTTTTTGAGATTATATTGCTCTATATTATTCTGTGTGTATTAGCATTTAAAATCAACGAATGTTTATATCAAAACAAAGTAAATTTTTAGTTTTGTTCAGTAATAAAAAATAGTATTTTTTCACAAGGTTCTGGCTTATGAAGGGAAATTAAAATTTTAAAGCTTAGACACAGCTTACCATGTTATGGTAAGATGTGGCTTAGAGCTTAATGAGGATTGTTTTAAAAATATAAATTCGTACTGCTTCTCTTCCATTTTATCTCGCTTCACCATAAATTAATAAAATATCGGTTAATTCAGCCGATCTATAATTTACAAAAGGAATTTTAATGGTACACAATAACTTACGGATATTTAAAAAATCCAAATTTTAAAACTTAAATCGAAAACACGAAACTATTTGCTTAACTTACTAAAATTTCAAAAATATCAATAAAAAACAATTCGGAGGAAAATTTGGAAAACGCAATCGGAATATGACAGATGCATAGTAAGGTAAAGTGGGGTAAATGTAACTCAAAATTTAAATAGTTGAATTTTAACAGTTTGTTAAGAATCCAAAATTAAAGATAAAACGTTGTAGGTTTGGAGAAATCAGTGGAGTTAAGTTGCTAGTCAGTTCCTAAAATTGAAAAGCTGACAGTTGAAAAAAGTGATTTTTATGACACATTTTTTTAAAAAGTTGTCCCTATATTACGTTTACCCCGCAGATTGGGGCAAATGTAATACCGGCCCACATTATCGTATGTAATTGTTTACTGATTAGTTGTGGGGTAAATGTAATAAGTTACGTTTTTGTAGAAGAACATGTTTTTTAAAACGTCTTTCTATTTCAATAAATAAAAAAGTTATCAGCTTTCGTAAGTATTATAGAAAGTGAAAACGAGTGATCATGCTTTGAATTCTGTAGGAAAATGGTAAAAAATATGTTTTCATAAGTTTAAAGGCAAAGGATCCATCTAACTAAAAAAAATCTAACCAAAGAAACTAAATTTTTTACTTAAGCTAAATAACTATAAGTAATAACTATAGAAAATATTAATATAAATATATAAGTTTTTTTAACGTAACAACGTACCATTTTCAATAAAGGATTTACCTGGAACAAGGAACAAGCGTAAATGCGATACTATAATACGGGGTTAATGTAATGTATATATTACATTTACCCCGGTTAAATATGTTACTATAACCCCAAAATTTATTTTTGGCGGGGTAAATGTAACATAGCTACCAAAATTGTTTAAAACACAAGTTTCATTCAACTTTAACCTTAAACATCTAAAGTAACTCTACTTTAATCAAATTCGACAACTTACATTGAAAAATTCAGTTTCAGTACCAAAATATTTTTTTTGTACAACTGTCAAAAAAAGTTGACATTTTTTCATCGCTATCGATACGTAAACCTTTTGTTTTTTTAACAGTGAAAAAATAGCTATTTATGCCATCAGTTACGAAATGCCTAATTTTGTGTAACGCGTGAGATTTTTGCGGAACGAACGAAGTGAGTTCCGCAAAAACTCACAAGTTACACAAAATTTCATTTCGTAACGTATTGCATACAAGATTTTTTCTAATTTTGAAGAAAGTAATAAAAAAATAAAGTTTAATATAATTGATAAAAATTTTAAAACATAAATCTAGTTTGTTGCTGTTACTTCATGTTAGTTGTCAGTTTGACATTTTGTAAAAAAGTCTAAACGGAAGGTTTTTAGCGAGATTGATATACTTTTAGTTTTATTTTTAAAAAATGAGTGATTCAGGATCTGAAGAGCTACCAAGCGATATTGAAGAGGCAGCAGGTAATGCTTTAGTATCAGTAATTCCCAAAAAGTCAAAGGCAGTTTATGATTTGGCATACGAAAAATTTGTTACGTGGTGTGATGAGAAGAAAATTAAACATGTTAATGAGAAAGTTTTACTTGCATATTTTGAGGGTAAGAAAGATCTAAAAGTTTCCACATTATGGACACTTTACTCAATGTTAAGGTCTGAACTAAATCTGAAAAGGAATATTGATATTAAGAAATATACAAATTTGGTAGCATATATTAAAAGGCGAGCGGACGGGTACAGTGCTAAAAAGTCAAAAGTTTTTAGTAAAGAAGATTTTGCCAAATTTTTAGTGGAAGCTGATGACAAAGAATACTTAATGGCTAAGGTTGCAATGATTATTGGAATGGCAGGAGCGTGCAGAAAAGCAGAATTAACATTTCTTCCAGTTGAAAATGTTATAGACGAAGGAAGCCATTTTCGTGTTGATATCCCACCTTCAAAAACAAAAGTTATACGGCAGTTTGCAATTACCACTGGAGACATTGAAATTACGAATCTTGTTGAAATATTAAGAAAATATATTAAGTTGCGTCCCCAGATTCTTAAACACAACAGATTTTTTGTAAAATATGCGAATTGAAAATGTACCAGAAATCCTGTGGGAATTAACACATTTAGCAGTCTGCCAAAAGTTATTGCACAATTTCTTGGTCTTTCAAATCCTGTTCTATATACTGGCCAGTGCTTCAGAAGAAGCTCTGCCACTTTCCTAGCAGACAGTGGCGCTGATATTTTAAAATTAAAGAGGCACGGAGGTTGGAAATCTAGCTCTGTTGCGGAGGGATATGTTGAAAATTCCATGAATAATAAAAAACTTATAGCGCAAGAAATATTTGGTCAAACATCTAATGCAACGTGCGTCGTCTCCCAAATAACAGCAAGTTCGAGCAATGAAAAAAGTATGTCGTCGGGAATTAATTTAAATAATTGCAATAATTGTGTTATCAATATTTATAATAATTAATTAATTTATAATTTATGTTGTTATCGTGTATTAATAATAATTAATTAATTTATAATTTATGTTGTTATCGTGTATTATAACAGTTTAATAAATAGAATAATTCTTTTTGTCACTAATTTTGAAATACATTTTTCGTCACCAATTGCATAAAATTTTACTTTATGTAACTAGTTACAAAAAGTAAGACGTTTCATAACGTCAATCAGTTTTACAAAGTGTCACTTTAAATGTCAAAATTAGAAAAAGACTTTTTTTCACGGTGAAAAAAAGACTTTTTTTAACTGGAAAAATGATTTACAAAAAAAACGATAAAACATTACTTTTTAAAAAATGTATTGAATTTTTTTGTACAAATTTACTAATTAATTACCAACTACCAAAAAATCTCATTTGTTACAATAATAATTGATGGTGAAGTTCGAACAATTGCTTCCAATATTAATTCCCGAAGCTAGTCCACCTTGCTGCTGATCAGAAACGCTAGATATTCCTTGAAAAGTTCTCTTCTTTATATCAATATTTTCTTTAACATTCAACATACTCTTCAACATTGAGTAGACACTCCATAAAGTAGAAGGTTTTACAGTTTTTGATTTCTCCTCAAAATAGCATATAAGTACCTTTTCAGACACTTTTTGTATATTTTTCTTGCCGCACCATTCACGGAATTGGTTATAATTTTTCTCGTATATAAATTTTGATTTCGCCGGTAACATGTTAGCTATAGCCGAATTTGCTATATCGGCTATATCTGAAGGAATCTCGCTATCACTATCGTAATCTACATCCATTTTAAGTACTTATACTATTTATTTAAAAAATTGCAATAAATATGAACAGCTATCAACGTATGACAACAAAACAAGCAACGTGCCAACAAACCATTTCTATAGTAACGACAGGGCTGTTAACTTGATTATGTGAAATTATATGGTAAAATTTTTATTATAATATACAATTTTACCGATTAATTCAAACTTTCAGTTGTACAAAAAATGTTGTTTGTATTTCGTTTGTGAAATTCGTGTTTTAATGGCACATTCGAGAGAATTTTTCGCCTCGACCTGCGGTCTCGGCAAAAAATTGACACTCTCATATGCCATTAAAAAAACACTCACTTCACGCACTTAATACAAAAATAACTATTAACAATTTAAACAGTCTAGATTGGACTTCTTCTCTTGAATTTACATTTTCAGAAATGGCATTTGACAAGACACTGGAAGAATATATACATGGATTTTTAATGTTAGTTTATGAATGGTGGTTACATTGCTTTCAATAAGCTAGATGGCGCCAGCAAAAAGATATAGTTTTCCGTTATATCTTAACGGTATTACAATTACCCCATTATTACATTTACCCCACTTAACCTTACATTTTTTTATGGATTTATTTTAAGCTTGATATTTAACGGAGTTTGATAAAATTGCATTTATCTCCTAAACGAAGCCGAAATAAAAAATATCAAAGGTGCTTTTTATTAGGCACTTAATTGTCTACCTAACTGTGATATCAAAAAGTAAAAAAGTCAGTGGGGTACATATTTTTTGATAAAAGTTATTAGATCGCCCGCTCGCACGCACGCCCCTGGTGAACCTGTCCACACCTATTTAATGCTAAAATATGTGCTATTTTAAGTACTTTTCACAACCCAAATTTCATTGAAATTACTAAAGCCGTTTTGGAAACATTTTGGAAAAACTAAAATAAAATTGTTTTAACACCCTGTATCTTTGAAATAAAGCATCGCATGTTGATAGGGACTATTTATCTTATTTTTGAGTAAAGAATTACCTCACGAGCGATGGCACATGATTTTGAAACACCCTGTATATATTACATGATCCCTTTTAAAATGTTACTAATTTGTCCTTTGTAATTGAGACGTCCTTTTACGCAGTTTTTTTATTTAGTTTAACAATTTAATATTATGTCATAGATATTACGCTTAAAATTATAATATGTAGACCTTTATTTATTTCCTAGACCGTCAGTTTATAAGTAGTTGCCCTTTAGTAATTTAAAGGTGAGGCTGAAGTATTTAAGTTAATGAATGGAAATACAAGGTCCGCTTTGGTAATTAAGCGTAATTTCTAGAAAATTGTAATAAACAAAAAAATCATTAAAATAATCTCTAAAATTCTAGAGGCTATGTATTGCTTTTCTTCTGCGGGTTCATCCTTGGACGAGTTTCGCCGTGCACGGCTCATCGGCAATCCTGGGATCCGCAGAAGGAAATCAAACGAAGAAAGTACTTACCGAGAAGAGTTTAGTGTCCGTAAAGGACTATTCTCACTATTGGTCAACCAACGATCAAGTCACGGTCCAGTCACTGTCCGATCAAGAATGATTTGTCAGTATTTCAATGCTTTTTAAATGGGATTTCATTTTCAGCATTCAAACATGCCGGTCACCAAACAAGCAAGAATGACCGGATAGTGTGAATGCTTTCAAAAAGCTTTGATCGTGACTGGTTCGTGATTTGATCATGAGTTGACCATGCCTTGCCCGGCTAGTGAGAAAAGACATTTATAAATATAAGCAAAGGAAAATGTTTGTTGCATATCGGACAAAAAAGACAGTGTGATCTGCTCTTACATTAAAGTGCGGGGCATCCAAGAGCTAATGGAAAACCCCGGGCCGGGTACCGGGTTTCTTGCTTCCGCTTCTGTTTTTGTTTTATGTGGTGCCTATATCACAGTAGCAGCCCAGATGTAGCAGTTTTACTTTAGTGAGATCTATTGTTGATTTACAGTAGTTCCTAGAGATGGTGTTAATGCATATTTTGTACCGATATTTTGTTTTATAAAAAGTATTGACTATGCGAGATTGCTATTGAGGGAACTGCCTGATAGGTTACATTAGTTTGATGAACCCCAACAAGGGTCAAAGCTTGCTGTCTACCCGACTCGATCTTGGATGTACCGTACTTTAATGCAAGAGCAGAACACACTGTCTTTCTTGTTCGCTATGCTACAAACATTTTTCTTTTCTTAAAGTAGGTACCTACTTAACGATTGTATCTTTTAATCTAAAAGAAAAACTTTTACAAAATAGTTATGCTGCTGGTAGTACGCATTGTTTTATTTTTCCTATTTAGTCAAAATTTAAAATGGGACGCACTCAGTAGATAATGATTGACCCCGAACAATTTTAAAATTAAAAACAGACTTTTAGCTGGGTCTGACATACATTTTTCCATGAATGACTCAGACAAAATACTTCCGGCTTTTATTTACTTGGAACTTTTGCCAACATATGAAAGTTTCTTGCTGAAATAATCGATTCCTACTCCCACACAGGTATACGGGTCGTAAAGCTTTTATTCTGCTTTTACTTTGTTCCTTCGTAATAAACGACGGCGATAATGAAAGTCGAGGCAGGTAGATAGAGTCTAGGTTTACCTAATATGAGTCCTAGTGGCTAAGGATTTTGTTTCATCTATGAATAGAAGGCGAAAAATTTAAAAAATACATATTTTAAAATTTTATGTAAAAGTAAACGAGAATAAGAAGTAAAAGAGTTAAGGTAAATATATTACTTATAATAATTCGCCATAAAAAATTAATTATTCGTTCGTAGTTATTCGTAATAACTTATAATAATTCGTAATAAACAACGACGATAAAAGTCAAGACGGGTAAATAGCTACCCACATAACATTAATGTTCTAACTACGTTCGAAGCTATGCTGTCAACGTTCGCTGAAGTACCTATATTTTTTTAGTATAAGCATAGCACAAGCAAAGAATGTACCGTAAAAAAAATCGAAAAAGCTTGTTCTTGGAATTTACTTTAAAGAATATTCTCGAACGAATATGCTTAGCATGTTGCATACTGCAGTCGCGTGCGGAAAAGTATCACTTTCCGCACTTGTACGCACTTTACGCAAGTAAACGAGAATAAGAAGTAAAATAAGTAAGGTGCTACTTATATTTGCCTTCAGTGGCGTATCTAAGGGGCATAAGGGGAAATATCCCCCCATTCCATAGACTCGGGCTAAATACAATCATACTAATTTCTTAGACTTTAACATATTTTTTGGAGAAAATGCAATAGGTACTTATTTTATGACACAAAATAAATATGTATTTTTTTCAATAATGTTTTAATTAATTTTTCGTATCACCCCCAAAGTTCAGGTCTGGCTGCTCTACTGTTTGCCTTCGTAATAAACGACGACGATAATGAAAGTCAAGACAGGTAGATATAGGTTTAGGTTTACCTAATATGAGCCCTACGGGTCAAGGATTTTGTTTCATATATGTGTTAAAAGAATGTGAAACATGTAAAAAACAGATATTTTAAAATTTTATGTAAAAAAGTAAACGAGAATAAGAAATAAAAGATTTAAGGTAAATAGACTACTTATATTGAAAAACTGTAAAAAAAAACCTGTGCAGTAGACCTTCAATAACCTAGTATACAATTAAAATAATTGTTGTTTAAAAATGATGAATCAGTGACAGTTATATGGTAGTTTGAAAACGGTATATTCATTATTTAATTTTGATGTTTTAGTGCCTTTTGCCATTGATTTTTTTCATATACAAGGCGTTGCAAAGAAGTGCACGTAAATGTTTGGCAAAAAAATAAGACAAAGAGTTCGTGTTGACATTGAAACAGCTTTCATTCCAACATACAGGGTACTAAAATTTTAGTTTTAATTCTCATTATTTATACTTACATATTTTAGACATTTTCAGAAACGTTTATTACAATTTTTCACATGTAGGTAAATAACTTTATATTAATTTTTAATGTTTGGAAAGATTACGTTTCTCGATGCGCTAACTTCAAATAAAATATAACCATCGTTCTAACTTATTTTGGTTACTATGGCTAACAATATCCACTTTGTAATTTTAAGTGAAACACTGTATATTTTTCAATTTTTACTAAAAAGTATACATGTTCTATTTAGCATACCCTATGCATAACTCTTTCTGCTTTCTAGATAATTGGTTTTAGTCAGAAATTTGTTTGATTTCATCATAGATTTCTTTCGTGAATATGTCACTACCTCTATTAACAAAAACGTATTTGAATATTAAAAACTCAGCACAAATAAATTATTTAACAAATATAAATAGCCACAATCATAAACGTAACTAGCTTCGGTTTTTTTTGGGGGGGGGGGCTACTCGGGGGCTTTTAGGTCGAATTGCTACTGACAGAGCTAAAACTACATACATATGGTACATATTTCGGGGGCTAATTAATATTTTGCGGGGGGGCTTAACCCCCCAAGACCCCCTAGTAACGTCCATGCACAACATTCTATACATGGTGTTTAAAATTTAGTCTTCTTCGAGGCACAACATTTCCTGTTAATTAACCTAAAAGGACATAACATATAATTGAACAATTAAATAAAGAAACTACTTAGAGCTGCAAAAGGAAAGAAAAAATGAAAAGAAGAGGCAGAGTAGAGTAGATGAAGAGAAGTGTAAGATCACAAGTAAGCAGGCTATTAAAGAAATTTTATCACTCGGAAAAAACTATCTAAGGAGAATTGTTCAAATTTTGCTCTTGAAACCAGAGAGGTTCAATGAACAGTTGTTGGTTATGTACTTATTTGTAACATAAGCAGAACAGTAGGAAAACGATATTTTGAAAATTTCCTTCCGATGCGCGGGAGTTGTAAGAAATGTTTTGCGCCGAATATTTAATCTGTGAACACATGATCTAAATAAATATGGTGGCAATTTAAAGTCGATAATTTTCTACCTGAAGCACGTGAAGTGAAGTATTCGACGATCATGCATGTTGAGCCAGTTTAGTTCCTTAAGCTTATGACTAATCCGCTGTCGCCGTCTGATTCCAAAAATAAAACGTAAACAAGAAATTTGTAACTTTTAAATGCGCACATCCTGATTATCCAAGCTAGGCCCATACACATTATCACAAAAATTAAATACTGAGAGAATCAGAGAATCGCAGAGCATTATTTTGTTGCCTGGTTCAAAAAGTGTCTTTGGGAAAAAATCATTTAAGGTGTAGTATAGGCAATTCTTAATTTGGCAGTAATATGCTCCTTAAACATAAGCTTGGTGTCCATAATAAGCCCTACGTTCCTTGTACTACCCCGAAAAGGGATTAAAGTGTCATTTATCGATATATTGCCCTCAAAGGTTCGCTACAAAATAATAATGCCACAAACTTTGCAGGTTTGGTCCTCACAGAATATTTCCTCGAAATATCATGTAGGACCTGCAAATCACTATTGATAGTCATTTGCCGCCTGACTCGATAAAGGATTGAATGAACAATAGAGCTGAGTGTCATCAGCATAAAGGTAATATTTGCAAAATTTCAACTCTCTTACGGAATTTGAGGTACAAATTGAATACAAAAGTGGTCCCAGTATACTTCCCTGAGGAACACAGGAAGTAACTCTCGAGAACTCAAATCAATTTTGCTGAAGATCAATTTGTTGGAATCGCTCTATCAAAAATGAAGTAAGAAGTTTTATGGCATTCGTGGAAAAGTTGCAATAATTTAGTATTGCAGCAAGACTTCTTTGATTTAGCATATCAAATGCTTTGCTGAAATCCAACATGATCAAGACTGTATATTTGCCATTATCCAGTTCTCTAAGAATATCATCCGTTATGTCGCCGCGAGCTGTAGCACAGCCATACCCAGAACGAATCCCAGGCTGCCTTTCAGGTATGATATTATTTTTAGATAAAAAAATGTAATTTGTTTTTCCAGACACTTTTCAAATACTTTTGACAGAACCGGTAGAAAAGAAACAGATCGTAAATGCGTCCAAACGCACTTTTTCGTCCATGTTTCAACTGATAATAAGCTGTACTTGTCTATACTGTACTGTTTATGACAGCAAATTATTAAGACCTTCTACATAAAATGTCGGTAATAAGCAGAATATTATGCAGGATAGGTTTTAACAAAAAAGAAAATTAACAATAGCATAAACTAAAGTATTGCTTAAACTTATTTCAGCAGTTCATTACCATTATCTATTTTTTGTCAGCCTTGATTGGAAAATAAATACCAGTTTACCAGGATATAACTTATTATTTTACAAACTGAATAGATAATGATATGATATCAGCAACCCACAGACTACCTACTTTATTGTTTTCACGTAGTGGGAAACAGTTTGTTAATAATTTATTTATAATAATTGGAGACCTTCGAAAAATAACAAAAAAATTTCAAAAATCCTATAGAAATAAAATGAAGGAGGTACTGATGTGGCCAATTACTTCTCAACACTCAATACCTAATTAGGAACGTGTCGTATTGTGGTGAAATAAAATCCTAACAATAACGTCACTGTGAAACTGAGCCAAGTTCTGGTGACTGATCGACCGTAAAATAATAAGATGTCAAGTTTTATTGTTACTTACTAGGTCTGAAACTTTTTATTTTCATGGTGCTCTAATGTAAGCTCCCCGACAGAAAAAAAACTGCCATCCCAAAATTATGGTTAATGTTTGAAGTCTCGTAACTTTTCTATTTTTAATCCGATTTTTATAATTATTTTTGCGAATTAATTAATTGAAATTATAATGTATTTGTTCAGGAAAAAATTTGACAATTAAGACAAAAATGTTGTTTTTGTCGTAAGTTCACAACACTCTGTAGAAAAACTGAGGCACCGATTTTTTTGTTGAGTTCTTGGTTATAGAGTTACATGTATTTCTAATATTATGTTTTTTTGTTCATCTTAATACCTCTTTTCTTATAGGAGCTGTACAATACTGTACAGTGTACATCATGCTTAAATAAAACCCTGTTCTCAAAGCGTCTTTTTATTGAAACCTTAAGAAAAAGATAATAAAGTAATGAATAAATATTTTGAGTTTTAATACCGTGTATGCCCACCTCTAGCTGCAATGACAGCACGCAGTCTTCGTGCTTCATGGAATGAACAAGTTTGGATATTCTCTCTTGAGAAATTGCCTTATATTCCTCGCTCAGTGCTAACCGTAACTCGTGCAAAGATCCTGGTTGCACAGGACGACGACAGTTCATCCCAGAAATGTTCTGTGGGGTTTAGATCTGGGCTTCGTGCGGCCATTCCAGTCTTTGAGTTCTCGCTTCATCCAATAAATCGCTTACAACCCGTGCAATCTGAGGTCTAGAGTTATTATGCATTAGTATAAATAGGTCCCCACTTAAAAGAGCAATTGGAATAACAGCGTCTTGCAGGATGTCTTCAATATAACGATGGGCGCTCAAAGCTGCATTTTCAACAAATAAAAGGTTGGTATGTGCTTCACTAGAAATACTTGCCCAAACTATAACGGAACCGCCTTGATTATTTTATATCGACTGGTTAATATCCGTTTTTAAGAAATACAGTAAAATTATCAGCGTTTTACTTAAACATGTACAACCCCTACAGGAAAAGAGGTATAAAAATTAAGATCAAAATGGCGCCCTGGCGCCATCTTTGAAAACTGACTTACGAATTTACGCCTAAAAAGTAGTTTTGTAGTTGTTATATAACGTACCAAAATTTTACTTTTCTAACATTTGTTAATAAAAAGTTAAGAGGGGGTGGGGACTTTAGACGCGCACTGTTTAATTCACAAAGTGCTAAAAAATTATAACAATCGCTTTAAAAATAAAAAAGGTATAAAACATCAAACATCAGCCATCGTTTTGGGATGGCGGTTTTTCTTTCCAGGGAGTGTATATATCTTCTTCAATCAATTGTAACTTAGCCGTTACGCATCACAGAAACGTGACAGGGCTGTGACTAGTACCAAAGAAAATTATATGCGTAGCTATAATTTTCTTTGCTAGTACATACTATAAACCGGGGCTACTCCGACATTTAGGGTAAGTTCGACAAACCTATTTTTTTGGAGTAACTTCCCATATATTTTGAAGGTTGTTTTAATTTGCTTGCAAAAACTTGAGTAAAGCTCATTTCAAGCTCTATCGGTGATCTATTGCCTGCAATAAACTATTATCGACACCAGCTGTAATAAAACCCGGTAAATTTGCAAGAACTGTAAACAGGGCCGGCCCTAATAAAATAACAGGTAAAGATAATTTCAATATAATCAGTAAAGGGTGTGATTTACCTGGTTTAATAATTTCAAAATTTTTTAGTTTAGTTCCTGTTTGGTAAACCGTGCAGTTGTTATATGATTTCGATCGTATTTTTGTTATTCCAAACGTGCTAAAAAATGTGGCGTCCTTGGAAAGACGTTGACCATAGTGCCTCCGGTAGTGCTAATTTATAAAGAAAATATTTACCGCCCGATGCCATGCAAATTGTTAACAATGTGTATGTTTCTTTATTGAACAGGTATGTAAATGCAGCTGCAGCAGAAACGTCTTCATTAACGAAAACTTCTTTGTCTACAGTTAAAAGTATTGTGACAAAGCAAATTAAAGACAAAAAGTATGTAGAGGTGCTGGTAAAAGCGACAAAGACTTAATTCGTAGAAAAATTTATGCTATGTACGAAAAGCAAATTGTGCCTACGTTCGTTTTATTAAAGCAGCGACTAATAAAAGATGAAACCAATATTTTTTGCAGCAAGACAAGCCTCTGAAGAGCATTATTTCAAATGGGTTTTACATATCGCACCATTAATAAAAGACAAATATTGATGGAATCACAACGTACACGACAGTGACGCTTTGATTATTTGAAATCTATAAGAAAGTACAGATTAGAAAATCGTTCCATCGCAACCTTAATGAAACATGGTTTGATACACACCCCAGCAAAAGGTTCGGTAGATTCATCAGAAAAATGCCAAACCCAAGCCCCATCGACGACACCACAGCACAACATTTTTAAGATTGGTTTAAAAATCACTTTTTGCCCAATGTGCCTAAGAACAGTGTAATTATTGTAATGGACAACGCTAGTTATAAATCAAGTATACAAATAACCAGGCGCGGATCCAGAACTTCGTTTGGGGGGGGGGGGGGGTAGTCATTCAGAAAACAATAATATATTTTAACTTTTTTATATTTATATTTTAGTAGTTATATGTATTATTGATGAATTGGGGGGTGTCCTGACCCCTATACCCTCCCCCACTGGATCCGCGCTTGCAAATAACACTAAATTAGAAATTCAGAACTATAAGTTCAAAAAATGATATGTATATTTTGAAAATACATATAAATCATGTGATCTTCTAGAAATATGAAAAACATTTAATATTAAGAAGAAATATGTATGTGATACGCCTTCCCTCTTATTACTGTATTAACCCAATCGAGAATATGCGGCATCAGAAAACATATTAATTAGAAAAGTTGTAGATAGCATTTCCACAGAAAGTTGTAAAAATTCAATTAACCATGTTATTAAAATCGAAGATTCCTCTTTTTCATTCACTAATAACATACAGCCACGTTTTTAAAATGTAGATGAATATGACAGTGGCAGCTAAACCAAATTAAATTGAAGTAATAATTTTTATTGCACAAATAAATCGAATGACATAGATCAATAAACAAGGTTTTCAGCATTCGCAATTAAACAAGATTTTATTTTTTTCAAAATTATTCCGAATTTAAACCACTCTAACTCTGGTGCCTTTTAAGAATCTTGAAATATTTATGATTACATTTATTGAGGTACCTACTTACCATTTTGTCAAAATGCAACGAAAGAGCTTGCAACGAGCTTTATCTAGACGGATAATGTGAATATTATACATCCATCTATATAATACTGGAATTAGTCCATTTAAACTGGAAGACGTGTTATCGAAGCTGCTATCAGATCGTTGGTCATGTGAATTTGAAAGAATGTTAGATAAAAGTCTACCAGAATTTTTAAGAATTTCAAGGATTTGGTAGTAATTCCAATATCACACTAAAAAGAGAAAAAAATATCTGCAAGACCTGGCCAATAGACGAACTGTAAGTTGTAAGCAACTGAAAATGAAGAAAACTTTACTGATGATGTTCAATGTAATAGCGAAAATTTGGCTATTAAAAAAGAAATTATAACTTACTGTAAGTAAGATAAACTGGTTATATCAACGAAGCTTTAATGAAATAACAATTCTATTAGATGGTGAGATAATAAAGAAAAAATCTTATGGATCCAAGGTGATAACTCTGAATCATAGCCTTTAAGCTACGCAACAAATAAATAACAATAATAACAATAGTCAATATTGCTAATGTTTTTTCCATTTTTATATTTTCTAAAGAAAAACCGATGAGGTAAATGTTAACTACCTTTAAAACAACTTGTCGCTTTGTGTACATGGATAAAATTGTTTACACTCATGTCGAGTTACTTTACAACATTCTCGTAAATGATTTATATAAAACAGTATGTGTTTATTCCGTCATTGCTTAGAATGTGTACCTTTGTTAGATGTATCACTTTGATGTATGTATGTACATATACAAATAAGAATGCCTTTATTTCCACATAGTTATGTAGTTCTATTTATTTTACCTTAAAATAGCTTTAAGTATTATATCAGCAATTGATCACTACGCAGCTAAATGTCGCCGTCATCGACAGAACAGAAAAGTTCCTAAATCATATTGATACTCTTTGTCACGAAAAAAAAAAAATAGTATAAATAAATTCATTAGGAATTCACTATTAAAAAAAATATATTTGCTTAACCTCATTTAATTATTATTTCTGTTGTAATTAAAGAATCGTTTATACTGTGATCTTGCGGAAAGCTTTTTGAAACTTAATAATCATCAGACCCCATCAGAAAAATTTCGAACCCAGAGTTTCCTTCCTAGAATAGATCAATTTGAATCTTCATTGAGGCATACAAACTAGTTGATACCAGTGTTGACTTTCTCAACAAGTTGGATACGCTTACTAATGAAGAGATAATTGCAGCAGCTCAAAACTTAGTAGAAACATATAACAATGACTTAGACCATCAATTAGGAAATGAACTGATTCAGCTCAAGGTTTTTACCGCGAGTTTCAAAAAGATGAGGAAAATGAAAAGGTCAGTAGTCAGGAGAGGTGGATGTATAAACTCCTCCTAGAAAAAAACATCAAAGATTGTTCTCCTAATGTCGGGGTCTCTCTAAGAACGCACCTGACAGTTATGGTCACAAACAGCAGTGGAGAAAGGTTAATTTCAAAATTGAAGTTGATCAAAAACAGGTTTCGAACCGCCATATTAGAAGACAGCCTCAACGTTTTGGCTTTGCTCGGCATTGAACGTGATATTTTAAGACAACTATGTTATAAATATGTATATTATAAGTAGCTTCATTAATATGAAGTTTAGGCGCAAACCAATTAGTCACTAAGATTATTTGACACTTTCATTTTTGGGAAAGTACTGTATTTAAATTAAAAATAAGTAAAATTAAATATAAGTAAAATTTTGTTGTTTGTTACAATCCTTTTTTTATCTTGCATTTGCCTAACATGTTTACTTAAAATTACAATATGATATTTTTTAAATTGAAATACTAGTTTTTGCATTTGGGAACATAGCCATAAATCTCAACTTTGTGTTCTGTTTTTACTATAGTTGTTCATAGCAATGTCAATAAATCGTGTTGAATACCTTAATGACTTTTAATTCTTTTCATTTGTATTATCTCATCAATTTATTAATATGTAAATACTATATATAGGTATAGCAAAATTTCCTACAATATAATAATAAACTTTAAATGTTTCTTTTTAGGTTTTTAATAAAATTGACCTAAAATGCGATTTTTGCAGGTTGATTTTCAAAAAATATTCCCCACCACAAGTTCAGCCTAGGGGATTACAGATCCTAAATACGGCCCTGCGTCGACTTTTTTAAGAGCAGACCTACCATGCATGCTTTAAAACTGCATAGCATCCCTCAAATGGAGAGTTATTGCTTTGCAACACTCTAAAAAAATTCTTCTTAGCTCGCGGCTTCATCTACGTGGAAGTTAAGGCGACCCAAGACCTTTCAAAAGGCCGTCCTCTTATCACCGACAAACCTATTGTTTTGAATAGCATAGGTGTTCCGTCTAAGGATTGGTGAAAACTTGTTTATCCTAATTCAGGAAGTGTTGCGTCTAAACTCTAAACTCATCCTTGATTGTGAGTGGATTTTTAAAGCTTCCAACTTATTCTAAAACCATTAAAAGTTTTTTTTTAAATCAATGTATGATTACGAAGAATAAAAGTGGCTTCGCAAATTATAAAACAGAGTATGTTGTTATTCGTCCTTTAAGCACAGGCAGCCTCGAAATAGTGGACAAACACGGACTTGGCAAGCGATGATATTTCGTATTTTTTGGGATCGATATCTACGAGACTTATTATTCGGAATCTACGTAGCAATCATATTTTCAATTTAGTTATTAAAGTAATATGTTGCTAGTGCTGCCCGTTTTGCAGTTCACAGTTTTTTTTAATCGACTTCAAAAGAGGAGGTTCTCATTTTATCCGTATGTACATATCTCTTTTGTGTATGTTCGCCCATAGTTATTCTCAAATTCTTTTTGTCGATGAATTCCCCCGTTATAAGAGTATTTTAGCCAAACGTAGAAGCTTAAAAAATTATACGAGTATAAAATAAAAAAATAAAGAAGAGGGGTGGGATGAGATAAAACGCAGCGGTTGAAATTTTTTTCCAAAAATGTTGACTAATATGTCATTTTTAGGGATATTTTGGTAGTTAGAGAACCTAATTTTGTTTAGCAGATCTTAAAACATATTTAAGGGGTGGGGTAAGGAGGATCAAAATAATTACCTTTAAAAGTAAAGGGTGCGGCATTGATTACTGACGAATTTCAATGCATTATAGTAAAATTTCAAAATAAAATAAACTTACAAAAGATATATCTAGATACCTACTAATTTATTAGAAACATAACGCAGTCTTTAAAAACATTTATTTTAAAATAATATTAGGTATGTTATTTATTATTTTTTCTAAACAAATTTTACACCGTTTTGTCTACAGTTCTTAAGTTTTAAGAGAAAAAAAGTGTTAGTAGAAAGTTACAGTCATTTGATTTTTTTTTAAAACTATATTTTAGGTTTAAAAAAATTCAAATACCTATAACTTTCTACTAATACCTTTGTTTCTCTTAAAATTTAAGAATTGTCGACAAAATGATGTAAAATTTGTTTAAAAAAAATTATAAATAAAATACCTAAGCTTGTTGTTTTTTTCCCAGGTGGCCAATTCAAAAATTCAACTTTTTTCCGCAAATTACAAAATATGTTTTCTTTACCAAAGGATTCCTAGTCGGCTCACTATCAAAAAACCGGAACTTGGCATGGGCCCCATAAGAGATATACAACTTTAAAATTTCACGGGCCACGCCTGTTATTAGGCATTAATTGCATGTCTTGTTGTTCATATTATCTATAAAGATAAGGATATAGTGACATATTGAAAAAGAAATAAGGTAAGAGTAAATGAAATGGCGTGGCGGCATTTTTTTTTAATGTTATGTAGTATATTATTTTAAGTGCTACTGAGACTAGGGAATCCAATATTGCCCAACAGGTGTCAAAAAAGTTGACGTGAATGGGGTGGGACGGAATCAAACAATTTAAAAAAAAAATATCGCCTTTGGGTTTACCATTACTTAAAAACTCAATTTTGCATAGAATATTAATTTTATTATTTTAAATTATAAAATTTTCCACTGAAATATAAATTCGACAGACATGGGCGTGCATCCTCGACACAATAAATTATAGTGACAATAATTATTAAAATTGTTCGTCTTGTGTTGTGTAATGAATTAGGGCTTAGAAATTGCAATATTCCATTGAACAGTCGTAAAGTACATACCTGTATACCTACCTAGGTAGCCGTAATAGTCCAATAAATGCTTAATTGCCATTCAAATAGCATTACAGAATTCTTTGAACTTGGTCGTTATGAATTATTTTCTTTTAATGCATGCACACTACCTACCATGCCTTATAAGAAGGAATCGCTTTTTTCTGTGTGCATTACGCAGTACAGACAAGCTATAGGCGCTAGTCAAAGCACCTGCGTTGTTAAATAGTAAAGTACAAAGTAATTAAAATGAGTACAAGTAAGTGGCTTATTCTATCTTATCTGATATATTATTCGAAAGTGAACAAGGCGTATGGTGTTCAATATGCAACTCTGAGTTTCTGTGCACAAAGTATAACATAGAGCACCATGTAACCGGTTCATAGCATTTAGAAGAGATGAAGATAAAATCTCTTCCTGGGCCATCCAAACCAAGGCAACAGGATGTAATGCAAGAATAATTCTACATGAACGTGTGTGAAGCCTTTGTTGCAGCTAATGTCCCACTTAATAAAATAAATAATCCTTGTGTGAAGACATTTTTTAGAAAAATACTGCACCCACATCGTACCAGATGCATCAACACTTCGCACGACTTATGTTGACAAAGTGTTCTGCAAAACTATGAACAGAATAAAATAAAATCTTACTGGAAAAAAGTTATGGTTCAGTATCGACGAAACTACCGACATGAAAGGACGACACGTTGCCAATATTATAGTTGGACCATTAAATCCAATTCAGTCTAAAAAATCATATGTGATCGCGACTAAATTTCTTTCTAAAGCCAGTACAACAATACCCGCTGCAGTAGAAAGTATAAGTAACACTTTTTTCCGATTCAAATATTAGTGAAACGTTGTTTTGCTTCTGTCGGATAGAAGTTAATAAGTTAAAGAAGTTATAAATGTACCAGACCTCAAAAATGATTTAGACTTTATTTGTGACAATTTCGGATATCTTCCAGATATTATTAATCAGTTAGACACAAAATGTCGCGAATATTAGAAAGAAATCTCGGATTTGCTCAACAAAAGTCTATTTCTGAAACCCTAAAAGATAGTACTGATATGCATCCACATTTTCCTTTCGCTCCAGTGACAAGCTGTGATATAGAAAGACGCTTTTCGAGACTTAGAGATATACTTAACTATAAAAGAACGTCTTTCACTGAAATAAACTTTGAGAAAATGTTGATTATTTCAGGTAATGCAAATACACTGTAATGTAGGTTAAAATATATGTTTTTCATTTCACAATAAATACCACAGCCAAATTTACCACTGATCATTTCGGAAATCATTCAAACTTGTTTTTGGGCTACGTGACATAAATCCCATTGAGAAGACAAGGATGCTCCGCTGGGCGTGGAAACATTGCAATTTCCACAACGCAGACAGGCCAATGTCCTGTGATCAGATTTGTCGTCATCAACGTTCACTAATCGTAAGGCAGGGTGCCTCCTTTTCCTTTCACCCGGACACGGTTCTTTTCACCAACGGACTTAATAGTATATATTTTTACTTTTTGCTATGCTAAGGGAATGCATTAAAATTATTAATCCCTGGCCCACGCTTATGGTATTTCAAGCCAGCTGCAAAAAACGCCCTTGCGCGAGGTCGCGAAAAAATCGTAGCCTTACTAATTAAGTATTTGTATCAAAAATTTTTTTTTTAATGAACTTACTTCAAAACGGCACTAAAAATTATGAAATACTCCTACACTTGTTTATTACTGAACTTAGTGGTAACCTTAACTGTGCTCAAGTTTAATTAACTTTCACACCTAAGTTCTAAACGGTCGCGGTGGAGCTTAGTGTAGCAATTTCAGAATATAAGATGATACTGCGTGCATAATAATTAATAGGGAGTTCAAAGTTTAGAACTTTGGTGTACAAATTAATTAAAGTTAAACACAATGAAGCTTACCATTAGACTCAGCAATGAAAATACTAAAAATATCATGGATTTATTAAGACTGGATACGGGATGATTTAACATTCTTTGAAGCGAAAACAAACCATTCTAAACGACACTGTAAACACAATTTGTAAACATTGGCCACATCTTATTTTATGTAGTTTTCTACAAAAAATACGTTAGAAGCATCACAAGATTTCCTAAAAGTCCTAAAATATTTTATTTTTCTGCTAAATACTAATAAATTTAAGTTAAAAAGGTTTTATTATTTATAGGTTATGTTATTTCTAAAGGTGTTTGTTTAAAGTCGCTCCGAGTCATTTATAAATCTGAGTCGCACTTTCTCTTTTCTAGTTCATTAGACAAAGACGTACGTGTAACCGAGTGTTCAGACCGAGGTCCAGCCGTTTTCCTAAGCAACCAGCAGTTTCCTAAGCAACACTTCTGAGCTCCAACAGTCCAATGCTATTTTATCTCTTTTTACTACCATTCTTGATTCAATTACGTATTTCCTTAATAAGTTTATTTCCTTAAAGTTTGTAAACTGTTCCCCCAAGAGAATAACAAACAACAAATATAAGGCTTCACTTTCGATACGCTCACAGTATACGGACATCGAAACCTTTTATTAATAAATCCATGAAAAATATTATTTAATACTTTTCAGTGCTTTTCTGAGATGGTTCATTTTGTAAAAAAAAGTATGCGTATAGTTGTACTCGTATGCCACAAATAGGGTATTTGGTGTAGTCGCCAAACGATTGCATGAATAGATTATAATGGCGGTTTTTACATTTTTAATTTAAACAGAAAGCCACGAACGGGGTAGACACGCACCCATGTGAATATAATATTTATCGTGCAAGTTGCTATTTTTTTCACTTTTGTAATTTAATAGAAGCATCTATAACAAAAAAATTACCCTAATTATACATTATTATTAATTATTGCAAATAGAACATGTGATGGGAAAAAGAAATTCACTCATACTTTTATCTAGAAGAAAGGTAGCAGTCGAGCCGTCTGGTTTCATAGGTTCAATAGTGGCCAAATTAAAGTTTTATTTTTATACTTTTTCTAATAGAAAATTTTGAATGCCCTAATATTTACAGGAAACTTTCATAGTCTTCTAGTTCGCTTACTCTTAAAACATCCATTCCTGATTCCTGACTATAAAATATTTCAGGAACTGGTCGTAGCATCCACGTTTTAAATGCTTTAGTTTATATAGGTTGTCGCAAAAACTACCGGCAAAATATTACAGGTGTTTTTTTGGCAAAAAAAGTAGGTTCGAATAAGCTTCTTTTTTCAGATAGGTGGTGAAAAATTTTACTTTTATTTTGGATTCCCTTATTTATTTTATACATCTGTAGAGGTAATCCGTACATGCAATATTTTTTTATTCGGAACATCTTTATTATCAGTCAAAATAATCTACAGAGTGGTATTTCTTTGGGGCTGAAGATTATGTTAACCACCCCGATTTTTTTTGCAAAAATTCTAACTATCCTGTTGCCAAAAAAAACATGCTCCTGTTTTATCCTTGGAATTTCTGGTATCGTGGATTTTTTGATATCTTGTAGGTACGTACTGCTTAGATTTTAGATGATATATATTTGGCAAAATATGATTAAAAGTCTGATTCGATTTTTAATATGGTACATTGGTTTTTCAATCCCAGCAAATCAAATCTGATCTATTGTCAAATCTGGGCCATTTCTATCAATCCACCTTGGACCAAATCTGCGGTGAAGCCATTCTATTATCTCGCGAGCGCAATGTGCTGGACAGCCATCTTGTTGAAAATACATTTTTTGGTGAAAACTTAATGGCAAAATTTCGAGTTCATCGCTAAAAAATGTATCCAGCTGTTCTAAGTAAGATATTCTATTGCGGGTGGTATTAAAAAAAATATGGGCCTATAATGCCATGGACAGCAATCGCGTACCATACGTTGATATTCGTAGAATATTGTCTTCGCCTCGTTGTTCTAAATTAAAAACCAGTACCTGATATGCTGGGATCTACAGTTCCATTAGTAGAAAATGTACATTCATCAGAAAACATAATAAATTTATAAAAGTGGATATTTCCACTTAAAATTTGGCCTTTCATCCATAAACAAAAATCTAGTCATTTCGCTTCATCTCCCTCTTCGAATGTTTGGTTGTTGGGGTGTGAACGGAAATAATTTATTTTTGGATATGGATCTGGATATGAGTTTTTTCACAACTTCTAGAAGATGTTTAGCACGATTTCTAAGGGACATCACAGGAGTTTCTCTAACAGACTGAAGAACTAAAACTGTGGCAGCATCGTTTTGGTCATATTTCTGCTTCTTCTTCTTCTTCTTGAGATTCAAAACCTAACCGGTTCTTTGGAACTTTTTTATTGTGTTGTAGATTGTCATTTCAGTTATTGGGATATTCCTACAAATTTCCCGCTAAATTGTTCTATGATGTAGTGGTATGATACTTAGCTATCCTCATAGCACTGTATAAAAATCATTTGTTCAGTAGATAGCATTTTGATGAGAAGTATTGTAAATTAATTAATTGATTCATTTAGTAAAGACATTGACAGACATGTCGATAGGTGTCATTATTGTTTAACATGTAGAAACTAGCACTCTGATTAAAGGCGTGAGAGAGAATACTTGGGACTTTAAAAAAAAATTGATAAAACTCGTTACTTCTCATATTTACATTTTTTAATTAAATCTTGTACTTCGGCTTACGGTTTAATTTAAAACATATTTCGTATTTGTTCTTTTGGTAGAAAATGATAAACAAGGTATTTTTACTGTAACACAAAATAAAGTTTTCGTATTTTTTGTACTCCCTGTATGAAAAAATATTTTCATAACCTGAATCTGAAGCAGAAACTTTTACTCGGAGTGACATTTTTACGTATCTTGCAAAATTTGGTCCATTTGTCCTATTCTAAACCCCATCCGTGGACATACTGCGGTACTTGATTCGGATTCAATGATTTGAAACTACATAAATATAAATAAGTCATAATAATACGAATTTCACTCGCCACGAAAAAATTATTAGTTCGATAATGCTTCGATGAACATAAGAAACATATTTTACGTTTACATTAGCAACAGGCTTATCAAACACGCACCTACTTTTTACGACAGTAATATAAAACTTTAGAATTAAAAGTAAAGTTATGGCTCAACAATATTTCATATTGTTTGTATAGTAATTACCTTGATAACAAAATATTGTTTCCACATTTTACGATGGATAAATTAACTGATAAAGTAATTTCAAAGTTTTATTTAATATTCCCTGCATGTTGTTTCATGTTAAATTTCTTGAAAGATCTTGATGGCTTACAACACTATAAAAGTGATCAGTAGACTATAACCATTCTATATGAGTTAAATATGTATATTTTCGAAAAATTGGATTTCACAAAAGGAATATTTAAAAAGAAATATTCTCATATATAATATATTAACAAGTGCATTGAAAATTATCGGAAATTTCTGCGAAAATCCGCACTATGTGCACTCATGCTTTTTCAGGCTCAAACCGCATGAATGCAGATTTGTCCAAAAATTGGCCATAATTTTCAACGCACGCGTTATATTCGTGGGAGAATTTCATGAATCAAATTGGCGACACCCCGTATAGGTGAAACTTCCACGGTATTGTCACAAAAAAGTAGCTGGTGTTATATTGTCATAACCACCCTAAATTAAATATTGATACATGCAGCCTTGGTAACCAAATAACATTCGTCAAAAAACAGATAATTATGTAGCGTTTCGGCAACATTTAGATCGCAAATATATCAAAAAATATCGAAAATCTAACGCCAGTAAATATACTAAACGGTCTGTAGTTTTTTACGTGGATTCAAATTTTATGAACTAAAGTACCTCCCATTTAAAATTTCAAAGTTACCCACATCCCTCAAAATAGAGGGAGAGGGGGTAAATGTCAAAAATATGTTTAAATATGTCCCCCATCTCCCTATTAACTGACCAAAATTTCACTAAAATATTTTAATTCGAGATATCGCCTTGTAACACTTTAAAAAGCTTACTCTGTATATTGAAATAAAATAATGTAATAATAATACCGGCACACAAAAAAAAGTGGTCTGTACATTTGACCAGACCCATCCATCTATATGTATTTTGATGGGCTGAATCCAAATCCGAAGTCCATTTGGTCCGTAGGTACACCCTATAAATTTTGAGTAAATTGCGAAAAACGGTTAAAAATAGCTAGAAATTGCAATTCAACTTCGGAGGACTGATTGCTTGTGCCTGTAACCAGGATACCTCCACGTGGTGACGGTAGGCAACAGAACCTTCTGGCAGAGTCCCTGGGTTAACGGCGTGTATGCCGTCATGGCAGGCACAAGCGATAAGTGCTTTACGATGCAGGGATTCGGAACCCCAGTATCGGCGTCTGGTGAGGGTGAGAAAGCAGGCCCGCCGGCGCCGGCGTCATCATCAAGCGACTGCAGCTCTACATTAGTGGGTAACTTGGCTTCTGTAGAGTATAGTGATACAAGAAATCACTCCCACATACGTAATAAAAGTCCTCATTGGTTTTATTTTGTTTGGTGGGGAATTTGAAGTGGCAAAATACCGAAGGCCTATTTTTTACGATTTTTGATAAATATATGAATGATCGAGATTAACAGATTCAGAATTTGAATTCAGCGCATCAAAATACATAAGTAGCATACTTGATCTAGTTCAATAAAATTTTCTTCATTTTCAGAACTGCAATTTTTAGCCATTTTCAGCGTTTCCTCGCAATTTACTTAAAATTTTGATGGTGTACGGGCCAAACGGACTTAGATTTGGATTCAGCGCATCAAAACACATATGGATAGATGGGTGTGGTCAAATGTACAGACCACATTTTTTTGTGGGCCGGTGTAATCATTATTTTGAAGTAAAATAAGACTACCGAATACCGAACGCCGGGGAATTCCCAAATTGCTCGTCGGGTGTTCGTGACGTTACTATAAATTTCGGGACTTTTGAGGTTCCGGAACCCTTCCTGTGGTCCCGGGACTTGATATTTGAGGTAAAATCCCGGAATCATCTCGGGACCAAATACCAGGACTGGAGACCCTACTTACAATAGAAAATAAATATGTTTTGTTTTAAATATAGACTAATTGTCGACAAATTTGTGGTAAATAAATTATATATATGATAATATTATAATCTGTTTCCGAGTTCTGATTTTTGTCCCAATTCCCCATAAGATCGCCACACCGTGTGGCGCCTCGACCAACAATCTTCACAGTCATACGGGAATAGGGATTCACGAAATTTCAGAAAAATCGATATTTCGAATCGATCTTAGATCGTGATTATGGAGATCGATTCACTATTTAGATCGCCTTAAGAGATCGATCTTTTAAAAAATCGATCTTTGGAAAAATTTGGGCGTAGGAGAGGGGAGCCGGGAGAGTAAACAGTATCCATTGCAAACAAAAGCTATTTAAAACTCTTACAGCCGGATTCTCCAATGCTAGTCCGGTCTAATTTGACAACCAACTGTTTTAAACTGACAAGTAGTGTTCATATTTTTAAATTTTGAAAAAATATAAGACACCTAAGTTAAGAATTTATTTCTGAGCGTTTTCGCAAACTTAGAAAGAAAAGGGCAGTTTTAGTACGTGTTTTCGACACTAATAAAAATAAATTCATTACCGCAACTCGTTTTAAAATGAAAATCGTTTGGAAACCAAGCAAATCGCTGAAATATCAAAATAATTCATAAGTTTATAATGCCGGTTTATTAACAATGACAGGACAAAAACCGGTCAAAACATAACTGATCAACTATAAGATATTAATTTAAACCCGTACTAAATCTTAAACCTTCTTAGTGAATCAGAATATAAAAGTATAAGTTCTACAGTTGTGGTTAAAAAAAGAAAAATATTTAAATAAAATAATTAATTGTTATTTACATAAAATATTTTAAAAAATATTTAAATTATATATTTTTTATGTTTATTTTTAAGTTATAGAAGGGTATGGAGGGGGAAATATTTGATTTAAAATGCTATCATGAAAAACATACTAATTTATTGAAAACTAATAAAATAGAAAACATTTGAACGAAAAAATGACAATTAAACGAACAAATGACAACCGTAAAATATCAAACTGTCCATAGATACCTACCGACATGACAGGCATAGCTGTTTTGTACGATTTCAGATTTGAGTTTTCTTCTAAAAAATGTTAGATGGCGCAGTTTAACCATTTCCTAATTCCTTTCCTAATTCTTACTAGGATCGTTTTGATCGTGGCGCAACGACCCTATCGTTTGTAAAGAATTACATATAAATATTAATTTCCAATTATTAATTAAATCTTAAAGTTCACTGACATGAAAATACCAGAAGAATCGATTCTGTGTAAAATCGTCGATCTCCTTGCAGGATCGAAGGGTACAAGATCGATTCTTAAAAATCGATTTTCATTTAGAGAAAATCGATCTTTTCAAGAAATCGATTTAGATCGTGAATCCCTATACGGGACTCTGCTCTACTAAATACACTACATAATATACTATTACGCAATGACGCGAAATATTTTACAATGTTACTGCTTTTACCGCAAATTTTTGAAAAATGTTTCAAAATTCATCGTCATATCCATTTTCCTAATCTATATTAATTTAGTAAACCTATATTATTGGTTCAAACTTCTATTTGACCCAGTTATCATGCTAATGTGAAGTGAAAGCATTTTTCTAAACTGTTTAATTTATGAATAACTATGGTTAAACGTTTCTATTGAAATAATCTATAAATACCGTAGATTGGGTCTGTGCTGAGTACGTAAATTGCATGTTGCAAAATATAAACAGTTGCAAATTTCCATATACAATAACAATAATAATTATCGGCAGACCTAATTTAGTTGGATGATGGTTAATTGCTTTTGCATTATGATACTTTTTATTCAGAGGCGCCGCTAGAGTATGATTTGTAGGTATTAGAAATCCATTTGAAAGTTATTGAACTCTTACAGTAAATTAAAAATATAGGCTTGAAATTTATGTGGGCTGTCCCAGATAAAAAAGATTAAAAACAATATTTAATTTTTAGTCGGATATTTTAATTATTAAAAAAAATATGGGTCTATTTCCATAAATGTAGTTGTAACGGGTTAATTTCCTAGATACCTAGATTTTTAGAAAATTTAGTGAATTCCACCTTTTAGCATTCCAGATTATAGATCGAGCTTGATATTATGAACGCGCCTGAATTGCACAGATATTTGCAGTCTGTCACTGTCATTACTGTCATTTACGCTTTGCGCGTCCTGTTGGCGAGTGGTTGTGGACTAGGTTAGGTTATGTAAATTTGGTTTATTATTGGGGCAATTTTTATATATTGTGGTCTTATTTGTTTAGACCTAAGCGAAACCCATAATATTTCAGTGTTAAATTCTCGTATTGTAACAAGATAGTTGTTCTGAGTTAGTAGAATGGTAGGAGTACGAAATGTAGACACTCCCGTAACTACGTACGCCCGCGGCGCTTTAGAAACTTCAGGAAGAATGTGACGCGTTTGAATTGAAAATTAATCAATAATTATATATATATATATATATATATATATATATATATATATATATATATATATATATATATATATATATATTATAGATTATTAGATATAATTTCTCAAAACAGCAAAAAGGCTGAACATATACCTGTGTTTAAGTTCTTGATTAAACCATAGAAATATTATTTTTATTTTGGGAATCTTTGATATTGATATTTGTGTTGCTAACTTAGATAATTAGTTTTAAGATTGTCTAAGTACTTGCTGTTCTTGACTTAGAGACTGATATTTTGATGCCAAAATAAATAAAGGAACTAGTCTATTTCCTAATTTGACTTTACGAAATGCTTTTTTTGGGAATCAACCACTGTTCGCTCTATTGTTTCACACATGCAATTCACTGTGTCCACCATGGTGTCCACAGCAGCTAAAGGCGATTTTCTTTAAAAAAAAAAGCTTCTACCTTTTAATTATTTATAACTGGAGAGAAGATTGAACGTTCGTGTATTAAGTGAACAATATTATTCTTTACAGCAAATTTATTTTATAAATATCCTTTAAAGAAAATAATGAAAACTACATGATCCACTGTTCCCATATTGACCCTACTCTACTAAAAAAAATAAAATATTGAGTTCAGAGAATTTTTTAAGTGACTAACTACCTACTAATTTTGTAACAACTTAAGCACTATAAGTCCTAGCTTTAAAAACGTCCACAACTATACGAATTATTCAAATGAGTAGATTTTTTGACATGGTACCCACATAAAATATGCCTAGAAACAATTATTATTGCAACGCGTATTATACCCTTATGTTAACATTAGAAAAATGTCATGGGAAATACTAAGTTTCTCAACCACTTATAGACACGCCACTGATTTTATTTATGCCCTAAATTACTATTTACCAGGTATGGGAACTGACCTAGTAATGCGTTTATTATGTTTTGACAACAATATGCAAAGTTTCCATTGTTACGTGAGAATATATCAATTCATTATTGTTCTATTTCGTACTTAATTACCGCATTCCAAAAATAAACATACAATAGGAATAGGTGAAATTGCTGTTAAAAAAACATTTTAGTAAGTTTTTAATTATATCTAAAAAAATACTAATTGTAGGTACTCCATTGCTCTACTGCTTGTATCCATTTTGCTATGGAAAAAATTGAACTTTGATAGGCTATAACTAGGAAAATATTAAAATTTCGAATTTTTGTTACATGACTTACTACCTTTATTTTACCACGTAGAATCATCTATTCAAGTATCCTGATGCATTTTCCGAAGACCCTTATTGTTAACAAACACTTTAAACATGGTGTAGGGGAGACCAGTGACAATTGTAACAGGTGTTAATTGTAACATTCAGTATACGTCCGTCCTCTGCCGGATTACCGCAAACCGAGCTACACATGTTCAACGGTCGTTGGCAAATCTTTCTTTAGGGTGTTAGTTGCTTTAAGAATTCTGATGAATACGGTTGTAACGATCTCAAACGTGACTTGCAACACGAAAAGTAAGTATTTATTTTTATTTCCTTTTGTATTTAATTTCTTAACCATGTTTTCAATATATGTATATTTAAATTATACCACTGAAATACGGATTATATTGACTATATAATCTTATAATAAGAACGCTTTAGGAATTAGATTACATAGTTTAATAATGTAAACAAATCATATGTATCCTTTGGTGTCAATTGTAACATGAATAAAGGTGACAATTGTAACATGTTACGTTACAAGTGAAACCAATGTAAAAAGTGTGTATCATCATAATGTATTTCTTTACAGAACGCTTTACAATATGAAAACGAACATTTTTGGAGACCTCATACCGTGCATACGAAAGAAAAATACCCGTATATTAACTTAAAATTAATAATCTGTAAATTTTTCCCATAAAAGTCTAATCCAACCATTACAAAAATCTCAAAAGTCAAAAATTTTGAGTTAAAACAGTCTTCTTCCGCATCCACGATATACTTAACTCAGGTGAAAAGTAAGGTCTTTTAGTAATGTTAACATACCCACGTTTCTTATCTAACTTTTAATACTTTTTTCATTTTAAAAGAATACTTTACTTTGCGTTTGTATATTTCCAAATACATATTGTTATTTATATTTTAATAGGACTTACTAATACAGATTGTTACGAATTTGTGGTTTTTCTTTTGGTATATTTTTGTCGACTTTAACAATAGGAAAATCTACTTTTTTATTAGTGTAACTCTTTGTTTATTTTTAATGTTATTATTTGAATTCAAATATGATATCCAAAATAAAATATGTTTGTACATACTGTTACTACTGACACCTGTGTCCGTTACAATTGCCACCAGTCGGGTGTCAATTGAAACATTTGTCATTGACTTGAATTATAGGTTCTAAACAAGAAACTAGATTTTTTTTCTACATTCTGAATTTATTACGTTACTTACAAAGCTCAGGGACATCCTAAAAAAAAACAATAAATTAGAACTGACAGGCAAGGTTGTAAAAAATCACATGTGTTTTTTGTTACAATTGTCACCCGTCCCCCCTACTCTTGTTTTTTACGTGACTTTCTCTAATCCTGTTATGACTGAAAATTATAGGTAATATATTAAACCATGTTGGTAAATCACCTGCATATCTACTAAACTGGTAATACCGTAATGCTTTTACCAAAATGACGTTCGGTTTTCTCTAATGAGTATGTTTTTTTCCAAGTTTAATTGGAAATTGGAACCGCCCAGTCAACTTTTTTAATTATCTATCTACATGATCTACATGCAATGCTGCAAAGGTCATCCATACTCACGTAAAAATAATTTTTTAATGCCACTTCTTACTGAGGATTTAAAATAGGTTTTTTAAGTGAAAACTGTTTCCCAAGAATTCCGAGGACGTAAATATCACTTGTATCTAGATAGAGTTCGTGCACGTTTATAGAGTTGTATCACGATATTGTAAATTAAAGGTTTCGTGTGTTCATAGTGTCAAACGCTGTGCTTAAGTTGAACTTAAACAGCCTTTATAAGTCGTAAAAACTTTACAAAATTTATGAAAAGATTTTCGAAAGAGATTAGTTCATCTGTCTTACTGAAAGGGCGTCAGTCAATTCTCACGCACTAATTAGAAAGTGTTTAATTATTACGGAACTGAGCTTCTCATAGCAATCATTTTTTCTACAAGCGTGCGGAAAGTAGCTATTTTCTGCACTTACCTATATGCGTGATGAAAGTTGCATTTTTTCGCTCTTGTGTTCCTATGTAATTAAGTTTGTGTTACTTACCTATTTGTTAATTGTCAGCATATACGTCAAAGTAACAATACAAAGGTTATCCGACTTTTATTCAACTTTTGTGTAGAAAATGGAGATCGAGGAAGAAACTGAAGAGAATATGACTGATGAAGTACCGGAAGACATTCTCGAAGAAGCCAAGAGTGTGAACGTCGAACTGTTACCAAAAAAATCGAAATACCGTTATGCCAAAGAATTGGAAACATTTAGCAAATGGTGTGCAAGAAAGAAAATAAATAGTTTCAAGAAAGGGGAGGTAATTCTAGTACACTTCTCGGACATTTCAAAAACTTGCAAAACCATCCACGTTATGGTTAGGGTTACCAGACGTCCGGATTTGCCCGGACATGTTCGGGTTTTTAATACGTCCGGGTGGATTTTGGATAAACGTCCGGATATTAAAAATACCAAAAAAAAATATGGCAGATTAATAAAACCACTTCTCAAAATATTTAAAAAAGCCTCTGTTCACAAATTACAGATAAACGCTCTTCGTTAGAATAATAAAAATTATATTTGCTCTGGTTTTTATATTTATTTAGTTTTTTTTTGTTTGTGTTTTGGTAGTAAAGTAAAATACCTAAAAGTAGTAAAACCACGCCATTAAGTGAGCGAATAATGTGAAAAATATCACTCATACTTTTTCAGAAGAAATTTTATAACGTCCGGATTTTGTCCGGATTTTTTTATAAACTTGTCCGGGCTAGAAAATCTTTGATCTGGTAACCCTAGTTATGGTCAAGTTTGAACAATGAAGGGTATTTTCATTTTGACGTCTATACTGACAAAATATTTTTCAAAAAAATACCAAAATAATACTGTATCCATTTAATTTTGAGAATGACAGAAACCAATTTACAACGGAGAGATCAATTATGTCTCTCTCTCTCATTTTCTTCCTATCTCATTTTTTTCTCTCTCGTCTCCTTTCTCTCTCATACTCGTAAAATTTTTATATCTAGTAAGGTAGAAAGTTAGGTTAGGTGAAAGATAAACATGACACATTATTTGAAGCCTGTCCCATAATATAAGTTGCTTTTGCAGTTTAAAAATATACTTACAAAGTTTATATAAAGTATTAGCAGCTTAAATTCCTGTGTTCTATGAATCTGGGACTGACTAACAACTATTGAAATATTACGCAAGGTACATACCTATTTGTTCTCCTTTACATTACTTGGACCGAGCGTTATGGGAATGAGTAACAGGAACGCCGACCCGATATAAAGTTGAGAATAGTGGGCATTCCAGAAGATTTCTTTAGTTATTGAGAAAATAGTGAAAATTGTGCCCTAGAAACGTTTGGTTTCAGTTTAAAGCTGAAGCCACAGTGTCATTACAAAGTGTATCTATCCTTCTGGAACTAAGTCTCAACATGTACAGTTAAAAATTGTGAAACTACTTGGTATATTCGATTAAACAATTTTTATCGCGTCTTTAAGTTGCACAAACGTCACTGTTCGCAGGTAGGCTGTATTATAGATCCATTTTCATTTTATATCGGAGAATAGGGAATATTTTTTAACCTTATTATAAGTTGTTTATCTTAATAAAAATATTTACTCATTTTTGCAATTTGTTCTTTATTTATTTAAAAACTTTTCCTCCGATCCTTTTATTGAAAATTATTGGTTAGATGGGGTAGGAAACAATTTTAAGTAGTATAAAATAAGAAGGTTAATGTGGCTATGCTGACACTGTTTTTGCTTCATAAAAACGAGATTTTTGCAAATGCTGATTGCTGTTTGTGTGATGGTTATTTTTTATGACAATTCCGATTAAACTTTCACAGCAGACAACCAGAAATACTTGCACAAACAAAGCCGACTGTGATAAAATGTTTAATTAATCTTTTTTATTGGCAACAACATCGTTTTTATTTGTCTTTTACTAGTGCCCCTTTTGCTAATAAGGATAAAAAGAAATCGGATTCCGTTGGGATTTTAACAGGAAAAAAAAAAGAATTTTGCGATGACTTATCTTTTCAAGTATATAACCAGCAATACTTCTACAAGCAAAGAAGGTACGATAAAAATTTCAACAGTCCTTTTTTATTTGTCTTTATCTAATGCTTTTTTGTCTAACACGGATAGAAAGAAATCTGATTCCTGCGTGATTATCAGGAAAGAAAAGATGAATATTGTGATCGCTAAAATATGTTCTGGTGTAAACTGTCCATGGAACTGACCAATAGGGTGAATTCTTGTTCAATTGTTTTTTCTGTCATCATTCTCACATAAAATTGGATACAATATAGATAATTTTCCTCACGCTCGTAGAAAAAACACTGTACCAATATTAGACTGAACAACATGTATTTACTTAAGCAATAGTTTAACAAATTAAATTCTTCCCTATTACTTATACCACAATCTAACATAATTTCTAATTGAAATATTCTTAAAAGTTTTAATGAAAATGCAAATTTTAGTAAAAGAACTGTCAGTCAGATAGTTACAATTTGTATTAAAAAGAGGCCACTTGATTAAAAAGTATGGGTTTCAAAACGACTAATAACGCGGTTTCACAATGAAAATTTGTATCATAATGGATATTATTATGAAACATATCGACAACATTTAATTTGCATATTAGAGTACGAGAGTAGAAAAATAATTTTAAATAAATATACCTACCTATTCCCCTAATGGTATTAAGTAAGTTAAACATTTAAAGACATTAGAGCAAAGAACATAAAAAATATATGTAATGCATTCCATTTGGGGAAACATTCAAAAACGTTTTCCAGTCGTAATTTTCATTTGAACAGCCCCAGCTCCAGCAAGGGTATGTTAACAAAAGTTCATAATTTAAGATTTTAACCAGTCACTCGTCTTTCCAAAATCAGCAGAGTGATATGACTTCATATGACATACTGTATAAAACCCTGAACAGAAGCATATTATTCATACTTCCGTGTTAATAATACTGAACAGTTCCTTATACTTATTTAAGCTTTTCTAAATAACGTTGATGACCTTATACTTGATTCATCAACGCCAAACCGGATGACCTTTCAGGATTCTAAATGACACTACAATAGGTTGCAAATAAATCTTGACCAGGATTTAATGTCGAACGATTTGGTTTTGTTAACTTTTGCAGTGTTTAAACCTCGAAATTAAGAGTCAAAATATCGAGGATTCACCAAAAAGGTTTAATATTTAGTATTTGATTAAATCAAGGTGATTAAATTAAAATCGTATGAGTAAGCATGCGAGGATTTATGGGGAGCAGCCACCCCCCCCCCCCCCCCTAGAGCCTGGTACAAAAAGGATTTCAATAGCGAATTTTTTAAAAATTAATATAGTAACAAATATTAAGCATTCGTACATATTCTATAAATTATTATAAACAAAAACAAACATTTGTCGTCTATGAAAGGTTTATACAATATAAACAATATAACAAAAATATAAATAACAGATCAATAACATGAATATGTTATATAAAAAAGTCATATTCGGCATTTTTGATTGACATCTTCTTAGATGGTTTCTGAAAACATTCCTTACTAAAGGAGACAAATAACCAAGTAGGGTTCTATTTTTCGAAAAACATCTTTTTTGAGGGCAAGTTTTTCTGGAAAAACAGCTTTTTCGAAAACGGATCATTTCTCAGAACCAATTCTGAAAGTATCTTTTCAAAAATATCTTAACGGTTTTTTCAAAAGATGCACTTTTGACAACGGATTTATGAAATTCTCCAAAACACATATTTTGAAAGTACATTTTCAAAAATGTCTTAAAAAAATAATTTTTCAAAAACAGATATACAATTTCCGAAAATGCATTTTTTCGAAAACAGTATTAGGTAGGATATGAACTCTACTAGATTGAAAAATGTTAAATAAAAAAAGACGAAAAACGGTCCTGAACAAACCTAAACGAATTTTTCTTGAGTTTGATCAGGTTTCCTTAGGTTTGTTTCGTTACTTTCGTTAAATTCTCCAAAACACATATTTCGAAAGTATGTACCTTTTTCACAAATGTGTTTTACAAAAAATAATTTCAAAAATAGCTATACAATTTTCGAAAATAGTATTAGGCTATGAACTCTACTATAGCTTGAAAAATGTTAAATAAAAAAAGACGAAAAATGACCCTGAACAAATCTAAATGATTTTTTTTTGTTTGATCAGGTTTCTTTCTCGTAAATTATTTTTTCCAAAAGCCACTGCTTGTAAAAATTAATATTCGAAAAGTGCGTTTCGAAAGAATTTAATTGCGCAAAAGATGTTCTCTGAATGTTTTTTTGAAAGTGCTTAAAAAAATTAGAAAAATTGGTTTTCGAAAAGTTACATGAAAAAAGGCTAGAATAGTTACACTTTCATATTAATCAAACAATTAATTGGTCCAGTCGCGTGTACTGTTTTTTTTTTTCAAAAAACATTTTTATTTTTCGATGTTAACTTAAGTAAATTTTGTCGAAAAATAGCTTTATCGAAAGATGCTTACTTGGAAACGGATCCACAAATTTTTTTCTAATTTTTTTTTTTCAAAATTACATTTTCCGAAAAAATTGTTTTTCAAAAATTAAATTATGAACTGTAGTAGCGGAGAAAATGCCAATAAAAGAGGACCGAAAAAGATCCTGAACTAACATCAAGGAACCGTTTTTGCGTTCGGTCAGGTTTGTTTCCTTGTGTCTGCTACATTACGCTGTAGTAAATTGCTTCATCAAAAGGGTTTTTTTATTATGAATATGAATAATTTTCGTAACAGTAAAAAAATGTACTTTCAAAAAACATGTTTTCTTTAAAACAATGTAGTTTCGAAAAGTACTTTTGAAAAAAATTCGAATATGTAGTTGGTTTCCAAACAAAAATTGGAAAACATTTTCGAATAACTGTATTACCGAAAAAGTTCTGTGTTCAAGAAAATATATTTTCGAAAAACGTGATTTTGAAAAATGTGATTTCAATTTTGTACCTATATCAGTCAAAATGGACAGAATGTATAAATAAAAAAATGCTAGAATATTTGTAAGTTAAAACCAACCGTTTTGTTTTTGCAAGAACAGGTTTAGATTTTTCGTCCATTATGAAATAGTGCTCATTTCTTAAAACCCTAAACAATAAAACAAAATAATGTCGCACGAAACCTTGTCCGATTTTTTTGGTCTATGCTTTTGTGTAGCTCGTGGTGATGTTGCACCCCCCCCCCCCACCCCCCGACGAAATTCTAAATCCACCCCTGTGAGTAAATGTAATATTTAGGGACTTAGTTGTTTGATCTTTATTTTTATAAGTTGATGCTAGAATGAAATTAATTCTATTTTTGTGAAAAAAAAATACACAAGTTATCCTGTTATAAGGCTCAGAAATAAATTCATAGTACTTGCTGTTGTCTTAATTATAATTAGGAACTTCTTATTGTTAAAACAATACATGCAATTAATATGCAAACATAAACAAAAAGATAACAATCTACCAACATGACAGTTATCGGGTGGGGCCATATACATGCCCATTCGAGCGTGTAAAATCAGAAAAAAATATAGCGGGCAACATTACGCTCTTAATTTATTGATGAGAAATGACTTATTTAGTGTAGGTATGTAAGAAATGGAATATTATGACTACCAATGCCAATGTGTTAAAGCTGCGCTGCCGTAACGTAAGCCGTAAGAAGTAATCGATAGTCGATAAGACGTAAAAGTTAAGCCGTAACAACATACCCATTCATAGTTCTAAGTAGTTAAGAATCTGGTTACAACGTTCTAGGTTATGATTTTTGTTTCTTGACGTCTCTTCAAAACAATTTGTTAGGATATTAAACTGGTAATATGGATTTTGATTTTACTGACCGCGAATATATTATTATTGTTGGCGCAATATTGTGCTGCTACTTGTTAGGAAGCAATGCAAAATCATACCCTTTTATTTTCTTTGATGCAAAAGCAAGACAAGGTCAAATTTGGGAATGTGAACATGGCGGTTAGGCACGAGTACGACCGATCCCGACCGAATCGGTAAGCCGTAACGTAAGAAATGAAATTGAACCATTTCCTTACGGCTTACCTTACGGCTTAACTTGTTACGGCTATAGTATGAATGGATCTATTGCTAATCAAATGTTTATTTTTCTTACGGATTAACGTTACGTGTTAAAGCTTACGTTACTGCAACTCTGAGCGCAGCTTTAAACCATTTTTGTGTTGAAAACAGTTATGCAATTTGTACCTATTAAGTACATTGTTTACCTTAACATTGCTGAGACACTTATAACAACGACAATTATTCATAAATTAATAATAATTGTGTCTAGTAGGGACTATGTAAGGTTATGTAAAACACACACGCATATCCTATTTACGCCTATAATAAGTAGATACCTACTTGGGTACATTAATTGCTTTATTAGCGGTACTAATCATACAAAATTGCTTATTTCACAATGTTTTTTTATGAACATGATATATTAATGCTGATCAGCACTAAGATATCTAGGAACACACAAAATCATCCATGACAGACAGTACGGATTTTGTCACCAAAGATCCACAGCTGATCTTCTTACCTTTGTCACACATAACTAGAACAAGTCCAACAGTCCCAGATTGTTGCTCTTGATATTTCCAAGGCCTTTGAGTAAGTATGGCATGCCGCACTCCTCAACAAACTACCTTCTTACGGTATTCCTCTATGTACCTACCTGGATCGGTACCTTTCTCTCTAATCGGCGCATATCTGTCGTGGTGGACGATCACTCAAGGTCCAGTCTTAGCACCAACCCTATTTCTTCTTCACATTAATGACCTGCTCTCTTTAACTACCAATCCCATCCACAGTTTCACGTTGACGATCTCTTACTCTTCACTTCAACATTCATTTTTCTAGACAAGTCTCGAATCGAGAGCTGGATAATAGACGCAGATCTATGCACCTATCGCTTTCCAAAGTTCTTCAATTAATCTTAAACTGTGATGCCAAAAGGCTTGTTAATGTTTAACGCCTCCAAAACCCAGTCTTCGTCCCTGTCACACAAAAAATCCGGCAACACTTACCCCATCCACATGATTGGCCAAGCCCTACCAGAAGAATGAAACGTTTGATTTTGTTGGCATCGCTTTCGAACATGATCTCAGCTGGCACAAACACATTATATGTCAGTAGCCACATCAGCAGCTAATAGGCTTGGTTACCTGTTCCGAGCCAGAAAATACTTCTTCCCTTCCACCTTACACACTCTATATATTTCTCAAATAAGACCAGACTTAGAGTCATGTTCCTACATCTGAGGAGCGACATCACCTTCGGCACTTAACATCCTTGAGTCTATCCAAAAGGGAGCCACTCAACTTACCAATAACCCAGAAAACTCCCTTCTCTCAACTCATCGCTGCGCTGTTGGGGATTTATCCCTTTTCTATCGATACTTCCACGGATTTTGCTCTGAAAAACTAGCTCCTTTAATACCCCCCTTGACTGTTCCTAATATAACAACAAGAGGCGCGTTACGTCTACGGTCCAACTACAAAAGTCTAGAATATCCCACTTCTCTCGCTCATTCATACCTAGGGTCTCCAGATTATGGAACAAACTGCCTGCAGATGTTTCCCTTCCCCTCCGAACCTCCAATTCTTTGAATCCCGTGTCAATAGAATACATTTTCCTTCTCTGCAGACGCTTCAGTACTTCGGATTGAAGTCTACGTGGACTGTCTCAGATGAAAAAAAAACTAATACAACGCTTGTTAGTCAGTTTGAAGTTGATATTTTATTGTCAATGTATCTGCTATACATGGCAGTAGAATTTTTGCTCGCGATAAGTGACATTTAGAAATGAACATGTTTCTCAACAAGATCAAGATCATTGCATGCTACGTATCAGCATTTCTAGCCCATCTCATTCCATTGATCCTTATAGTTTGACGATCAGCTCAGTTCGTGTAATAAACATCATTGTTTACATGGCCTGCGGTTTTCTGTTACTTTTCGGACTATCCATACTCTAATATAAAAACAGAACACTCTCCCACTTTCTTCTTCAGTGAGAACAGCATTCACAACTTGCACATATCGTTGTATAAAAAAAACTTTAATATTTGACTCTTAATTTCAAAATTTAAATACTGCAAAACTTAAAACCAAATTATTCAATATTCAATCCTGGTCAAGATGTATCTGCATCATATTACAGTGTCGTCTAATTTAGAAATTGTACAATACAGAAGTAAAAAGGTGCTTCTATTCTGGTGTTTATAGTCGTGCTGATTTTAAAATGACGGACGACTTGGGATAAACAATATTTAGACTGAATCAATGCTCTTAAAACGCAAAATCATTCAATTTTGCTAATTCCCTACGACTTCCGCCTAATAACTGTTAGCACCCTTATTGCTTAGTTTAATAATAACTAAGATAGTGAAGAGTTTTCATCGTCTTTCCCATAATTTTCTCGATGTCCTGCGCGAGATAGAGGATAGTTGTTTCTGCCACGTGCAGCACATCGAAAAGGTTATGGTCTTTCCTATATTATATTGTTGGTATTTAACTATTTTTTTTTCTAGTTCTGGTTAATCAGCATTTCAGCAGCTATGTTAGCCTTTTGTAGCTGTGACAGCACTGTCACAAGCTTACTTATTTTGCGTGAATAAGCCCTAGCCTATTTCAACTCAATTGCAAAGTGATTTGCCAATATACACCGTTGTAAATATTTTTTCAAACTATTTGAATACTTTTATCTTGCCTGTCACGTCGACTTCAAATACCTTATGGTAAATGTCGCAGACAACACCCTCTTTTGTTTTCATATCACGAGTTTGTTGAAAGATACACATCAGATAGCTAAAATAGCATACACAATATAAACTGAAAAGAGCAAAGTGTTGCAAACCCTCCAAAGATAAAGAAATATTGTCTGTTGTCTCGTGAAGTCTAGCCTTACGTCTGGTGATAGTAAAGTTCAATAAAATTACCACCATGGCTTGGATCCAAGTCATTGATTAGGTACAACCGACAGGCGAGGCCAGAATTATTTATAAATCCAAAAAATTTAATTTTGAATTTTGTGGATTTAGTTACGGAATCAATATCACTTACCCAGTTTAATCCTGAACAAGAGTCAAGCCGTACTCCAAAGGATTTTTTTTTCTGGTTACAAATTTAATAATGCATGATATTTCTTAGTTTAGGTTTCTAAAATAATTCATGATAGTTTTACCTATCAATCTAATGGTTTTATCCTTAGAACATAATATGCTGTTATGTTGAGGCATACTAACACGGATTATAGATTTTTATGCCATACACCAAAACGATTTATTGCTCGTATTTCCTGATGATGGAAACTTGGTTAGCGAAACACCATTTAGATCCAGAGGCGACCGTAAAAATACTATGCTCATTTCTAAAAGGACGGAATTTTCAGCAAAGGTAGAACTTATGATGGCAATACGCAAGCGCTACTGTTGCCTTGGCGAATCCTGTTAGGACGCCGCGGAGAGGGCACCCTTCGCGTCGTCTTAACAGGATTCGGATGGAGCTCCTAGTTATTTTCTCCTTTATCACACATGTGTGACTGAAAAATTTAAGGCATCTTCTGACTTAGTAGCGCGATGGGAAAAAGTAAATAAGCTGTAGAATAGAGAACACAGGACCTGGTATTCATAATAAGACAAGACAGCGAAAAACGCATAAACAAATGCAGAGACATTCATATGTGTTTTATAGACCTTGAAAGGGCTTTCGGTCAAGCACAAAGAACGGATATATTGGGAGTATTATAAAAGAGAAAAGGGAACAAGAATTTATTAATAATAGTAAAGGCTATACATACATATATGTATGAAGACAATACCAACATAGTACGAACAAACAACGACGAGTCAAGAGAATTTATAACAAAAATGGAAGTAAAGCAAGGATGCGTGCTGAGCCCACTACTGTTCTCGGTGGTACTGGATAAGGCAATAAAAGAATGTAAGAAAGAAATGAAAAACTTAACATTGGGACCTTCGAAAATGAAGCAAACACAAATAACGGAGCTGATGTTTGCAGACGCCATGGTACTCTTGGCAGACACGGAAAATTACCTACAATAAACCCTGGAGATATTGGATAGAGAAATGAGTAAAATAAATATGAAGATAAATATAGAAAAGACGAAAACAGTAATAATTACATAAACAGATAGAGTACATAACATAAAAATACACGGAAAACAATAGAATAAGTGAACAGCTACAAACACCTAGGTTCTGTAACAGAAAATGATGGAAGGATTAATGGGCAAATCAACACTGTTTGCCCAATTTACTTACTACTAAGTATTAGGTTATAGGTTTTGCAAATAAAAAAGTATTTCCTATGATAGTTGTTTTAGACAAAGCAGAAAATACAGAATCGTTACAAAAGTTATATCAGGGCACAGTAATTTGTGATAAACTCAGCATTTCGACATTTGACAATCACAGATGGCATATTGGTTTCTTCGAAAAGTGCCTTGATCAGCCTTATCAAGCTGACATGACAGGCCGGATCCTATTATTTTCTTTTGATTTTGGTGTTTTGTGTTTGTGATGTTTGTGTTTCTGTGGGTGTTTTTTGTATAGTGTGTGTTTTAAACATTTTACTTTTGGACTTTATAGATTTAAGAGACTAGATTTTCTTGGTGTTAGTTATTTAAGTTGAACGGTGAGTACAAGTCCGGTACTGTCTTTCAGCCAACCTCTAAACGTAAAATAGACCAGACTTCAACAGGGTGTCATAAATGACAAGTGACTTGACCACCATATTGCGACATCTAACAAAAAGTTTACTATACAAGAACTACGACTACGTTTCAGTAAAGCGGAAACTTTATAAAAACAAATAATACGTATACCTGATACAATTAAATATGACGTCAGGTGTTAAATCTATATTTACTGCAACAGAAGTGCGTTTAGAATAAAGCATATTATTCTTTATTTCGCGTTTTGATCAAAAAACATACGAGAGGCTGAACACGTTTACCTTACTGAAACCTTGTAAACAGATGATTAAAATAGATGTTTTTACACTGTAGTCAATTATAAGATTAATAATATACCAATATTAAAACCATAATCTTTACACTGGTAAAGTTTATAAATAATTTTTTCAGTAGAAAGCGTTAGGAAAAATATCAAAGTTATAGTAGTTCAATGTCAAGTAAGTAGATTCAAAACTCTTTGTCGTGGTCTTCCATCTAGGCATAGACTAAATAATACATAGATGAAGACTGGCGTGTCACCCAAAATGTCTCCCTGGAGACATTTTGGGTGTTTACTGGTTTATGGCTTAGGAATTTGTTTGTCCACTATTATATACATATGGTGGACTAGGATAGGTACTATACAGATATAGAATTGTGAACACACAAATTCCTAAACGATAAACCAGTAAATTGACTTAAATGTTTCAAGGGACACCCGCTTTCGGTCCGATTTCGGTGGATTCGAGATCTTTATAGCCTCTGATGCAGGTTGTAACGAACTTGACGGTCACCAATGAGTTCCTGTAAGCGGTAAGAAATACAGCCAAGTTTAAATAATGTCATTATTGTACTTTTTAGACTTTATACACCTGATGCGTAAAAATCTTTAAAATTCCTAATTCTTTTGGAAATATCCGTAGAAATCACAAAATTTGCAAATTATATTCGGGAAAAACGTGACGAACATTGTTCTCTCTCACGTTCCATTTGCTAAACAATATTCAAGTCAGTTTTGTTAATACAAGCCTGTATTTTTTGCTCTTTGTTACAACATTAGGCACGACACCTAGTTGTTCTTACAAGTGTGACATTAAAATATCAACACCGGCATTATTTTAATAATTCAGCAACCTATTTTTCAAAGCGCGGTTCCGACGATGCAAATAGGTGCAGCGACAAAGTTTCAGCAATTTTTTGTTGTCGTGAGAGATTGCATTTACGTTCATATATGGATGGGCACAGTCGTAGCAACGATTTTCTAGTAAAAAGCTTGCCTGCTGCCAACATGAGAGTAAAATAACTAGTAGATATTAGTCACGCTTAACATCAAATGTTCTTTTTGTGCTTGTGCACCTTTTGCAAATATTCGGCACAAAATAGATTACACTAAAAGAAATAACCATTGACTAATACACAAATATAAGTTGGCAAGAGAAAAATCACCACAGAAGTTACTAAATTAAGGCACCTAGCTGCATCAAAATAGAAACGTTCTAATCACATGCAACTGTGTTGCTTCTATTGGATGCACAGTACCCATTGCCTAGAAACGATGCAATTTTTGTGCAACTGACGAAGTAATAATAATAATAATAAAGATGTTTATTTATGCCAATAAAACAATTAAAAATATAAATATAAAAATGATAAACTAAAAAAGAAAACCAAAAAATGACAGTAGTATACTAGTTGGCATAAATAGGTAGGGTTTTGATTTATAAAAAATCATTCTTCCAATCCTACCCTTACTAAATAATTTTTTATATTTTTTTTGAAAGTTATATAGCTTAAGCCCCTCAGACTAGAAGGAATATTATTATAAATTACAGAAGAGGTATATTTAATCGAATACTTATATTTTTCAGTATGATGTTTAGGTATTTCTATTGCGTTCTGATTTCTAGTATTAACATTATGAATATTATTCCTGAATTCAATTTTTTCAAATAAATATCTTGGTTTCTGAGTTAAAATTATTTTATAAATAAAACAGGATATGTGGATTTCGCGTCTTTTTTCTAATTTAATTAAATTATGAAGTGTCGCGAAAAATTTACACCGTGGGGACCGGACATAATAATGCTCTGGATTTTCAAAAAAATGATGACAATTTTACTTTGCCATTTCTTATTAGAATATTTCTATGAAACACGGTAACGTTTTGTACAATACTAAATTATTTTAAATATATAATATACATTTTTTAAATTTCTTTATTAGCAAAACGCCAGGCCATATTTAAACAAGAAACGCAAAAATACAGGTTCGTATTTAAAAAAATTTAGCTGAATTTAGTTAAGAAAACGAAACGTTGGATCTAAGAACTGCATCTTTAAATAAAGAATAAAATAGTGTCTGTGACAGTCAGTGGCGCTATTTAAATGATTTCGAGTTTTTATGTGTGATTTTGTGATTAAAAACCGTCCATAGTATGTAAAACGTATAGAAATTAATGGATCCTAAAACTTTTTCGAATTAGTTTATTGTTTTATCATTGTTGCCAGTGTTTTTGTGGCAATATTTCTCTGATCAGGTCGCGAGCGTGACAATAGCTTTGTTCGCGGTAAGGATTCAGAACGGATTCGGGACTATTCGCATGCGCAGTTGAGATAATGACGTTCGCGGATCACAAAATTCCGGATTTCTAGTTACAGTTCCGTGTTCGCGGAGAAGCAACATTCGGTTCGAGATCCATTCTGAACTGATTCTGTCGGTTCTAGGGATTTAACAAGAACCGTAAGTTCGGACACGCCCCCTATCAAATTTACATGATGATTTCACGATTGTGTTTGTTTGGTTAGGAATCCAAAGTTTATACTGAAACAGATTTTTTGCATAAGGTGATTTAGATTTTATTGTAACTGCCCTATGCCCATGCCCTATTGCCGCCAAAACCAAAAAAATACATTGACAGTAGACAATCCCAAATAATTCTAGTTCCGATGTTCCGAAATCGTTCGCGGTAAAAACAAATCCTGAATCGGTTAATAATTAAGCATGCGCACTACGACAAACCTGAATCAGTTCTGATCTCGTTCTGAATCGGTTCGGAATGTCTTCCGCGAACAAAGCTAATGATTACTGATTCTCGTAAATCGAATTCTGGGTAAATTCAAGCGGCGGCACTCTTTAAATAATATGCCCTACTCTATAGTTTGTTCCGAAATTGATGTTGCATACAGTCCCTTAGTGCGAAAATAAAATTGACTTAAATTTGTTTGGGAATTTCTTTTCCCCGAGATTTTCTCCAACAATTTTTTTTAATGTTCTTACCGCCTTGCAACACGAAGGCAAACAGCTTACTTTATGAATGTTTTATACGGCGAGCATTGTATATAAAGAGACACTTAAATAAAGTAGACATTTCGGTAATACATGGTATTCCTGAGGTAATATTTCTGAAAAGTATGGTATTCCTTGGTCAACTTGGTATGTTAGTGTACAAATTTGTGGGGGTGGTTTCCCCCTCGGTGGAAACCATCTCGGCTTAGGGGTCAAGCATGGGGGTGAAAATACAAAAAAAATATGTCGCCCTGAAAACCGAAGTGCACGGGCCCGAACGTTTTTTGATTTCTTTATTTAAAGGAAAACAAACCTGAATGAAAAGTTTTTGGTGGGCTTCCCTGCATATACTTTAGTTTACCGTTGCTTGGTATCTATTATTTTTAAAGACTGTGATGCAACAATAACTATTATACTACCTAATATAATAATACCTATATAAAAATATAATACCTATATAATTGCAATTATCTATACGCATTAACATTACAGACGTATTAATTAATGCCTTTCCTCCTGATGCCACCTTTATCCTTTATGACACCCAAGCAGAATTTTAAGATTAATTTTATGTATATAATTAGTTAATTGACTCGGCAAACATTGTTAACTTACGACGATAATTGCTTTCCAACTGGGTGACTAAATAAATTAAGCAGAGTACCCACTGAAAGACATTTAAACAGTGGCGTATGTCAAAGGAACCTATGCGACGCATAGGGGCCTCGGGGATTTCGGGCCCCGGACTAATCGAAGGGTTTGGTGCAAAAACCGGTCAACTCTATTTTTTTCTGAAAATCACTTTTTAGTTCGATTTTAGTCTACTTGGCACGCCGGATGGTTTGGAATATAAAACGGACAGCTCCGTTGTTTAGAATGGAAAATATAATTATGAACTGAGTTGTCTCAAAAATCTTTTGGGTCAAGAACCGGTCAATTCCGGAGCTGACTGATTCTTGCTGCAAATCACGGATGGAGCTGTCTTCGCTCTAGTGCATCAATTTCCAGTACCAGGGCACAGTTTTTTACCCGCCGGTCTTTCGGCTTAATCGAAATGGAAAAGCGTAAAAACGAAGTGGTTTATACGCCTAAAGGTTGGAGAGATTTGGTCAAAAATACTTCTAAGAAATTCACAGTAGTCGAAGTAAGTCAGGATATTATTTTGAACTTCTCTGAACATTTTTCAAAAAATTGCAAAAATACTGTTACAAACAAACAAAAAGGAAAGTTTTCTATTTCGGAATATCGTATTTTCATTTATGAAAAAACTAGTATGATACAGTTCAGTACTACAACAAGTATGACATTGTTTTCTGAATATTCTTTTAAGAAATCATCACTACATACTCATTACCGCCAGAAAAACTTTATAACAACTATTTTCTACCCATCAATGAGAAAAAACTTGAAAACGTTCGGTATCTGGCTGAAAAGTATGTACCTAAGAACGATCAGTGGTTTTACAATATTGTGTTCAAAGCTGTTGGTCCAGAAATACCTCAGGAAAATCTGGATAGCTATGACCAGGACGCAGATGTCTTAAACTTATACAGGGTGGCCAAACGAAAACGAAAAGTCGGCCATTTTGGGTGTTTGTTTTCGAGGGGGGAACTTTTTGAGCACGTACTTCAACCCCTACCTGCAACCCCTTGGCCAGGGTGGGCTTCGCCTGTAAAATCTTAAATGGAAAGGGGATCGAGTTGCACCTCGTTTGAAAGGTTTTTCGATTCTCTTTATCACCATACCTAGTGTATGCCCTTTTACTTCAGCGATTTTCAAATTATTTAATTTTCTTTTTGGGCAATTTATTTTTTATTCTGTAGATTAAGCCAATTTTAATTTAAATCCTTGGAAATAAGTTAATAAAAGTTAATCTGATTTCGCTCTAGGCCAATTTTTAATTAAATACCCTTAAGGATTTAAACTAAAATTGATTTAGGTAATGTACAGAATAAAAAAATTACCCAAAAAGAAAATTAATAATTTGAAAATCGCTGAAGTAAAAGGGCCTAAACTAGGTATGGTTATAAAGAGAATCGAAAGACCTATCAAACAAGATGCAAGTCGACCCCCTTTCCATTTAAGATTTTAGGGGTGAAGCCCACACTGGCCAAGGGGTTACAGGTAGGGGTTTGAGTATATGCTCAAACAGTTTCCCTGTGGAAAACAAAATCGACGTGTCCGAGCGTTTTTTCCATAACAAATAGTAAACACCGAAAAAGGCCAACGGTTCGTTTTCGTTTATACTCTTTGTTGTCTTATTATAGGACAAAAAACAGACAGCTCCAGTTTGAAGAAATATTATTTAACAAAAAAATATATACATATTTATATTTTCTTTATAAAAAAACTATTTTATAGTATCATTTTCATTAATTTGAAAATGTCTGTTTTACTTTGTTAAGGTTTTCTACTTTGAAAATCACTTTTTGTTAATACTGTGAAATTTTAAAAAAACGGAGCTGACCGGTTTTTGCACCAAGCCCTTCACTTTTACTTATTGTACCCTACAACTTTTGAAGCTTTTCATACGAATACGAATTTGCACGATAACTAAATCTAATACTACCATCTAATCACTACCATTCCTACCAAAACACAAACTTTTTTTTGGTGCTCGATTTCAAACCCTTATTTCAGTGGAGGGGCCTCGGGAACCCTTGCTACACCACTGCATTTAAAACTTGCTAGCCGATTTAAAACAATTATAGTTCGATTTCATATCTCCCACTATTTGTACATACTCGGTAAATCCACCTGTTGGAGTTTGCATAATCGTTTTATAACATTTTTTGCGCCTCCACGCAGTTGCTAAAAATTTATCTGCATAAACCTGAATATTTTTAAAAAAATTTAAGTATACCGGTACAGAAGATAACAGTTTTAATAATTTCCTGATTATGCAAACATGATTAGCGAAACGTGCGTCAAGTGCAAAATTTGGGCCTTGATCTGTGGTAAAATTGTACTTGTAAACAATATTTAAGTACAAAGAAAAAGGTAACATATTAAAATAAAAAATTTAAGAATTTCATGTAACTTGCGCATCTGAGTTAATTTTAATATATTTTTTATGTTTTAAAATATAGGAATAATTTAATCTATAGTCATTTTCAGTTTTTTTGTCAAATATATTATTAAGGGTATATAAAGGCATGTACACGTACACACTTAGTAGCATGTTATAGAAACTTGTTGCGTAAACATATTTCTATAACTTGTTGACTATTTTTATATGTCCTCATTAAGTAGGTATTCGTATTGCAACAGTCCCTTCCAACATGTTCAACGAAAATGATCTAGCGGCTAGACAAAACAATGAAGACAAACTTCGATGTTATTAAATACAAAAACGTTAATGTGGATGCAGCCGCAACATGTTACCAAAACATTGTTGCCAACATCCTTTGAAAGTTACCGCTTACCGACTGGTAACAAATATCTTGTTGAAATAACAAGTACCTTGTTGCTTTTTTCGAAATTTCGATAACATGTTGAATATCTTTGTTGATATTAATGTTGAGTAGCAAGTGAGGACAGGCCTTTGGGTTAGAATTTGCAGGTTTTATGAAGAATAACAGTTTCTGAAGGTCTGTCCTCACTTGCTATTCAACGTTGTTATTAACAAAGTTATCTAACATATCGAAATTTCGATAAAAAGCAACAAGTTACTTATTTCAACAAGTTATTTGTTACCGGTCGGTGAGCGGTAAACTTCAAAGAATGTTGGCAACAGCGTGTTGGTAACATGTTGCGGCTGCGTCCACATTAACTTTTTTGTATTTAATACCATCGAAATTTGCCTCTACACGCGCTGCAGCCGCGAAAAGAACATCATTTTCGTTGGACATGTTGCAATCCGAATACTTAATGAGGACGGCTAAAAGTTGTCAACAAGGTATAGAAATATGTTTCAGCAACAAGTTTTCATAACATGTTACTAAATACATGCCTTGAAAGATCAATAATTCCGTTTATTGCAAATGGTTTTTAACCACCCTTTATATTTTTTTCCGCAAATACCTTCTCCAATGTTTACTATCTCCTACAACTATTTTATATGAACCAAACTATAACGAAGATCAACCACCTCTCCATGATTATCTTAGAGGGTCAGGGTTTCCGCATATTATGATTCTGAAATGTTTGCAAAAATGTGGTGAGTCAGTTTAGTTCGAGGAAGTATTTGAAAAATATGCAAAAAGATCAATATTTTGTTATGGACAAGCCCTTGGAAAAATGTCTTCAAAGTAACCTTGGAATTTTCTTTGGGCGATGCGATTTCCTGAGGTAGCATTTCAACAGAAATCGTATGCAAATCAATAGAAAAGTCGTAAGTAAAAATTCGTTAACACATTGCTAAAATTAGTAGATAACCAAGTTCACAATTATTAATTCTTTTGTTGGCTTTTTACTTTCATAATATCTATTAGCAGGATATTTTTAACTTGTGAGATGCTTCTTTTTTTAGATGTGTTAACTGTACCATAAACAATTTACCAAAATATACCGGTTACCAAGGCCATTCATTTTTATAAAAATAATTATTACTTCTTCACTTATTTAAAATGAATATTTATGTCACTTACATACCAATGTAACTGACGTCGGTAATTAACAAATACCATTTAAAAAATTGTTGTCGAAAAATTGGTGTTACATAGCCTTTTATAGGTACAGTATGTCCACGGTTGGGGTAGACAAGAGAACAAATGGACCAAAAAGTGAAAATACGAAAAAAGGTCATCCTTTATAAAAGGTTTTGCTTGCTTTAAAAATAAGATCCACGATGCAAAAAATTTGTTTTTTTGTACTGAGTATGAAAAAAATACAAAAACGAAAAATTTGGTTTCTTTACTCTTGTAAAGTTGCCATTTTTAAATTTTAATGAAAAACATTAAACAAAAAAATAGGTGTAAATTTTTTAAAGAATCCTTTTTCCAGATTTTCAAGTAAAAATTTGAAATTTCTAAATTACGCTTTCAAAATCCAAATTTGTCACATTATCACCATTTTTATTTGATTACATCTTTGATAACTGTGACATATTTGTCAAAATAATAAATATGTTGTCCTTAGAGCAAAGGATATTTATAATAAAAAAAAAACAGAAATGCGTTATTGAGAAGTCTCAAGAAAAGTTTCCAAGTGTACAATTATGCAGAAGTTCAGTACATAAATTAGGCATGAAATTAAAAAAAAACTGGATCCGTTAGTGATTTAAAAAGACCAAGAAAAGATACGACGAAAACGATGCTTCTACAGTATTAATTTTGCAATCTGCTGATGAAAATCCTATTATGTCTTTAAGAAAACGAGCACGAAGTTTACAACAATTATGTAAAAAAAGCCATATTTAAAATGTGTTTAAGGAAAATAAAATTCGTCCTTTTAAACCAATTTTTAACCAAACTCTGGACAATGGGGACAGTACCAAACGCTTGGATTTTTGTTTGTGAGTCGGTGATGAAATTATAAGTACCAACGTGAACTTTCATAAGCTGATAATGTTCTCAGATGGGCCAACCTTCAGTACAAACGGCACTGTAGCTTATTAGCATGTGAGATACTGGGGTAGGGAAAATCCAGTGTTCAGAATTGCGAACCGCCGGCGGCGGCGCCGTCAGTATTTAAAAAAAGTAAATGTTGGTGCGCCATATCCTATTATGGGACTCTTTTTTTATAATACATGTAGCAGACATTCTAATTTACATAATATACTGTAGTCATTTTTGTCAGACAAGTTCAATTTGACCGAAATATGTATTTTCAGCACGATGGGTGTCCTGCACATTATGCTGTAGAAGTAGGGTAAACTGTCCCACAGTGAACCATGTCCCATAGTGAACTTTTTGCATACACGATTCAGTTATCCCCACTACAAATAAAACAAACGCAGTAGTTGAAGTGCCTCCCACCGCACCACCGATCGACCGCTTAGTGCCGCTCGAACGTTTGACGGAGTAGTGTGTGTTACAAAATAAAGTATTTAGCAAGGTAAGTAAAAAATATATTTTTATTACTATTTATGTTCTAGTTCAATAACTACATTACCTAGTGGTAATATTAAGATTTAATTTTGAATATTATTCTATGTTGAATAGTAATCAATAGATAATTACTGGCTATAAAAGTGAATAGTTTTGGTTTCTAAACTTCAAATAATTATGTACCTGGTGTTCAACAGTGAACCAAAGCAATATGGTACACAGTGAATCACTGGTTCACTGTGTACTATTTACTGGTTGTAGGGTAAATAATATTTTTGTTTATTTTGTTGCAGCATGGCTTGCAAGAAAATGCCTCGTAAAATAGGAACCCACACAAAAGAAAATATGACAGCAGCTCTAGAGCTTATTAGAAGTGGCGTAAAGATAAGAAAAGCAGCTAAACTTAGAGGAATTCTTTACCGTGGCGTAAAGATATGAAAAGCAGCTAAACTTAGAGGAATTCCTTACCCAACTGTTAGAAGATATTATTTGAAAACTCAAAATGCAGGCGAAGGAGAGAATGTCAAATTAGTTCCTAACTATAATGTTAATCAGATTTTTAATTCAGAACAGGAAACAGCATTGAAAAAATATCTTAAAGATTGTGCATACCTTTTTTATGGCCTAACAAATAACGATTGTCGCAAGGTAGCATACGAGACAGCAGCGATTAATCAAATAAGCATTCCAGAGTCCTGGAAACAAAATAAAATTGCAGGCATTGAACGGCTTCGATCTTTCCGAGTGCGTCATCCAGATTTATCCCTTAGAGCACCAGAAAGTTGTAGCTTGGCTCGAGCAACAGGTTTTAATCGTCATAACGTTGACAAATATTTCCAAAATCTCGAAGATGTTCTAAAACGTCATCCAAGTTTCGCTAATGGGACACGTGTGTATAATTTGGACGAAACGTCTACAACGACTGTTCAAAAGCCTCCGAAAGTGCTGGCACCGAAAGGTATAAGAAGTATTTCGAAAGTCACAAGTGGCGAGAAGGGAACGTTATGCACAACATGTGCTATAGTTTGTGCTAGTGGGTATTCACTTCCCCCGGCTATAATCTTTCCTCGAAAAAACTTTAAGAACTATATGATTAAGGGCACACCCCCAGGCACTCTAGGTTTGGCTGCACCAAGCGAGTGGATGAATTCAGAATTGTTTCCCGAAGTTATGAAACATTTTATAACATGGAGTTCTTCTTCAAAGGATAATCCATCGCTCTTAATCCTTGACAATCATGAATCGCATCTGTCAGTCGAGTCTTTAGAATTGGCAAAATTAAACGGAGTTACGATTCTTATCTTGCCTCCACATTCATCCCATAAAACACAACCCCTTGATGTAGGACTATTTAAACCTTTCAAAAGCTTCTACAATTCTAGCATGGATTCTTGGATGATGAGAAATCCCGGCCAACCTGTATCAATATATGATGTGGGTGCTTTCGTCGGTGAGGCATATCAAAAAGCTATGACACCCACCTCAATAGCTAATAGCTTTAGAAAAACAGGAATTTTTCCTTTCGATCGAACCGTTTTTACAGAAATCGACTTCTTGCCGAGCACAGTAACTGATCGCCCGCAACTGGAAAAAATTAATCCCAATATTATCGCGACGGACGAACGCAGTCTTCCTAATACATCCAGAGATATGGAGTCCCAAGAAATAGAAAACACGGATAAAAATTCAACAGATATCATTAATGTTTTATTCAATAAATCTCCACAAATAAATAATGAACAATTCATAGGTCCGGCAGAATTCCGTGCACCTCTAAAAGCACAACCAAGAAAAACTTTAACAAAGAATAGAAAAAAGGGTAGAAGTATGATAGCAACAGACACCCCCGAAAAAGAAGAAATTGAAAGGGAAAACAAGCAAAGAAGCGACAAATTGAAAAAAATTAACAAGTGCCAATAAAAAAGGAAAAAACGCTATTAGAAAAGTATTACAGGATAGCTCTACGTCAGAATCGGATGCTTCTATGATTTTGGAAAGTGATGATGCTATGACAGATAAAAATTCAGATGACGATAATTTGCAAAGTGCAAAAGAACAGTTAGGGCAACTTACCAGAGATCCTGTCGAAGGGGAGTTTGTTCTGGTTGAGTTCGAAGGCAAAAAAAGGATAAAATTTACTACCTAGCTAAAGTTTTGACAGTCCAAGGCACTGAATATGAAGTGAGTTTCTTGAGGAGAAAATCTTCAACGCAATATATGTTCTGTCTTCCTGACAATCCTGATTTACCTACGGTGCTGAAATTGGACATCAAAATTATTTTGCCAAAACCTTTAGACCATGGCAGTACCTCCAGGAGCAAGAATTCTTTTTATTCCTTTAACATAGACTTTTCTGGTCTTAATATTCGCTAGTTCTTAATAATGTTTTTATTTTCATTTATCTTACTGTTTAATTTGTTTCTGTGTTTCGTAATACTTCAAAGGTGAAATTAAAGAATATTACTGTGATTGTTTTCCAAAAATTACCTTAAATAGTAGTTCTTAGATTTTGTTAAAACGTCAAAATTGACATGTATGAACGCTAATTTGTTAACTAAAGAATAATTTTTTTTTGTTCAATGTTGGTTTATATTTTCTTTTGTATAAAAATGATAGAAATAAATTGATTCACTGTGCACTGGCTGGCGGTTCAGTGTATCCACAACACAGTACACAGTGAACCATGTGGGCAGTTTGACAAATATATAAAAATTAATATTAAAATATGTACTGAGGGGTCACATTATCACACAGGTTAAAAGTCAATACGTGATGTATTCCGTTTGATGTAATTTTTAATGTATTTCCATTAAAACGAAGAGGTAGTAACCTTCCAGGTAAAAAGTGATTCACTGTGGGACAGTTTACCCTAAGCTTGCTCCATCGCAAATTTTGAAATCGATGGATGGGCCGAAATGGTCCAATTTTGTGGCCCCCTAGGAGTCCGGATTTGACAATTTGTGATATGTTTCTCTGAGGGCGCATTGTACAACTGAAAGGTTCATTGAAAATGACGAAGAAGTTTTAACGTAGACAATTGTAAGAGCGATAAAATCGATTTCACTGGAAGAAATATGAAGGAGCTTTAGTAATTTTCGACATCATCGTCAGTTATAAAAATGCGTAGAATATGGAGAAGATTTTAGAAAATATATAATACAATAAGAAATATGTCTAATATGTATGTATAATGTATTAATACAATAAGAAATATTTCTCGAATATTACACTTAGAAATTTTCTTTAACCTGTAATTTCTGTAATTTGGGGATATAAATATTTTTTTGCTCTAAAGGCAATATCGTTAGTATTTTGACAAATACGTCACAGTTATCAAAGGTGTAATGATATAAATATGGCAACAATGTGAAATTTTGATTTTAACAGCGTAATTTAGAAATTTCAAATATTTACTTGAAAATTTGGGGTAAGAATTTTAAAACTGACACCTACTTTTTATTTAATGCATATTAAAATTTTAAAAAAGACAACTTTACATTTAACCACATTTTACTTTTTTGTATTTTTTGCATAGGTACTCTATAGAAAACAAAACAAGGCTTCAAAATATAGAATTTTTGTCTTCAATATGTAACTTGTTGATTGTGCTTATTGTTTCATTGTTCGTGAATATTATTGTTCATACACCTCTTAGTTAACTATAAATGCAGTTTTAAAAACTGTAAATGATTTGCACTCGATATACAAATTCTTGAGGATTTATGTATAATTTAGCGACCCCGTGATTAATTACCATAGCGCCCGCGCGTTTAATTACCTCAGAAATGTTAATATTTATAAAGTACGATAAATTAAAAATTACGAAATATTTTTATGTTATACACTACAATTAAAAAGAAAGTGTTTTCACTTTATTATGCCAGCACCCGATTGAGCCATGTAAGTGACTATAAAGCATTAATGCCAATTTAAATATTCAGACATCCTTTTGTTTAAAGATTAAATTTATTAATTTATAATGCCAGTAACCCAACTAAATTATATTAAGTATAAATTAAATAAATAACTCAGACACAAACTCCGGGATTTACTAAAAATGTTTAAGGCTTACAGTTAGTAGGCACCACTGACCTTCAGCCAGGGGCGTAGCCAGGGTGGATTCAGAAATTTTACAGTTGCATATCTCTGTTGCTACTTGCGGGACCCATGTCAAGTTCAGAGGTTTTAACATTACGCCTACTAGGAATGTTTGGTAAAGAAAAAATATTTTTCAATTTTCGAAAAAAAGTTGAAATTTTGATTCGTCCCCCTTAGGAAAAAAACACGTTTAGGTATTTAATTTATTACTTTTTTCTAAACAAATGTTACATCATTTTTAAACCATAGCTAGTTAGTATTCTTCTTTTTTAGAGGCATGTGTGGCATACCTACTGATATTTCGAGCAAAGCAACACTTAAGAAGTAAAACAATAGAAGGGCAAGATATCGAAGGATCAGAGAACGTAATACGTTTAGTATATCCAAAATAAAATCTTGTAAAAAATACTTTTCAAGAGCAAGTTTTTATTATTTAGATGTAGATACTAAAACGAAAAAAATAAGTATAGTTTTTCCTTTGTGGCAATGCTAAATTCTATTTATAAGTGGACGTAGTTCGCGTGGGTGGATTCTAATAAAAGTAGTATCAAAGTTATCACTGAAAGAGATATAATATATTATGTTAAATTTATTGTCTTAAAATCTCGTCGCGCGTGAAAAGTTCATACAGGCATTAATTTTGTTTGGTAGAAATTGTAAGTAGATACACCTAAGTATGTAGTTTTTCCTTTCAACAAATTTAACATAATATAAGTATTATATCTTTTTCAGTGATAACTTTGACCCGATTTTTATTAGGATCCACCCACGCGAACTACGTCCATTCATAAATAGCATTTAGCATTGCCACCATGAAAAAACTATACTAATATTTTTCGTTTTAGTACATCTAAATAATAAAAGCTTGTTTTTAAAAAGTAGATATTTTTCACAAGATTTTATTTTTAAATTTTTAGTTACGTCTTAACCTATGTATTTCTGATCACTATTACAAGAAATTTTAGCTGTTATCGTATTCTTCTCGTCAAAACCTTTCATTTAATACCCATACCAAGGGGATTGTGAAGAAAACGGTAATCCGCCATCTTGTGGCGTCCGCCATATTGGGTTTAGAATGACGTCACAGAGCTTAGCGTATTCTACTCGTCAAACCCTTTCATTTGATATAATTATCAAGGGGGTTGTGAAGAAAAAGGTACCTAATTCGCCATCTTGTGGCGTCCGCCATATTGGGTTTAGAGCAATATTAAATATACGACATTGCATTTTCGCCGGACTTTTACCCGTGTGCAAAATTTCAAAGCTTAATTAGAACTAGTCGAAATTTTGATTGCACTATTTGACCTCAACATACATACAAACATACATACATACAAACTAACAGGTGAAGTTAAATAAAAGCTTGTAATTAGACTGGTTTCTAGGCGCGTTAGTTGACTTTCTGTGACACAGTTTTTTTATATCAACACGAACCTTCTAATATATTATATATTATATATATATATATATATTATATATATATATATAAATATATATATATATATATATATATATATATATATATATATATATATATATATATATATATATACAGGGTGGTGCAACCAAGATGGGGTGGACGATTGTGAGTAAACGGTGAGGAATTTCGAAAAATTTCTTTTTGGATATTATCGATAGTCAAACCCGCTATGTTTTAAAATTATAGCCATAATACAGGGCGGTCCGAAAAACTCGTGGCGAACCAAACTTGTGTTTTTTTAAATGGGACACCCTGTATATAATTGTTCCAATTGATTCGCCTGTTCGTTACGATCATTTTGATATAGGGTTTATTGGGTCTAAAACTTATAGTAAGGGAATGGGACGTGGTTAAAGTTGAAAAAATGCTCACAGTTCGGCCATTTTTTAAAAAAATTTGAAGCAGGTATGGAAAAACCAAATATTCCATAAAACGTTACATATCCTTGAATACATTAATCGCTTGCAATTTGTTTAAAATTATTCACTGTTATACAGGGTGGTCAAGTTTTGCAAATACGCCCTGGACTTATTTTTTTTAAATGGAACACCCTGTATATTTTATTTTCATCTTATAGATAACATTGCTAGCTTTCAAAAAATACCATACATAATGCCATTCTGACCAACAGTTTTTTAGTAAACTAGCCGTGAAACCAAGGTTTCTTCATTCTAATAGGTACGATTATACTGAATTTACGTTGTTTATTATTAAACATCTAATATTAGAAGGCCATGACACTATCATAAATGAAACAAGATTGACTAACTTGTCAAAGCTACTGCCGCACAATCCATTATTTACAAGTTAAGTGTAGGTGGCCCAATAATTTTGAGGTAAGAAGACTGAGACCCGAAACTTTTACATGTTTATTAGAGATATTTCAAAAAATAGAAAATATTGTTTTTAGGAAATGTAAAGTAATTAATAGACCAGTTATAAACAAATTTTTTGAGAAACGAGTTGCAAGTATTGCTTGAAGATTTACGTTTAATGGTAAGGGGATCCTTATGGTTTCAACATGATGGAGCGCCCCCGCATTGCCATAGGAATGTAAGATATTTTGTCGATAATTGGAAGACAGATCGTTGGATTGGGCGAGGTGGACCAGTTAAGTGGTCAGCCAGACCACTCGACTTAACTCCACTAGATTTTTTCTATGGGGGCATGTTAAAGAAGAAGTCTATAAAGAGGTTCCAACCACAGTGAAAGATATGAAGACGAGAATTATAATAATAAACAGTTTTCGCAACGTTCAGAACAGACTTTGAGAAAAGTGAAACTTTCAGTTATGGATAGACTCGAAATGTACCTTCAGCAAAATGGTGGATTAGTTGAACACCTTATATGAGCTTTGTTAATTGTTTATATTAAATTAGGTTTACAAGTAAGTACATGCCTAAGTAATTTTAAGAGATGTTCTGTTTTTGCTTAATTAATTTTTTTAAACTATTAATAATACTGATAACGGATTATCTTTGTTTGTAACTGGTTTATTAATTACTTTACATTTCCTAAAAACAATATTTTCTGTTTTTTGAAATATCTCTAATAAACATGTAAAAGTTTCGGGTCTCAGTCTCCTTACCTCATAATTATTGGGCCACATAGACTTAACTTGTAAATAATGGATTGTGCGGCAGTAGCTTTGACAAGTTCGTCAATCTTGTTTCATTTATGATAGTGTCATGGCCTCCTAATATTAGATATTTAATAATAAACAACGTAAATTCAGTATAATCGTATTAGAATGAAGAAACCTTGGTTTCACGGCTAGTTTACTAAAAAACTGTTGGTCAGAAAGGCATCATGTATGGTATTTTTTGAAAGCTAGCAATGTTATCTTTAAGATGAAAATAAAATATACAGGGTGTTCCATTTAAAAAAAAATGAGTCCAGGGCGTATTTGCAAAACTTGACCACCCTGTATAACAGTGAATAATTTTAAACAAATTGCAAGTGATTAATGTATTCAAGGATATGTAACGTTTTATGGAATATTTGGTTTTTCAATACCGGTTTCAAATTTTTTTTAAACATGGCCGAACTGTGAGCATTTTTTCAACTTTAACCACGTTACTATAAGTTTTAGACCCAATAAACCCTATATCAAAATGATCGTAACGAACAGGAGAATCAAGTGGAACAATTATATACAGGGTGTCCCATTTAAAAAAACACAAGTTTGGTTCGCCACGAGTTTTTCGGACCACCCTGTATTATGGCTATAATTTTAAAACATAGCGGGCTTGACTATCGATAATATCCAAAAAAATTTTTTTCCAAATTCCTCACCGTTTACTCACAATCGTCCACCCCATCTTGGTTGCACCACCCTGTATATATATATATATATATATATATATATATATATATATATATATATATATATATATATATATATAAGTACGTAGGGTTTCACGGATGGAGAAATATGTGTCGTGGTTAATCCGGGAATTCATCCGTTCGTGTGATTTGTTTCTAGTTGAAACTTGCAGACGTTTCGCCAAAATCTCATTTGGCATCTTCTGTGCTTACTCGCTGGTCGAAGAAAGTAAACTGTTTACTTTCTACGATCAGCGAGTAAGCACAGAAGATGCCAAATGAGATTTTGGCGAAACGTCTGCAAGTTTCAACTAGAAACAAATCGAACGGATGAATTCCCGGATTAACCACGACACACACATATATATATATATATATATATATATATATATATATATATATATATATATATACATATATATATATATACATATATATATATATATATATATATATATATATATATATATATATATACATATATATATATATATATATACATATATATATATATATATATATATATATATATATATATATACATATATATATATATATATATATATATATATATATATATATATATATATATATATATATATACAGCGTGTCTTCGGAAGTTCTTACCAAATGGAAAAAATTTTTATTATTGATTTTACGAAAAAAAGTGCCTCTTTATAAAAAGTTCTGCATCGTGAGGAAATAGCATTTCCATTCAAAAATTTGATCTAGTACGTACAGGGTGGCTCAAAAATGTAAAAGTCCTAATACACGTGAAGCTAAAAAGACATAAAAGACATAAAATCGTTATTTAAAGGTACACTGACACTGCAAATGTGCTAGAATTAACTTTTTTGTGTTAGTAAATTAGGTTTGGAATATACAGGAGGTCCCAAAAATAAAATTAATTTTTTTTTATTGCCTTTACAAAAAAAGTAAACCTTAATAAAAAGTTCTACCTTGTAAAAAAAGAGCATGGTTATTTATAAACTTGATGTAGGACAATACAGGGTGGCTTAAACAGCTGAAAATCACAATTTAAATTTAAATTATTTTGCCACCTGTATGTCCTATATAAATTTTTTTAATAACCATGCTCTTTTCACAATGTAGAACTTTTTATGAAGATACACTTTTTTTGTAAAGGCAATAAAAAAAATTAATTCTATTTTTGGGACCTCCTGTATGTTCCAAACCTAATTTACTAACATAAAAAAGTTAATTCTAGCACATTAGCAGTGTCAGTGTACCTTTAAATAACGATTTTATGTCTTTTTAGCTTCACGTGTATTAGGACTTTTTCATTTTTGAGCCACCCTGTATGTACTAGATCAAATTTTTGAATGGAAATGCTATTTTCTCACGATGCAGAACTTTTTATAAAGAGGCACTTTTTTTCGTAAAATCAATAATAAAAATTTTTTCCATTTGGTAAGAACTTCCGAAGACACGCTGTATATAAACATACACCGTAGTTTTAAGTTGTTCAGTTTGATAATGTAGTAGTACAACGAAACTGCAGTCACTATTCTGCTTTAAGCAGTGTTAAGCCTAAAATTAGGGTATTAAAAAAAAACGGTTTTTTACTCTGAAGAAACAAATAAAAAGCCGGTTCTTTTCCGAAAAGAGCGGCTTTTTTAGGAAAAATTAATTTTTAGATTTATTTGCAGTAAAACAGTGTCCCAACAGTTTTAACTAACAGTTATATGACAGGCCAGGGTTCTATTCAAGATCTACTTTATGGGATATTGCATCACGAAATGATTGTGATCCGTTGGTATGGGTCTTTGTGCAAACCAACCCCTTAAACCAGTGGCTACTCGTTTGTTACAGTTGATATCTACATCGGCAGGATCTGAAAGAAATTGGTCATCATTCATTCTAAAAAAAGAAACAGACTTACATACAAACGAGTGTTAAAGCTTGTTTCAATTCGCAGTAGCCTTTATCTTAGGGATGAACAACTACAGGAAAAAAATAAAACCAAAAAAATACTATTGTCTACTGTCATACTATCGCCACAGGATGTTGGTTACGATCATAATGATCAGTTTCTTTGCCAATATGTAGTAGAAGGAGAGAGATGAGTTTTGTTTTTCAAAACTCATCAGATGATGACAGTTACAATAACGAATTTGATTCATTTTTAGAAACCGAAAGTGATGATTAATTAGATTAATAATCGGGACACAAAATATTTTCGTGTGTCTCTTTTAGTTTATACATGAAAATTTGTACTAGAGACTAGAGTATTTGCAATGATTTGTTCATTTTGTTCATTTTTTTTTATATTTAGAATATATTTTTTAAAGAATAATAATTTTTTGAATTTTTCCATGTTTTGGGTTTTGGAAGACCACTGGGAAAAAACGAAAAAACCGCTGTGGTTTTTCGAAAAGAACCGGTTTTTCTTTCAAGCCGATAAATCACTACCTAAAACACCATATTACAATCTCCATATAACATTCCAAAATGGTTGTAATACTGGGAAGAGAAAACACTAAAGGTGCACGCTCACTTAGGCGAAGCGTCGCGAAGAGAAGAGAATTTTATCCGTCCGAGAAACTTACGTGCAATCAAATGGAAGCCCGCACAACGCCTCTCGACGCTTCAGTGTGCGGGCTCCCATTTGATTGCATGTAAAGTTCTTGGATGGATAAAATTCTCTTCTCTTCTCTTCGCGACGCTTCGCCTAAGTGAGCGTGCACCTTAAGAGCAAAAGGCCGTTGAACGGTGATTCATATAAATACAGATGGAATACCTACCTTAAATATTTCCCAGAACTTTGTAATGTTAAAGTAAATATACATGTTAAATGTTACACATGCATTTCCTTAGACTTACGAGTAAAATGTTTATAAGAGAATGAGAAACTATTTACATAATACAATTTACTTGATATTTGCAACATGAGTACAAATTTAGAAGTGGTAAAAACGTGAACGGGGGAATTTTAAAAATAATATGTCATTTTAAATTTAAAGACACGAACAGTATCTCTATTAAATGATGTGTTAAAGAAAACTTTCAAAATCAACTTAAGAATTTGACACCACATTTAAATCAATTTTACACAAGACCCAACAAAAATTTTTGAAATTTTTGCCCAAATAAAGTTTTATAGCTAGATTCTCCAACGCTGGTCCGGTCTAATTTGACAACCAACGTAGCGTTCAGAATAACTAGAAAGGTTTCAGATTTAGTACCTACTGGTTTAAATTAAGATCTTCTAGATGATCACTTAGGTGTTGACATGGTTTTGGCCTGTCTGTTAATAAGTCGTCATTAAAAACTTATGAGTTATTCTAATATTTCAGAGATCTGCTTGATTTCCAAGTGATTTTTATCTCGGAACGTGTTGGTAGAATGAATTTCGTTCTATTATTGTGGAAAGTACGTACTAAAATTACCCTTTTCTTTATAAATTTACGAAAAAAAAATCAGAAACATTCATAGTGTAAAATTTAGTGGTGTTATTCTTACAGTTGTTAGTTTAAAACTTTTGGTTCTGAACGTAAAACTTTAAAAAAATCCGCTGTATTAAGTAATTTGTTATTACAAATTTGATCTGAAAAACTTGGCATAATCGCAATCGTCTATACTGGCATAAGATCTGTGTCATTGTAACTAGGTATTAAAAAAAGTTTGCAATATTAAAAGTAGGTTAATGTGTAATATCATAATATCCTAACATAACATTACATAGTTTTAAAACAAGTTCAATAAATAAATTTTTCGTCAGAAGGGTGTCACTTACACCTAAATTTGATTATAAAGCATATATTTTATAATGTATTTTAAATTACTTATGTCATTTTGGATTACTTACTATGATCATGGCAATGACCCATTTACCTTAAAATAACTTTCTATTCAACGTCAAATTCCAATGGTTCCCAAACTTTTTCGATTCGCGGCCATAGGCGTAGCTCTTTATATTATATGGGGGAGCTCGTTCTATGTTGCCCAAATAAAATTATGTAGAGATATTGAAATACAAGCAAAAAAAATTAATGTTCCTGTTGTGTACAGTGTTGCCACTGTTACTAATTTCTAGGAGATAAAAAGCCACAAGAAATATTGATGCAATTCTTATTTTAAAGTATAGATGTTTTAAATAAACTCCCGGACAAAAAATAACGGCATCCTGGATTTTTTTATAAGTTTAATTCTTTATAACTTTTTTGTTTTTAATTCGATTTTTAGAGTTCTTTTACCATTTTATAAATAATTTCATTTGGAATTTGCCGCATTTTTTTAACGATGGGTCACGTTCGATTGGGCGTTATTATTCCAGGGTGAATCACTGTGTGTTGTTTGTCCTTAGTTTTAAATACCCTCTGGAGAAATTGGGACTGCTATTTTTTATGCTAGTAATTTCATGATAAAGTTCCATATATTCTTAATATTTTGTTTTTCGAATCATCACGATATCTCCATTTTTAGAAGGGATACGATTTTCCAAAAATTCTGCATCTTTATCCGGGCGTTTAGAAACAAAATGGGTAAAATCATTTTTGCTTGGGAATTCTTTAGGGGGGCTAAGCCCCACTAGCCCTCCCCTAGCTACATCAATGTCGAGGCGCCCTTAATGAATCAAATATTTTTCTAGGCTCCCGCAGAGGGGGCCGTTACATAGAAACTTCGAGTCACATATTACACCTGAGATACCCGTTCTAAACATATATATTATTATGGAAAGACGTTGATCATAGTGCCTCCAGTAGTGCTAATTTCAAAAGGAAATATTTAGCGCCTAATGCCAAGCAAATTGTTAAAAATGTGTATGTTTTTTTATTAAACTGGGGGGTTTAACGTCTTCATTAATGAAAACTCCTTTGTCTACAGTTAAAGATATTGTGACAAAGCAAATCAAAGACAAAAAAGTACATAGTGATGCTAGTAAAAGCAAGTGTTTTGACGAAGCCACAGATTCTGTGACGAAGCGACGACTTAATCCGTACGAATAGCAAATTGTGCTTACGTTGGTTTCATTAAAGCAGTGACTAATGAAAGATGAAACCAACATTTCTTGCAGCAAGACAAGCCTCTGGAGAGTATTATCTTAAATGGGTTTTATATATCGGACCATTAATAAAAGAGAAATATTAATGGAATCACGATTACGACAGTGGCGCTTATTTAAAATCTATAAAAAAGTACAGATTAGAAAATCGTTCCATTACCTACCTCGATGAAACATGAATAAATATGTATGTATTGCTGCCGATATGAAGCATAAGGTTTTACGCCTTCCTCCCTATTACTGTATTTTTAACCCAATCGAGAATATGTATGTGGTATCAGGTAAAACCAAATACTAAAGAAGAAAACACTTCTCCGACTTTAAGTGCAAGTGTGGTGACATTAATTAGAAAAGTTATAGATAGCATTCCAATAGAAAGTTGGAAAAATTCGATTAACTCGATGTTATTAAAGTCGAAGATTCCTATTTTTCATTTACTGATTACATAGAGCCACTTGTTTTTAATGTAGATGAAATTAGCAGTGATAGCTAAACCGAATTAAGTATGTAATTAAATTTAAGAGCTGTAATTCAATTTAAGTAATAATTTTTTATTTTACAGATAAATCGAATGACATAAATCAATAAACAATGTTTTATTCAATCGTAATTTACCAATGTTTTATTTTTATAAAATTACTTCGAATTTAAACCACTCCGACTTTGGTGCCTCTTAAGAATCTTGCAATATTTATAAGTATTTACATTTTGTGAGGTACTTACAATTTTGTCAAAAGGCAACGAAAGAGCTTGACGAGCTTTACCAAACTGAAAAATAAATGGTACTGTATTGGTGTCTTAAAGAGGTATAACGAATAGTGCCTCTGGGATGCTAGGCGACCTCGCACATTATGCAGACTTATTATAAACGGAAATGTTATATTATATGAAGTATATTAAGGGCCCTAGTTTGTAGGACTACCATTTTCTTTGCTGCTCAAAAGGACTGTTTGAGTAAAAAGCAGCGAGGCAAGACCAAAGAAACTTTTACCTCGGATCAGAACCTGGGCAGAGCTTGAAAACTCCTGATGTAGATAGTTAGGCCGCCGCGCGCCGGTTACGTTGTTCTCTGGGCCTCGGGAAGGGGATCTGTTCCTACCTGTAGATTACCTCGTTTCAAGGTGTTTACAAGGCGAGGCAGCACTGTTGATTTGCTCAGTTGTTCATGTAAGAGGTACATGGTTGAGGTAAGCACCGCGGCAGCTTTGTGTGCCTTCGGCTATTATAATTTTCTCCGTAAGTACCATACAAAAGGGTCGCAATTTCCTCGGTCCAATCATTTCACGCCCAACCTCTCGGGTTCAGCTCTAATTTCACACATTATGCATAGTTTGCGCGAGACTGTAGTCGGTACGTCTCGCCTTGCGCCTCTTGTCCTTTGACTTGAGACGAAAAACCGACACTGATCGGAGTGCCAAAAACGGGTATTATTCTGGACTGTCAATTTAAGAACCTCGTTTAATGGTCAGCTATAGCGGTTTGTTATTTTTTACCAAAGCTGATTGTGTGAATTCGGCGGGAAGCCCTTTGTTTACTTATGAAAATGGAAAAATTGCATTTTATAATGACAAATCAGTGTATTTTGAAGAAACTATAGATACATGCGTCCAATTATTAAAAGGTATACTTAAACATCTATTGGTTAGAAAGTATGACAGTTCACTTTTGTCACAGTGCTTTGCCTATTTTCGCTAATTATTATTGTCAAAAAATGTCTATTTATGTAATACTTAGGTATGCTTTTTGATACAACCGTACCAACCAACCATGTTCAGATATTTGTTAAACTTCTATAGATGATGAATTTGCCATTAACTATATTACAAGAGCTATGTTATATACGTAAAATATTAAAAATATTTCAATTACTAGGCCAGATAACCAGTTAAATCCTCCAGAAGCATTAAAACAATCCACATTTACTCAAATCACCATCGTCAAACTGAAAACTGACTAACCAACGCATTCGGACGGCGAGCGATATAACGTCATGAAATATCTGGCCGCTGTCAGAACTGCTGTCACTTTTATGTCAATCAGAACACTGAACCACTAGCCGGCCGAAAACGATGGATGTGGATAACTAAAATTATACTTCCTACGCATTTTATTCCAGAAAGTCTCCCACCGCACCTCTAAAGGTATCTGACATTGGGACAAGCATAAGTGGATGGTTAAGTCTGAAATGCCAGAGACATGCGAGCTGCACGTTCGAAAAGAAAGCAATTAGTTCGCCTTCTCAACAGCAAAGTAACAACTTTATGAGCAGAGCCGGTATCAAACTCTCTATTTGGATAGAAACCTGAGCAAACGGAGATCCAGTGACCATGCTAGATCAGACGACTGTGAAATCACAAACGCTAGAAAATCAGAGTGGGTATAATCTGCTGCGAAATTTTTACCAATGCCCACTCCAACGAGGATTTAAAGCACCTCTACCGATCGTAAAGGAGTTAGAGAGCTTTAACAAATCTGATAATACAAAAACCCTCCAAAACACAACTTTGAAAATCTAACTTATAAGTCAGGGAATACCTACCCGTATATGACCGATTTTTAAAAAAAAATGACTGGTGGCGGACATATTATGACTTCTATACCTTCAAAAATAGAGACAGAAAGATTTTGGACTAGCAATTGCGATGGTTTCATGATTAGGTCATTACCTAGCAACAAATAAAACCTATAGTACGCCGGAGAGTAGGCCCGAATTAAATCCGTAAAATTTAATTTTATGCCAAATTAGAACAATTATATTCGCAATTAGATAAAACAAGTTTGATCATTTTACTTCTGTTAAAGGCTAAAAAATCCAATCACAATTCTACACAGATACAGATATGCTCTAATAATAGATACATAAAAATAATAATGTGCGTTAGATCTGCTTTGATCTGACCGCGTTAGCTATATTGGGATCGTTCAATCACCCGAAATTCAGTTTAACTTAAAAAAAGATGTAATGAGATTTGCTTAAATGGACTGCAAAGCAGCTATTGCAGCATCAAAAACAGTTACTTAATAATTTTACGTAACACCGATTACCTGTTGCTAAAAACTCTTAATCTTAAGAAAGTAATAAATTTAATTGACGTTCAAAGTTACCTTTGGCAATGACATTAACACGAACCCTGTCACATTATAAGTGCCCAATGGGCATAGCGCATGAATTTTTTAGTTTAGTGAATGTTTAGATTATCAAAAAATAGTGAAACGGGTTTATTATTTTTTCCTAATTCTTTGCCATTTTTTTTTTCAAATTGAATCAAAAATTTATTGGTGGGTGGTGATTAGATACACTTCAGTGCTGAAGTTAGCTAAAGCAGGTTATGAACACGGAACTGGCTCATCACACCATTTACATTTTGACACAAAAAGTGTGGGTTATGTTATGTTATGGTTATGATTCTATTTTTAACCGACTTTACAAGAGGAAGGCCATCAAGTTGTACCTATGTGCCATTTTATGTACCTACCTATATTCCCGCATAATTCTTGAACGGATTCACCGATTTCGATGAATTTTTTTTGCTTTGTAGATGAGTTCTCCCGAATGGTCTAATTTTAAGGTATTTCTGCTAAAGTGAGAGGAAACCTAAAAAAAATTCGGAAAACCAAAAATCGACAAATTTTGTATAGGTATAATATATTTCGGAATGGGGGCACTGCCTTCAACATTTTTTTCTCTCCTGTATTTAACACGATGGCCTGGTGGTTTCTTTGGTATTTATCTTTAAAAAAATTATAAAAAGGAAGGGTGAGAGGGGATAAAACCGGAACGGCTGAGTATTTTTCCGAAATTGTTGACTAATATGTCATTTTCGGGGTTATTGAGGTCAGAAAATCTAATTGTTTCTAACACATGTTAAGAAAATTACCAGTAAGGGAGGTATCCTAATATTACCCTCTTACAGTATTGTAATAATTCACCATGTGTGATTACTGATTATCTAAGGTGAGTAAAACAACTTTTTTGATCCATTATAATAAGTTTTTAAAAAGTCACAACTATTGTAAAAGAACGGAAATGGCAATGGCAGGAAAGACTAGAATAACCTACCAAGACCGAAGACCAAAAGAGACATGGAAGCGAAATTTAAACAATAAGCATGACATTACATGTAATGAAGTAAAAATAAAAGCACGAGACAGGGAGGAATGGAAAAAATTGACAAAAAAAAATAGTAGAAGCAATTCAATAAAAGCAATTTAATCGAACTAAGCACTAAAGAACAAGATATCAAATCCAGATACGAAGAGTTAGCTACCCTACTGTCGTGAATGGAAGAAAAGCAAAGAAACGCCACAACGCACCTCTTGCTCAGTGCTAGGAGCTACGACCAGGAGAAAAAGATAATCATTTTTTTGCAAACATTATAGGTACTCAATGTCGTTATATTTATTACATAATCCTTCATAACGGGGTACATTTCAACTTTCTTTTTAGGCCTTGTGTTAAGAAAGAAGATCTTGACAAAACATACATATTTCCGAGCATATTTTTCCGTATCAGTCAAATTGTTCTTTGATTAGTACTTCTGAATAAAATGCTATTTTAAAATTATTTAATGTTTTGTTTGGAAACAGACCTTTTTGTATAATAAGTAGGTAAGTAAGTACCGAGGTAAGTACCTACCTTTTTAATTAACATTAGGATAAATCTAACAGCCGCCTTAACAAGCGATTAATTATAGGAGCCTAATGGTGTGGTGTGTCTGTTCATAACCTTTAGCTAACTTCAGCGCTGAAGTAATGAGTCCTCACCAATAAATCGTTTATTTTTTTTTTAAATGGCAACGAATTGGAAAAAAGCCGTTTCACTATTTTTTGATCTAGGTCCTATACTCATTAGATTAAAACATCACTCAATAAATAAGCTATTATTTAAATGGTTATCATACAACAAAAAAAGTAATTCGAAGCGAGAGTGTGTTCATTAAATGCTATATTTTATATTCTTTTCAAATGTTGTATATGTACCGGACAAAAATTGCGTCAGAACGCTCTACATTCATGAACTGTTTTTAAATTCGTTTAAAAGTGTTTTTAAAACGTACCTATACTTACATTTTATTTAAAATTTTGTTTACACTGTAACCTTTAAAATTTAATCACAATGAAAAATCAATTAAGTCTTCTAAAAAACGTACCGTTTCTCGCCTATTTTATGCAGTTGTTAGTGGTTTGTAAGTACTGTGTGCATTTCATTTTTAATTTATTCATTTTCTTTCTCTTCTAATAATTGCTGTAGTAAACTGTAGTAAAATGTTTTAAATGTTATGTGATTTAAACAACGGTGCCTAATTACATATTTTTTGAGACACTGTATCTAAAAACAAACAATCTCTAACACTTTTCCTTATTTTTCTAAATTATTTCTGAATTATTTAAAAAAAACACACATATTAAATATTAAACTAATAACCATAGAACGGGGTTTTCAATAATTTGCGCTTTTAAATCTAGAGATGAATAATGATGCTGGAAAAAGAAGAATCCTATGAAAATGTTAGATTCATTCTTGTAAATATTCATGTTATTTCTTCAGATACTACAATCAAATTAATTTCCAAAGGTTAAAACGAAAGTAATATTAACACGTTTTTCCAATAGTAACCCAGGCAACAAGTAGTAGCCTCACTCACAACATTATAAATTTAATATGATCTTTTTATATTTCCAAACCTACGCACTAAACTGCTTATAAAGGATTTATCTGACGATATTCCATTAAACAGTGCTTAAATTCAAATAGTTACTTATGCATTTGTTAGATGATTTACTAAATGGATGATTTTTTAGCAATGTTTCTTGTGATTAACATGTATTTAAATTTTAAAGAATTTATGTCACAGCACTTACATTCTTAAAAAAAAATTGGGAGGTAATTCCTTATACTTAGGTTCAGTATCTCTACAACTACAACAACTGGTCCTTCATAGACTTCTTTAGTAACAATTTTTGCAAGAGCTAATAAAAATCACCGAGATTTACATCAAATTAAACTTAAATAAATTGCACTAACACAAACCCGCCTGAAGACTCGACAAATCGTCTAAAAACACGAAAACTATAGCACGATATTTAACAGAACGCGAAAATTTTAGCAATTTCAATAAAACCAAGCACGCACGGTATTTTAGTTCGACTGGCCAGCCAGCGATCCATCGAAACTAAAAGCCATGTAAAAGCCAAAGGCGGACAGACGGTAAAGTCGAACGACGCGTTAGGTTGGCTAGGAAACTGGCTCTTATCACCCTGCTGTTGCATTCTCTTCGGCGATGGCGACCATGAACCTCTGGAGTACGTGCCCCAGGCGGTACAACATGGGTTTCTTGAGAACAAGAGGGCAGGATATTATTCTCATTAATCTCATTCATAAATTAACGAATTTTAAACGCGGAAGTAACATGTTTTATGTTTGGTAGTGGGGCCAATAAATTCTCGGCCTGTAGCAGGACTCAGAGCAAAAGGATTTAGAAAAGATAAAGATCTCTGCTAATATTTTAAAAGCATGAATCAAGTCCTTTTTTATGTTGCTAGAAATAACTTTTTTCCTGCGCAATTAAGTGCTGCTATGAAGTGTTCTTTCTGGGTCTGGGTTGCAAGCCCTTCATTTAGAAAATAAGAAATATTCGAGGCGGGATCTAGACTGAAGACTGAAGGATAGGTTGTCAACCTTATATCAGCCAATCCAGTTACTGACAGAACCAACTTGAAAATAGCAGTTAAGAAGTGCATTGTCAAGCGAAGCATCAAGCCTCGACTGACTTTCGTCCCGCAATTTTCGATATTCGTCTGCCGCAGTTTTTAGAATAAACTAGATTTGACAGTCAGTTATCAAAATGTCTTTTGCATTCTAGAAAAGGATCGGCGCGGATCTCATTAATTTGTGCTTTTTTCTGGTTTGGTATTCCTTGGATCTAGCCCCAGGGCCGTAGATGGGGGGGGGGGGGGGTGGCAGAGTGGGCGATGCCCAAATAGAAAAAGTTTTCCACTCTACAAAATTACTGAAATCAATGTATTGTCTACTAGAAAAATATTACTACATAAGTTTGCCCCCCTAAAACTTTAGTTGCCCCCTCTGAAATCAAAACCTGGCTACATGCCTGGTCTAGCCCGCACTTTCTCTGTTAGGTACTCCATATATTATCATTATCTCTTGTGGACAAGAAAACCATTTCTTCCTCATTCAAATGGGACTCAGCATACCTATTAGAGATCGTCATTCTTCACCCCCGTCAGAAAATTTGTAGCCAGTTTCTCAAAGCACTTCAATCTAGAATTGACTGCTTTGCTTTGACTTGGTTTTTCTATGGATACCTATCTTTATATTTCGACAGTTTCACTTAAACACATCTGTAAATTTATAATTTACCTATCTTTTTTTCGACGCAAAAAACATATCATTTAGGCAAAAATAGCTAAGAAAATTGCTTTTTTCTTTCGAAAATTCCATTTTAAATCGCTATTAGGTACCTGCCATTATTTGCCCACCTGTCAACACTTCTGTTTTGTGCTGCCATGTTTAATTTATTTTTCCTAAAAAAAATTGTAAATTTAGATTAAGAAATAAATGCTAACCACAACAATCTAAAATTACAATTCTATCCAACTTAGTCATCAACATTTTTTATTTTTAACCCACATCAAACATCAAATCCGGTAATTTTTTTGATGAAATTTTGCTCGGATTTGATCAGGTTTGCTATTTTGCATAGACACTACATATGTATGACTCATGCTCGAGATATTGAGTAGTACATATGAGATTAGCAATTAGATATAAAATTTAAGACACTAACTGGCACTAAACCGCGTGAATGCGCCTTTTACTGTCAGTTTTATCTGCAAAAATTCTTCAAATTTTTTATTTAATGAACTAACAATAAAAGGCGCATTCACGTGGGTTAGCGCCAGTTAGTGTCCTAAGTTTTGTATATAATTGCTAATCACATAATAATATATTATGTTTTATTCAAAATCTTGAGCATGGGCAAAGGTCATACATAGTGTCTACCGTCTACCTATGCAAAATAACAAACCCGAACAAAATTTCATCAAAAAATTTGCTGTTCCCATTAATCCGAATAATTATCCACACCTAATGATCAGAAATCAATCACCTGCATGCTGGTGCGTGGGAGACCGGGGATAAAAAAAAGGAAAAACGATATGTACATTTGCCATTACGGGTTGCGTGTTTATTTTTATTTAGTTTTTCAATGTTTTCTTTGTTTTTTGATATTTTTTTATATAAATTTGCTTAAATATATTTCAGAATAATAGTGCATTATGACTTGTATAGATGTGTTTAAGTGAAACTGTCAAAAATTAAAGAAATCCATAGAAAACCTAACCTGAAGGCAAAAATATTTTTTTGGGGAAAACCATAAGACCGCCGAAAACTGACTTCAGATTCGTGTTCTACGACCCAAAATTCGGGTCTATGCAAAATGTCATCAAAAAATTCGGTATTTCCATTATTTCGAATAATTTCCACGCTCTGTACCGCGATTTGCGAAGCATTCATATTACATGAGACACGATATATTATTATGGCTTAGGGTAAAAATATGCTTGAGCGCCGCTCCACGCGTCAAGCGCCGCTCCACGCGTCGGGACTCGAAATATACAATGTATTTTAAATCTTTTAGCACATAGTGAGCAAGTAAACGACGCTTTACTTTGCTCACTAAGCTTTACTTGCTCACTATGTGCTAATAGATTTAAAATACATTGTATATTTCGAGTCCCGACCATAGACAAGATATATTTAGACCAACACAACGTATTCGCTACACCAGCTGAATCCGTCCAATGTATGGGCGAAAAAGTGCGTTTGTACGCATTGGGCGCCAGTCAGATTTTTAAACGACGGTCCTCTCGAGGCATGCGCACTCGGGACGTCTAGCAAAAGTGGTTGTTGAACTCAATGACGCAACGCGGCGAACAGAACCGGGCCGAAAAAATCTCAGTTATTTGTATGTTATGGTATTTTTGGTTGGGGTGGCGAATATAGCGAACCTCTGAAGCTTGTTATTTCGATACAAAAATAGTCTTTACAAAGTGTTACAGACATTTCATATGTTTCGCCAATTATGTATCCAACTTTTAAATATAAGGAATTATTTCGTAGTCTATTTCTTACAAGTAGTGCATAAATAGAAATAGTTTAATTCCAAATTTAAATTATATCAATATGTGAAAGAATAGGAGGTAAAAAATATAATTTATCTTAAATGCACTCCGGTGTTGAAGTGAATACACACACGGAGAAGTAGAAATATTTGTCAGTGACGTATATTGAGTGTGGTCAAGGTGTCAGAAAGGCACTGATGGGGTGTGTGTGTATTAGGGGCATTGTATAAGGGGTAAGATGGTGTAAGAAGGTCATATATAGTGTCAATGCCTCCTTCCCCTATATTGCATAAGGGTGAGTGTGACCAAAAGGCATATTTGCGCTTTCGCCAACGGGGCACTAAAAATACTAGTGGATTAGGGTAGAGGGGAGTATTTTAAAAGGGATGGCGAAAGAAAAAAGCGCTTTCGCCAAAGGATCGCTAAGATATCAGTGGATTAGACGGGTGAGTGTCCAAAAGGCATATTTGCGCTTTCGTCAAAGGGGCACTAAAAATACAAGTGGATTAGGGTAGAGGGGAGTATTTTAAAAGGGATGGCGAAAGAAAAAAGCGCTTTCGCCAAAGGATCGCTAAGATATCGGTGGATTAGATTGACATGGGGCCGTAAGTAGTAGCGCTTTCAGCAAAGTATCAAGTGCACACACTGTAAATAGGTGTAAAAATATTTACATCTTACCCTAGAACTTGCTTTGTTCAATAATTATACAGGATGGGATGCCAATCCAATAAAATATACACATGTAATTTTTTTTATTTACTATTTTACTTCTTAAAACAGTTGCATATTTTATTTCTATTGTTTAGAATACTATGTTTATATTTTATTTCAACTTTCAATTTTGTAAATGTAACGTTTAAAAAATTAAGAGGGGGGGGACATTAAAGAGACGCACTGTATATATATAAACTGAGCTATTTTCGAGGAATTATCGACAGTTTTGTATAGCAAGAAAACTCAGATTTAAGCCAACAAACTATACACTTTTTGTTAAAATCTCACTAATGGTTACATTTTTATCATTAATAAAAATAATAATTACAAGTAATATATTTAGCATTTATTACTCGATAAAAGATTCACGTCATGTAAAATAAATTTTGAAGTACGGTCCTGTCTATCACAAGGCAAACGTTCGACAATGCGCAAGCCCTCAGAGGACCGTCTTTGTTTACGGATTCAGCTCGGTAAATTTGCCGCATTCGTAATTGACATTATTTCTCTACTATATATTTTCTCTATGGTCCCGACGCGTGGAGCGGCGCTTGACGCGTGGAGCGGCGCTCCAGTATATTTTTACCCTTAGTCTCGTTGTCACTCAGTCGCGATTGCAGATAGCGCCATTACAGTAATCAGTCTTGCCAATGCTCAGTTTCTGACAGAACCGTTCATTAATAACCAGCTTTTTGTTTGCTTCATACATTGGGCGCGTGTAGGACAAAGACCAAGCGCTATTCCGTCTCAGCGCGCCACCGTTAGGACTTTCCGGGTCGTCTGTTTTCCACCAAGCTAACCTCTAAAAAGACAGTTCCGGGTGAAAAGAATCCATTTTTCCACACTGTTGGCACTGACGCATCATTCCGCAAAGTTTATGCGTAAAGTTCCGTCAGGAAAAAACAAAAATCACGTAAAATATCACTACACACGTGTATATTCCGACCTACCTTTAACGTACACACACAAAATTATGCCTTTCAGATTCATCAGATTTATCAATGAACCAGACGACGCCACGTGAAGCGACGTTGCCACTCTCACTCTAAATTCCCAGTAAACCAACGGCAATCGGGAAACAGCCGGCCGCCTGTCTGCACTCGTGGGAAGCAGTGTTGCCATTTGGGGCGACAAGTCGCCAAAATGACGACTTTTTGTCTCTATGAGAGTGTGGCGGCGATTTTCAATAAAAAGCTTATTTTTGGCGACTTTTTACAGGTGAAAAAATTGAATATACACGTTGTATACAATACGTAGGAAGAAACAACGTCACAATAATAATCATTATTGCACCGAGGGATTTCTCAAAGAGAATATCTGAACGCGCCACGAACTGTACGTCAAATTTTGGGGATTCCACCAAGCTTGTTCCACAAAAACTTTTTTTATTTAGTATTGACCATTGACTTTTATATATAGACCCCTACACCTGACAGCGTGCGCAAACAAAAGTTACAGTACCAGGGTGAAATATTGTGTTTGTACGCACGACCACCGGTCATATTTATCTAGCCAAATCGGCGAGGGGCATGCGCACAACTCGCTTGTTGTCATCTGCTACACGGTTTGCATAACCAGCTGGAAAACAATCAGCAAACCCTTTTATGTTCCTTGACAATCAGAGTGGGATCGACCATCACAGCTGACAAATTTTGCAGTGCGCATGCCCATGGCCGATCAGCTTTGTTTACATGCGCAAGGCCAGAAATTTGCCACTTTCGCGATTATTGTTTGCGGGTCCATATTACAAATCGATGGTATTGACAGATTTCTAACCCCAATATCTCAAAAAAGCTGTGGCGACAAAGTGGCGACTTTTCATACTGGTCGATGGCGACTTTTTGCTTTGTTACTCTGGCAACACTGGTGGGAAGTCGGCGGCTCTTTGTGCCATTTTCTGACTGCATACGGTGCGTGTTTTTCCATGCGATGAATTGCCAGCCTTCAACCTAAAGCGTCACGGACTCGGCACACCAGAAACGATACTTCAGTTTCGAATCGAACGCGGTAACGATTCTGGCAGCCCAGCTGTGAAAATCAGCTTTCACCGCATTCGGTTCTTAAGCGGCTTACCCTTCTTCTTGTTGGAGAACGCAATGAGCATGCGAGATAGTAATTTCCGAGTTTACAGGACGGTGCGACTCGATAACAACGAATCGCCATTTTTTGGAAGCGCATAGACGTGTTTGGTGCTTTTTTTTTGTGTACTGTTCAGTTGTTCGACTATATATTTTTTTTGGAATGTGTAGTGTAGCATTTTCAGTGATTTTTATTGTTCCTTGGTTTGTATGTAAATATGTTTTTAAATAAATTTGTCCACTACTTTATCATAAAATAATTATTATTGCTTAATATGTTTTTCCTTATCTTCTGCCATTTTACTACTTTATTAACCAGAAAAGTTATAAACTAGATTAAAGTGATGAGATAAATTTATTATTTATACCTATCCCTTCCAACAAAAATGAACAAGGTTTGTTAATCTGCAAATAAATACTGGGAGCAGAGATGTTCAGCTCGTTTTTATAAAAAACACAATGAACTGTATTGTATATTCAAATGTATATAACTTAAGAGGGTTAACATTGATTATTCTAGAAACATTTTTACAAAAAAAAAATAAGTTAAAATTTCCAAAAATAATTGCATTTTAGCCCGGCATAGATACCACAAGTTTAAGGCCAACCATTTTGAATTCATATTTAAAATGTCTTTTCTAGAATTGATATAACGGCAAGTGCAAATTATTTTGGTTAATTTCCAGTGACTATTTTGCTGTAAAAATCTTTCTAAAATACCCAGTACCCAGTGCGGACCATCTTAAATTTGTATTAAAACCACGCATTACTGCACCTAGTCCGCCTAGCCGTGGGCGGGCCATCCCTTGTACTTGGCTAATCCACCAGTGGACTGTAATGCCTCTCATGGCACATACGCGGCATTACATTCCATGGGCCGCCGCGGCAAAGAGGACATGCCCGGTCTACAATCCGCTGGGTTTGCCGTGTTTCGGGCTGGAAGCGGCTTTCGGCAATGCGGTTTCTGTGCGCTTCTGGAGCAGCCACCTTGTGTTTACTGGGTTATATCACCATGCAATGGAAATAAATTATCTAAAGCTTATTATGACGAAAACTATTGGTATATTTTACTAATCCTTAGTCATAGGCTTTAGCCTGTGATATTTATGATTGTAGATAAGTATTAACCCACAGTAATTTCGTTATTTTAGTACAGTCTATTAATCTGCAAATATGCTACATAACTAAGAGCCTGACAACAGCCGTTCTCAAAAAGTAGATGGGGAACTATTTAGTCCGTGGGGTTATAATAAATGACTTGGGAGTCCCTGATTTCTCGAAAGGTCTCTGTAGGTACTTGATTCTAAATCAATGATGCTCTATCCACCTACGACACTTCTATAGTTCCATTTATTGGCGTAATGAAGGAAGCAGCGAAGCAAAGGAGTTTTGACAATTTTTCTAAGGGTTGAACCAATAACGCTGACTGGTCTGATAGACCATTCTGCAAAGCATGACGTAACTTAACATAGTTGATCTCCGGTATACTGATATGGGAGGCAGCAATACAAAATCGCAATTATGTTTAACTTTAACGTGCTACTGATTCCAAAAGGAAATTTAGTAACTTTAAAGAAAGTTACCAATATTGTCTTAAATTCGAAACATTTTTTGAAATTAGAATTGTCCTAAAGAAACTATTCTGCTAATTAATATAAACATCGTATCACCATATGTTGCGCAAAAAGAATCAAATATAAAAAACTACCGACAAATGACAATGGGTTGGCAAATATCGAATTGACTAAAGCAGGCGATATCTCAACTTTCACAAACAAATTTGTAAACAATGGTTATCGTAAATATGACATACTATACCACATTAATAATTGATAGCTAGGGGAGACTGTCCTAAAATAACATGCTCAATCTATATTGTATAAAGTTAGAAAAACACTTTAAATAAATAAACGAAATAATGTTAACATTTATATTTAAGCATCCTTTATCAAATGCAGTAGGTACCTATACAAAAGAAAACAAGTAAGAAAATAATATTATAGTTCGAAAAATCAAACTGGTGTTCGGTAATTTAGAAATATGTTTGATAAAATGACATACATGTAGATTAAATTAAATAAAATTATTAATTGAACTTCATACTGTCAAAAAACTTTAATTTAAACAACAAAAACCTTAATTATTAAAAATATTGTGATTTTTTATATTGACGACAAAGTTCATAAATGAATTGTTTGATTTTTTTGTTATTAATTTTTTCAATTTTCTGATCATATTAACATTTTATATCTTCTAACTGAGGTGCACTAGTTTAATACACTAGACTCCTAAGCCCTTTTCTTTTCAGCACAGAATGCCTTGTGCGGAAGTGGGGAAACAACTGAAAGTGGAACTGATGTGCCCGCCGAGTCACCGCCAATTTTGGTGTTGACGTTACAGAGTATCGCTTCTTTAGCGCTACTCTTGCTACTTATAACGTCATAGTTTCGCATGATTTAATATGGTCTACAAGTTCATTTTTCATTTTTATTGGAAAAGTTGTGGAAAATCATCCCTGACCTTTCTGCACACCTTTTACCCTCTCTTCTTCTTTGTGCACGAGTGTACGTGTTCTTAATGTTGCTTGTGACACATTATACTGTTCTGCATCAGCCAGCCACCCAACACCGCTCCGCTCTACTGCCTCAATAGCTAGTCCAATTGGCTCCTCACTCCACGTCTGTCAGTTTGTTTTTCTTTTGTATATTCCAATCATCCTGCAAATAAAAATTGACCTCAAATTATACTTGGTTAAAATGGCATACTTACCTGTGTTATTTTAGAAGCCAATGTGAATTTTGGAAGATTTGGGATTTGATCCAATGAGGCGTATTTCACAAGCCCTGATATTTTCAACAGACAAAATACCAGACAATGGTATCAAGAAAACCATCATCTTTACTTTGAGCGGGAGCAGCAGGGAAGATTCGGTTTCAGCGTTGCTCGTTTTATTTTGAGAAGGCAACTAACTTATAGAATTTATGAGGGAGGACTTTCAGCAAATCGTTACCTGGGTATATTGCAAGATGTTGTACCTGAATTGCTAGATGGTGTTCCCTTGGCTTACATAAACAATATTATTTCCTGCCCATAATCCCGGAATAATACGCCATTTTTTAGACAATAATTTTCCTGAAAAATGGGTAGGAACCAACGGGCCTGGAAGATGGCCACCACGATCACCCGATCTTTCCGTCCGTGACTTTTTTTGTGGGGTTACTTACAAAATAAAGTTTACAAGTCTCGACATCGCACAATAGAAGAACTGCGTGAAGCTACTACACTCGAATTTTAAAATTTGCAGGGACGATCGATCATAGTTTTAAATGTGCGAGTTTTGTGTTAGAGAAAACGGTAACAATTTTAAGCAAATTCTGTGATTTATAAAATATAAACAAAGATTTTTTACATTTTAAATTTACTAAAAAACATATGTTTCCTATTTTATCTAAATTTGTTTGGAGCAGTGAATTTTTTTATTTAAAGTTTGATTCAGTTACTTATGTTACTGGGATTTAAAATTTTAAAAATAAACCTCATTGTTAGTTAAATGTCTCTCTTCATTTGTTTCAAATCATTATATCACGGCCTACCACGAAATATTAAACCGTTTTTTTAATTGAAGAATTTGGAAGTTATTTCAAAAGATATATACCGACAATTATATATTTTTGGAAAGCTTATGAAAAAAGGAATCGAATGAAAACAAGTTATACAGAGGGTATTATTTTAAAAAAATGCAACTTTGGTTACCTTAAAATTCGTTCCTTCTATAGAAAAAAAATGACTACGCCACTGGATTCTACGCAAAACACTATATAATAACCAGTTTTTACTTTAGCGATAAGTTAAAGGGCAACTGACATACGAGGGGTGCTTGAAAATGACACATTTTCAAAATCGCCCTGTATCTCAGAAACGAAGGGGTCTATGAAAATTCTGTTTGTAGCATCATACATTTCACGAAAAGGTAGCACAGTATTGCGAAAACCTCAGCTCTCTATTTTTAAAGATAACCGAGATACCCTGCGACAGTGTCGTAAATAATTGGACATTGCAGGCAGGTGGGAATATATGTGTAGTGATATTTTACGTGATTTTTGTTTTTTCCTGACAGAACTTTATCCATAAAGTTTGTCGAATGACGCGTCAGTTCCAGCTGTGTGAAAAAAAAGGAATTCTTTTCATCTGAAACTGTCTTTTTAGAGGCTTGCTTTGTGGAATACAGACGGCCCGGAAAGCCATTACGGTGGCGCGCCGAGACGGAATTATAGCGGTTGACATTTGTCCTAAATACGCACAATGTAAGAACCAAACAAAAGGCCAGTTATGAATGAACTACAGCGTCTTCCGTTGCTGAAGATAAATGGTAGGTACACACATAACTACGTGCACACAAAGATTATTTTCGATACTTCTATCCGATATTTCTCGGTAGATCTGGCAGTATTTGATTGCTGCCGATAAATCATTAATTATGGATTTGACCTATCAAAAACTAAAGTTAATCGATATAACCGTCACCTAACGCCTACCAATAAGCAAAAACTAAAATGGCATATCTCCAGCCTAAAGTAGATATACTAGAGTTGCTTCTCCGCGGGTTGCATTAAACTATTTTCTTTTTTATTTTATATTCATTTTAGACATAGTATAAAAGGATACGGGATGATGCAACATTCTTTGAAGCCAAAACAAACCATTCTAAGCGACACTGTAAACACAATTTGTAAACATTGGCCACATCTTATTTTACCTTGTATTTGTGTACAAAAAATACATTAGAAGCATTACAAGATTTGCTAAAAGTAATAAAAGCCCTAAATTACTTTATTTTCTGCTAAATAATAATGAATTTAAGTTAAAAAGGTTTTATTATTTATAGGTTATGTTATTTCTAAAGGTGTTTATTTAAAGTCGCTCCGAGTTATTTATAAATCTATATAAATCTATACGTCGCACTTTTTCTTTTCTAGTTCATTAGACAAAGACGTACATGTAACCGAGTGTTCAGACCGAGGTTCAGCCGTTTTCCTAAACAACCAGCACAGAAAACAACACTTCTGAGCTTCAACACTCCAATGCTATTTTATCTCTTTCTACTACCATTCTTGATTCAATTACGTAGTAATTCGTAGTCTTGTCTATGTTCGTAAACTGCTCCCCCAAGAGAATAACAAACAACAAAATATAAGGCTTCACTTTCGATACGCTCACAGTATACGGATATCGAATCCTTTTATATAATAAATCCATGGTAAGACTCCTTTCACACTATCAGGTTTGGCCGGTCCGGTTTCAAACCTGAAGAGAACCGGATAAGTAACGGAGCATGTGATTAAATGTGGCCTTTCGCACTATCAGGTTGAGGCTCGGCGACCGGCTACAGCCGGATGGGTCGACTGGAGCATCAGGTTCGCTGACGCCGGATAAAGTGGTGGTGGGGCATTGCAGCCAACGCGCGCTTTCACACTTGTCCGGTTTTTGTCTTCAGGTTTAGTCTGCGGTTTTGGTTTAGTCTTTACTTCAACTCTGACGAGGAAGATGCGAAGGTGATTTGCAAGACAATGTCCAGCGAAATTCATATTGAATTGTTAATTTCGGCGGTGGAGGCCCGACCGTGTCTTTGGGATACATCAAGTGAAGAGTATAAAGATAAAAATAAGACAAACATGGGATGGAAGGAGGTATGTAGCGTCTTAAAAGAAGAGAGAAGAGAAGTAAAGGGTGTACCCAAAGTATCCTATTACGATTACGTCGCTTTTTATGCTTTCTGTACAAACACCACAAAGCTATAACAACATTACGATCCATCACCGGAAACATCTACACGCAGACTAAAGTTTTTTAATAAATATAAAACCTGACCTGTTGTAAACCTGATCGCGTCCGGATATTTTTATTTTACTTCAGGATTCCGTCAGGTTCAAAACCTGGCCGGCGAACCTGATGGTGTGAAAGGACTCTAACCATGACAAGTTTTTTACGGTAGAGATTAAAATTACAAAATTCTGTAGTACTAAAGATCAGTTATACTATAATATGCATCTGTTTATTAATTTTTAAAATACCTTTAAATATTTTAAATTAAAGCGGAAAAAATATGAGGGAAATAAAACACACCACGGGCAAAATATTTGGTTTTATATTAATAAATAAAAAGATCACATTTAAAAATTGGAATATTACAATAACAATATAATAATTAACTATAGTTATAACAATTTTTGACTAATAATTTTGCAATAAATTGCAATGAAAACAAATATTAGCATTTAAAATGACAACATTTAGAATAAAATACATATTTATAAAGGCGTTAGTATATGCTAATACAAATAGGATTATTACTGTTTAAAAGTCTATATAATTAAAAAATGTCCTATATTTCAAGGAACAGTCCTTAATTCATCGTTTTGTCTTTTGGCCTGCTTTACGACTAGGTCATTAAATCGTCTGAAAATAGTTGTCATTCACTTATGAGTAAAGCTGCCCACTTGAATGCCACACCAGTGGCGGCGTAGTATATAAGCAACTACGTATAAGCGATAAATAGTGATAATAATTTATATAATATGTCATTACCCAGTTCGTATTAAAAATCCGGATTAGTAAACGATGTTCGATGCGGCGAAAAAATGTTTTTATATAAAGAAAACGACCGTTCGACATCTACAGATGTGATATTTGCGTAGTTAAAATGGTCTCTGAACTTATTAAATGGATCCGTATCAGCACTGCTACTATTAATATGTTTTAGTCTGGCAAAACCTGACTTTTTTCTTATTACACTGTAAAATTTTTCTCTAACATAAATACCTGTCTCGTCATTTAAAATCTGTAGCACTTTTTGCACGTCATCTACTATTTGCAAGGATTCGCCAAATGATAATGAAGTGTTTGGCTTCTACTTGTGCGTTTTAAAATTTCATCTGACTTTCTGTAATAGCTACTGATTCTTTAAAACAATATATTTTTTAAATGTTGCAAATACAACGCTGCCACTAACCATGGACTCCATCGTATAAGAATCGGATGTGGAGGTTCTGGAATCCCAGGATACCGTTTATGAAATTCTCGAGTGCGTTTGGGGGATTTACGAAAAACTGCTTTGAGCGATTAATGTGTCCACATCTGGATAACACCTGCGAATCCTTTCCGCTGTAAGATGTAAGACATGCAGTATACACGTAATTTGTAGTAAATAAGGACACGCAGCTTTGAGGGAACGGCCTGTAGAAAGCCTAACTGCGGCGCCATTACTAAGAAGTAGTAACACTTGATTCGTTGACAGTTGAAATTTGTGTAATGTAGTTAATATCAGATGCTGAATTGCTTCGATAGTACATTTTTCTAATCTTTTACTGGCTAATAAATACGCAGGTGATGGTTCAAACGGATCCAGTGCACGTACTATAACGTTGGCCACACAATATTTTTTAGAATCCGTTGTCTCGTTTACGGGTAACCATATATTTTCTCTATGGGGTAACCACAGTTTTGTATTGTGTAGTCGAGATGTAATATTACTTTCGTCGTTCGCGCACAGTCGATATACTTATGAGGATTATATTTCATCCAAAACTGACGAAACGGTTCTTTATTTAAGATAAATAACGGCACATTACACGAACACAGCATAATAAGTAAATCGAAAAGAAATTGTGTATAAGGGCATTGGCCCCCTTTTTTTAAATTAATATGTTGCACTATTTAAGTGCCTTATACATAAAGTATACTTAAAGGGCTGGTGAAGTCCCTACGGAAGTTTCCACCTCTGGATGTGCGAGTCGGATTTCCCCAGTACACCCACGGTACATAGTACTTAGACTTCGGTCTTTGTGGGCTGTCAGAATATAAAAAAAAAAAAGATTTCTTAAAGGCCAATAAGCTTCGCTGGCAAACCATACATATTTACGACCCACTATATTTTTAAATCAGGAAATTCCCATATAAACCTTCTAACACTTTGGGCAAACAGTCGAGTGTTACTGCACACTTTCGGCATATTACGAACTACCAAACGCATAGCGACGCGATAAAAAATAGAATTAACAATCACACACGAGGGCAAAGCTAAACTGAATTGCTGCTGCGGCCGAGTTCCCCGTAATGCCACTGAAGCGGCACTCATGGTGGGCAGCCTGCTTACTTATGAGTAAATAGTATTTTAAAAACACATTAAACACTATAAAAACTTTCGTAGGTATTTACAATTAAAATTTAATTCAGGTAAAAGGGGTAAATATATTAAGAATAAAATTAAAATATTTCGAAAGAAAAATTAATCTTGCACAAATTTGGCCGACGTAGCGCTAAAAAAACATATATCGCGTCGCGACATCTTGAACGTAAGCCTTACAAATACAATACAAGAATTACACAGGTTCTAGTAGTAGTATACTAGGCGTCATTACAAACTGAAAGAAAAGGTTAGATTAAAAAGAGTTCGCAAATATTTCGTGAGCGTTACAATATTTTTTATTGTTACCTTTTTTATTTCAAATAATTTCGAAACGATGTGAAACAACTAAGAGAAATTTTATAGGTGCTTTTAAGACAATAACCTGCACTTTAGATTGTCTATATTTTTTAAGTTTAATCAGTGGCGTTGATACTGTAGCAAAAGTATTCGTATGAACGATACGAATATTTTCACTGTCTATATTTGGAACAAAGATAGCAGTTTTAAAATTCGCAACTGAACTGAACTTCTACGAGCTGAAAAACAAAAACATCGCTTTTGAGATATTTTACATTATTTTATTTATTTAATTGCACTGTGTTTGTAATTTTTGCTTATTGATAACTGTTGGTTTTTTCTAATAATTAATTATTAGTTTGTTGTATTAATACTTTTATAGAGGCTTTAGTATTAAAGGCCTTAAAATAATGGTTCGTTAATTTTTTGTATGCCAGTGGCATAGGTAGTTTTACAAAATATTTGATTCCTTTAACACACTGTAATTTGCGGACTCCTATTGACATGTTTTAATTAATTTTATTTTTATAAGAGAAATCACCTTTCAAAGTTGTGTACTACAATTCACCCTGTAATATATGCTTGCAAAAATCACATAGGCTTCTTTAACAATGAGAGATTTTATTTGAATTCAGAAATGCTTTAGATGGGTACTTTAGAAAGGTAATATTAGCGATGCATCTCGTGAAAAACAAAATAATAAAAACGTAGGTACAATACATAAAATAAAGATGTATGATTAATGAATTTAATAAATTGGCAGTGTCTATTGGAAAGAAAAATACAGGGTGTTCAGAAAATGCATTAGGAAACTTAGAGAGGTGATTCTACAATGACATGGAAAAATAATTGTAGTAGTTTTATAAAAGAAATTTGGAAATCTCAATATTTTCCAAGTTACAGCTGTGAAAAGTTGAATTTTTTTAATACTTTTTTGCCATACTGAATTTAATGTAGGTATTTCCATTTCATCTGTTATATTGAAATTTTACACACAAACTAAGTTTAGTGGACTTTCTAATCCTGAGATCAAAGTACTTCACTGCTTTACCGCTAGAGGGGACTTTACCTAAAACTCAATATTTATTTTTCTCCTAACTTTTTTATTTCGACAGATATTGCAAAAGTGATGGTGTCGTTTCAAAGGCTATAAAAATATAGCAAATAATGAACTATTTATTTGAGTCGATCATACCGTTTAGTCGCAAATCGGTATTAAAATTTTAATTTTTTGAAATCAAATTTTCAAACTACATCAAAAAATTAAGTAGTAGTGCCATATATTACTCCTACTAGATGCGAATCTTACGCTTTCGACGGTGACCCGATTTAGAGAATTTGTAGGTGCCGACCGCAAGGAAATATGAAGGGGTAAATGAAGGTCATTGCCTAAAAATGAATTTGACTCCGCATGGGTGGTAGGAGAGTATCATTTAGGGTACAAGTTTACCTTAAAAAGTACAATGCAGGTCAGGTGCGGACTACAGAAATCACTGTAATTACATTTGATTTAAATACTACAAATTTGACCGACATGACTCACTTGACTGACAAACAAATAATGATGTTTTTCTAAAACTGTAAAAAGTTGAGTTCTTGACACTGATTTTGATGTGTAAAGTAGGCCATTTTATCACCGTGTGTGAAATAGCTCTTTCACGCATTGAAAAATGATTTGACGCCCTGAAAACTAAAATACCTTTAAAACGATTATTTTAGCTTCAGTCGAGATTTTTGTCAAAACAAGACCAGGAAACTGAGAAAAGTCTTAAAAATAATTGATTTTTTCACTTTAAGATAAGTATACAAGACAATTTTCAATAAAATCACTTATATTTGTGCGCGTCTCTTCAACAATACTTTGCTAAATGGACAGAAACAAAAAATAATAATAAACGCGTACGAGTGGTTTCCATGGTAACAATGAAAGCAACGACTACTCAAGACGAATTTTGGCAATTCAGAACCATCAAAGCCAAACCCAAGGGTTTACCATTGTTGTCTTTATTTATTTACATTTGACTGCATTGTACAAATAAGGATAACAATATGGTTTTGATTTTTCTGGCACTATCTTTGTTTGTTTAATAATAATTACGTTGGATAAGCAAAGAGAGCAAAGAGAGTTTCGGTTTTGATGGTTTTAAATCGCCAAAATTTGGCCTAAGTTTCAAGAAACTAAGTTTTTAAGCAGCGGTTTTTTAAAATTTTCTTTGTGTATTTTGAACACTTTTTTGACAGTTTTAGAAAAAAATATTGTATGAAACTCGTGCGTGAAGCATATTTTATCTTTTATCAATGCGATCTCGTTCTGTAAAGATCATAGACAAGATATATTTAGACCATCACAACGTATTCGCGACACCAGCTGAATCCGTCCAATGTATGGGCGAAAAAGTGCGTTTGTGCGCAGTGGGCGCCAGTCAGATTTTTAAACTCGGGACGTCTAGCAAAAGTGGTTGTTGAACTCAATGACGCAACGCGGCGAACAGAACCGGGCCGAAAAAATCTCAGTCATTTGTATGTTATGGTATTTTTGGTTGGGGTGGCGAATATAGCGAACCTCTGAAGCTTGTTATTTCGATACAAAAATAGTCTTTACAAAGTGTTACAGACATTTCATATGTTTCGCCAATTATGTATCCAACTTTTAAATATAAGGAATTATTTCGTAGTCTATTTCTTACAAGTAGTGCATAAATAGAAATAGTTTAATTCCAAATTTAAATTATATGAATATGTGAAAGAATAGGAGGTAAAAAATATAATTTATCTTAAATGCACTCCGGTGTTGAAGTGAATACACACACGGAGAAGTAGAAATATTTGTCAGTGACGTATATTGAGTGTGGTCAAGGTGTCAGAAAGGCACTGATGGGGTGTGTGTGTATTAGGGGCATTGTATAAGGGGTAAGATGGTGTAAGAAGGTCATATATAGTGTCAATGCCTCCTTCCCCTATATTGCATAAGGGTGAGTGTGTCCAAAAGGCATATTTGCGCTTTCGCCAAAGGGGCACTAAAAATACTAGTGGATTAGGGTAGAGGGGAGTATTTTAAAAGGGATGGCGAAAGAAAAAACGCTTTCGCCAAAGGATCGCTAAGATATCGGTGGATTAGAAGGGTGAGTGTCCAAAAGGCATATTTGCGCTTTCGTCAAAGGGGCACTAAAAATACTAGTGGATTAGGGTAGAGGGGAGTATTTTAAAAGGGATGGCGAAAGAAAAAGGCGCTTTCGCCAAAGGATCGCTAAGATATCGGTGGATTAGAAGGGTAAGTGTCCAAAAGGCATATTTGCGCTTTCGTCAAAGGGGCACTAAAAATACTAGTGGATTAGGGTAGAGGGGAGTATTTTAAAAGGGATGGCGAAAGAAAAAAGCGCTTTCGCCAAAGGATCGCTAAGATATCGGTGGATTAGATTGACATGGGGCCGTAAGTAGTAGCGCTTTCAGCAAAGTATCAAGTGCACACACTGTAAATAGGTGTAAAAATATTTACATCTTACCCTAGAACTTGCTTTGTTCAAGAATTATACAGGATGGGATGCCAATCCAATAAAATATACACATGTAATTTTTTTGATTTACTATTTTACTTCTTAAAACAGTTGCATATTTTATTTCTATTGTTTAGAATACTATGTTTATATTTTATTTCAACTTTCAATTTTGTAAATGTAACGTTTAAAAACATTAAAGAGACGCACTGTATATATATAAACTGAGCTATTTTCGAGGAATTATCGACAGTTTTGTATAGCAAGACAACTCAGATTTAAGTCAACAAACTATACACTTTTTGTTAAAATCTCACTAATGGTTACATTTTTATCATTAATAAAAAGAATAATTACAAGTAATATATTTAGCATTTATTACTCGATAAAAGATTCACGTCATGTAAAATAAATTTTGAAGTACGGTCCTGTCTATCCCAAGGCAAACGTTCGACAATGCGCAAGCCCGCAGAGGACCGTCTTTGTTTACGGATTCAGCTCGGTAAATTTGCCGCATTCGTAATTGACATTATTTCTCTACTATATATTTTCTCTATGGTAAAGATGCGTTTCACGTACTAGTTGCATAAATAACTATTATGTAGGGTAGGATAAACGTCGTACAACGCACTCGCACATCAACAAGTGATTCCCCGAAATGTGTACTAGGGATGGGCCGTGGGCTACGTTATCGACGGTAGCAAATTTCCATTAGGGTAATTATATAATTTATCATACGACATATTTTTTTATTCAATGATGCTTTTTCGAACTAACAAATTTATTAATTCTATCCTAACCAGTTGATGCGATAAAATCGGGATATGTCATGTCCCGCGCGGGACAATTTAATTTTGTTTAAATTTCGGGACGGTCCGCGAAAATCGGGACGTCTGGCAACGCTGAGTGTAATGCATATAATTTGCAGATAATTTGTAATATGTCATTAATATCGTTAAATACCATAGTAACTCGGATTAAGTACCTGTTGTATGCACAGTACATCAGGTCGGTTATGGTACCAGTTTGTAGTTGGGTTAATAATAATTTGGATTATAGAAAGTGAGGTAAATAAGCCAAATAAAATAGAAAAAATGTGACTCATAGAAAAGACTATTCAGTAGTCAGACTACTAACTTAGAAGAATAGGGTCTCTGCAGAGTAGTAGACATTCTGTAAGGCTATGCCGCTATAACTTCTGAAGATAGACGCATAAAGTTTTTTACAGAACACTACCATAAGTGAAGAGTGAAACTGAGTTTTTGTATGTAATGTGTATTTTCACAGCAATATCATTCAATACCTTAATTGCTACCTAATAGAATTACCTAATAGAATACCTTAATAGAATTAAACATTGTCTTTTGTTGTTAAAAATGTGATTTAAATAAAAACATGGTAAAAGGTATTATTAATTTACCAAATGACTTATTTATTATTATTCAATGCCAAATTTTATTAAATTTGAAGCAATACGACATGATTGGTTTAAAAAAAATGAAAACTTTATTGCCGATTTGCGGCTAAACGGTGAGGTCAATCGAATCAAATGAAGAGCACATTATTTGTTATGTTATTTATCGCCTTTAAAACGACATAATCATTTTTGCAATATCTTTACCATAGAAAAGGTAGGAGAAAAGTAAATTTTGAGTTTTAGGTAAAGTGTCATTTAGCGGCAAAGCAGTGAAGTGCTTTTACCTCAAGATTATAGAGTGCACTAAACTTAGTTTGTGTGCAAAATTTCAATGTAATATATGAAAGATTAAATTTAGCAAAAAAGTACTAAAAACATTAAAATTTTCACAGCTGTAGCTCGGAAAATATTGAGATTTTTACATTCTTTTATAGAACTACCACAATTATTTTTCCATGTAGAATCACCTCTTTAAGTTTCCTAATGCATTTTCCGAACACCCTGTATAAAAAATACTATTGAAGAGAAATATGCAGAATCATTATTAAAACACTCACATTCAATATATATTATGAAATACCATAAAAATTTTATAAAAAGAAAAAATATCCGATGAACAGTCTACAATGCACAAAAATGTCATCAGACAGGAAAAATATACCTCATTAGAAAGTAACTTTTCATGCCTGATGATAACATTATGTAAAGAAAAATTTAAAATACTCGAAGCACATAGTGCAATGATACTAATGATTATTCTGTGTGCGGGAAGCAAACTGAAGCATTAATTAATAAAATTAATAAATCGGGAGATCGGTCACAACTGCATTGGATCATTTATTGTAAGCAATTATAATTTACCTCAGAAAATATATCTCAGTGTATTTGCATATTTAGGCCTTCCAATAGTTATTTAGAAGGCGGAATATATGCATAATGTATATATATATATATATATATATATATATATATATATATATATATATATATATATATATATATATATATATATATATATATATATATATAATATATATATATATATATATATATATATATATATATATATATATATATATATATATATATATATATATATATATATATATATGCATATTTTGGACAAATTTTGATGCACATGTATATTCCGCCCTCTAGATAATACATTAGAATTTATTTTTTATTATTTAATAAACAGATTATTATCACACGTGATTAGTTGTTGTGACTCAAGATCAGCAAACAAATGACCAGAATAAGCAGAGACTACTCATACATCTATTTATTAATGGATAAATGTAAAAAGGAATGATTTGTATTTATCTGCCCATGACACAGACTTCTTGTCGATGCTTCGCAATTTTCTCAATCAAAAGCAACACAAATTTCTCTCATTATGGGTTTACAGCAAAGCAATCCATATGTCTCAACATACCTTTTTATATCGATATTATAAAGCTTACCATTGGAGTTTCAGCTGAAGCATTTTTATAATTACCAGTTTGGCTATATGTTTACTTATGCTACTGTCAGAGAAATGCAGTTGTTGGCATATGCTTTTAGAAAATTTCAAAACCCGCTAAATTGCCTCATACGCGGTATCAATAGGCGGGCTATTGCTCCCATTTAAGAATTCTTCGAGCTCGTCTCTTTGTGAGGATGATTCGGGTCTAGATTTTTTTTTGTGTTTCTTCTCACTCTTGTCGCGGTCGTATTTATCTTTTTTCTTTTTGTGTTTTTCTTTTTTCTCTATCTATAAAACATTATCTAATTCAGTAATATACATCACAAAAGTCTTGCTTAGGACACGTTATTCCATTTTTAAAGTGGCAATCTCACAATAAGACAATAATCTAAAATCACATAATTTTATGATTCAATTAGATCAGGTCTTAAAATATGAAAAAATACCGTACTTACGTGCTTGTATTGTTAATAAATATTCATTACATATTATTGTTCGTATGGTGTTTTACACTTTACAATTACCTTTTCTTTGTGTTTTTTCTCCTTCTTCACAGAACTAGACGTATGCGTGTCTTCACTTTCGCTCTGAATACTAATATTACTAGAACTTGGAGTCTTCTTCGATGTCAACAACTCCATGTGAACATTCGAGGAAGTAATTGATGCACTGTCATCGTACGCTGCACTATTGTTGGCGCTATAGTCGAACGTTTGACTCACCATCGATGTGTCTTCACCACCTTAAACGACAAGATTATAGAAAACTGGCGAAAAAAATACGATGCAGGATTTGTAATAAGTCAAATTATTTGTAACATTTTTTACATATAAAATGTGCCATATATAAGATGAAGAGAACTCAAAATATTTGTTATTTTGAGAGATAGAGATGTAAATTCTTGAATAGCCGTAGAACCTAATAAAGTACATTCTTTAGGGTATTGAACTTAAGATACTTAAATTCAACTCTTCTCAACGCATACCTTCAGGTGATCGTCGCCATTTTGTGTCCGGCGGATTCCAAACATCATAGACGTCCGAGGTCAACTCGGATATTTCTGAATTAATGGTCGAATCAAACTCGTCATTAGTGTGTTTCATGTCGTAGTCTTCGGGTACCGTCTTTTCGACCTTCAATCCGATATTTAATTTAATTATTTTCATGGGAATGCACATGGATTCCCATGAAAAAAAAACACCAAATTATTAGAAATAAATTATTCTTAAAACTAACTTAAGTTTAGGCAAATGCATTACCTCGACTTCGCTACTTCCATCGGATTTAGCAACCCGTGCTGGTGCGGAATAAATTGTATCTGGCTTTTTAATAACTCTAACTGGTTTAGAAATCGACAATTCTTCTGGTTCAAAGTCATCTTGTAACTCAGAGACCAGCGGATTACCAGTATCAGTGTCTCTATGAAAAGAAGATAAGGTAGTTAAAACATTATACATTATAAGACCACACTTCTTAACGGGTAATAAACAACATAGCATATTTATGGTATAAATTCATTAATTTAGGCAAAAGGAGAACTTCTAGACTTATACCACACTCAATATCATTTGCCCAAGTAGCATTTTTAGGCACATTTTGGTAAATGTATCTAAACCATTGTTTCTGTTTCCGTTCAGAAATTGGAAACTGTCGGCAACAAATATGGGAATATTTTCGAAACGTATACATTTTAAATAGCGCATTTTGCACGTGTTTCCAAGTTGTTGGTACTAGCTGTGAAAAAAAATCAACGCCAAAACATTTTTTCTCTTAAAATTTAAAAATTCTCGACAAAATGAAGTAAAATTTGTTTAGAAAAAATAATAAATAAAATCCCTAAACGTGTTCATTCCTTCCTATTTCACCAAAATTTCAAGTTTTTTTTGCAAATAAAATATTTTTTCCTTTACCAAAACATTCCTAGCAGGCTTACTATTAAAACCCGTGAATTTGGCATGGATCCCGTAAGTAGCAACAGAGATATACTAATTTTTGATACCTGCCGATACCTAATACGTCATATACAAAAGTATTCGATTTCAGATACTCAACAATCGACTGTCATCGTGCGCCTCCGCTGCCATTCTCGAGGAGCGGCTACCGATAATCGATTGTTATGAACAAATCGGAACAAATTTTTGTGCCCTATCTATGCGTATTTAGTTATCGTGAAGGGGAAATGTCTGATATATTGAAACATTTTCATAAAAATGAGGAAAACGAATCTTCAGCCATTGTGGAAAATCTTACTCTCGTGGAGGCCAAGACAAACACTTCAAATCTGTCCAAACATCTTAAAAGGAGTGGTGATTTTATAAAAATGCTGGTAAAACAATTTTTATTTGTTAGGGTAAAATTATTAGAAATATTAAAAAATATTTCAAATATTATAAATATTAAATTATTCTGGCCTAAAATGGAGTCAGCACACAATTTCTAGTATTTGGTTTCTCCAATGTTTCATGCATCATGTAGCTATAATTAATGGAAAATATGTCGAAACAGAAACACTGTTTCGTGGTTTTACTTTTTCCCTTTCAATTTTAAATTATTTCTTTATTCTTTTTAGTGTCTTGTAAAACCTTGAGGAGTGTTTATACTGTTGTTTTCTGCCCATATTTAAAAAAAAACGTAAAATGGTTAAATAGGTGAATCAAAAACCCAAAGTCAATAAAATGTAAAAATCATAGGTTATGATAATTTGTTCCGAAGAGGTCGTAGTGGGGGAGTTCGAGTCGGACGCTCGGAGTTCTCCGAGCGCAAATCTCAGACATACGTTCCTAACATGTCCTGTATAGATGACAAAGTAAGAAGTAATATACAATGTCGAATTTCTGTGCTCGGAGTGTTCTAAGCGTCAACTCGAACTCCCCCATCGCCTATGTTTCTGGAAGTTTCGAAAATTACTTTCTTCACGAGTGGATACCATTGTTTGGTAAATATTTCGAAACAGAAAATATCAATTTATTTTGATTAACTTAATTCGAAAATGTGTCGCTACAATTTGGGAGCGCGTGTCTTACCACAACTTGATAATTATATCTGAAAATGTTTCGAAAAATATTCATTCCCGCGCGTCGAAAATGTATCGACACTGTGGTTTGCAAAATATTTCGAAACAAACAGTTCTTAAGTGTTTCTAGTAACTAAATTCGAAAATGTGTCGCAAAGGTTTGGGAACACATGTGCCTCCACACAATTATATAATTTGAATCGAAAATATTTTCAAATGTTTCATAGCAAAGAATTTGTGTCTAAATATGCTACTTGGGTGATATCCGATTATTCTGGTTTCTTGTATTTAGGATTTAGTGATGAGGTTAAAAAGCAATGCGTAGAATTTATTTTATTATGAAAACTGGAAAAAGGTGAAATTTAAAAAAGGTAGAGAGATTTAATCGAACTGGGCTTAGATCACGACCGAACGGTAGATGCACCAGAGTGTGTGGAGCAAAAATCCGTTGGCGGCAGTATGGTGAGGCACTAAGAGCGATATTTAGTCAAAAAGTTATTAAGGCATTATAAGCTGGTAACATCTAACCATTTTGTTGGATTTCACTTATAACTTACGAGTCTGATTCTTCATGTTCTACAATTTTGGAAGGTCCCTGAGCGTTAAACTGAATGTCATCCAAGAAACCACCTAAATGCCCTCCGTCAGGACAAAACTCTTCCACCGATGCAATCGGACTTATCTCCAATCTCTTCACGTCCGGCAAACCCTCTGCCGTGTCTTTTTCCGTGGATGGTTTAGAGAAAAATCCAGAGGTCATGCTTGTGCTCTTTGAGACGTGTGACGTAGAAGGAAATTTGGTAGGATTTTGTGCTGCATTTCCATAGGGAATCGGTTTCCCTGAAATAAAGACAAGTTAAGAATTGTGGGTGCATCATAGTAGGTTTTAAGTAGTTTAATATCATGGTCGTCACGGCCAACAATGAAATAATATGCATTTTTGCAAATGATTTCTGTTCCGACTTGAAGTACACGAATCTTTATCACTCGCACGTTTAAGTGCAACAGTAACGTCCGGTTGCACAAATGTAATCCAGAAGTAGATTAATAAAAATTAAAATGGTTTTATTTTTCTATGATGCTTACCTGCTCCAATAACAATTGAGCAACTCTGCGATCTTTTCATATCGAGACTAGATGAAACTGGATGTGGACCAGCTTTTTCTATAACAGGTGGTGGAGGAATGTTGGCATTTGAGTCAGCCTGTTCGCGTCTCTTCTTAACCAAATTATCAAGAAATTTGGCATAATTTGCCTCATCAGAATCAGCAAACATGTCCAATTCCTGATATAGTCAAATAAAAAAAACACTATCTTGTTTAATACATCCACCTGTCCAAGCACAGAGGTGACAAGAGAGTACAAAAACTTCATTGTGTACAGAAGTACACATATCATAAGTTAAATGGAAACAAAACTAACTTTAAAACCAAGAAAACTTATAAAATTAAAGTTGTCTAAAATAGCTAGTGGATTTGCAACATATATTAGCACTTTTTTAAGCAAAAAATTGATTGATAAGTGCGGAACTACCAACGCGATATCAGGGTTCCCAGCGATTTGCTAAAAGGAAATTCCCTGTTTTCCCTGACACTTCCACAGAAATTCCCTGACACGACAACAAAATTCTATCAAGACACTGTTTATTATATCTATTTTTGTATTAAGTGCAATAAATCATATTCTAAAAAGCAAAATGCAAATATCCTAAAGTTTAAACACTGATTCACCAATGAAAAACTACAAATATTTTACATGTTTACAAAGTATTTATATACATAATAATACATATATTGCGCAGATGTAGATTTATTAACGAAAATTATACAATGTGCTATAGTAACATAGGTGTACCCGTTTAGACTTACATAATAAACACATTTTTAATAACATACATATAATACTTATAGTCCCGCTTAATAATTTTTTTATCCCATTGAGTTTCTTCATTAAAATACTTGATTTAAATATCCATTTGATAATTTTGACTTATCAAAACTTGCGTGCTTCATCAAAACAGACAACGTAATTGTCACCCTTTACTGCAGTTTTTTCAAGACAGTCTTTAAAATATGGTGCGAGCTCATAAATAGAGTATGCAGCTTTTGAAGAACTGAGTGAGATTTTCTTGGCAATAATACTGCCAGGAAACATACGGCTACATCTTTGTCCAGTAAATTAACAGATTTGTGATTGTATACCATATTTAAGCACCATCTTATTTTTGTATTAACAACGTTTTCATATACCATAAAATTTGATAAAAAGTTCGAATAGATGGAGTGCTTCCAGAAACAGCCTCGGAAATTACGGACTACGGACTTATACTGGCGTTCTAAGAAAAACCACAGCATCTGCGATTATAATAATTTGGAATAAATAGAGTTAAAATGTTCAAACACTTACAAAATAGTTGTGATTCTACCTAGCAATTATATTTTGTTTTAATAATTATAATTATCAAAATGGATATAAATGGTAAAAAAATAATTGTTTTATTATATTTTAACTTAGATTGCAGATGCTAGGAATTGGGGCAACATTTTTTTACAAAAATAAGTAGTTAAATCACTCATCACTAATTTTAATTGATATAAAATATATTTAGTGTTAAATGCGGTGGTTTTGTTACGTAAATAGCTAATATAGGACCTTCTGAATCCTTTACAGCCTGTAACTCAATTTTAGATTTTTTGGCACTTGCGGTGTTTTTGCTTAGGACGGCAGTATACTACACCCACCATCAAAATCTGTAGCAGTGGTTTCTCTCAGAGATTTATTTTCAGATTTTTTGGAGTGAGACAGCATAGCCGACACGGTATTGTTGGTATTTACTGCATGTAATTTTTTTTAATGAGATGTACTTTTAAAACGGCTAGCAACTGCCCTCTTCCCCATATTGCTAAGCTCTATTAATTTAAAGCATAAACTGTAGTAAGCCTGATATTTGTAACTTTTTACTGGCTTCAAATAGTTGCCCCATTCTGGAGGATTTAAATCTGGATCGACCCAATCACATTTTAAAAACTGTTTTTCTCTGCGATCTCGACATCGCATCGACAAAAATTTTAAAGCGAATGTATACAAATGTTAACTTTTCGAAAATCGCGATTATTTACTGGATATCACTAGAATAAACATAAAACATAGGGTAAATCAACAAAATACGCGCCAGAATCGCGATCTGACGCAACTTTAGCTGAAAAAAAAAACGGAATGCAAAAACGATCGGAAAGATTGTGGATGAGATCTATTCTGCATCTTTATCTTACTTTTAATACTTTCTTCGTCGTTCTGATAATAACGAATTCGACTGGTTAGAAGGACGGGACAAAATATCCACTGCACGATGCATGTTTAATATTCTTTTTTATTTAATACATTTATAGCATAAAAAGCTGTCTTTCTCTGAGAATGCGAAACTATATGGATGGTTAACGGGTTGCCTCGAGATGTTATAAGACATACGAGGCGGTACCGCAAAATACCGTACATACTAATTTTTTGTAAAGAAATAATAGTTTTAAAAATAAAATTAACGGAAGTTGTCATTCTCCCTGACTTTAAGAAAAATATCTTTATTTTTACTATTACTAAAATTTTTCGTTTTCCCCGACTTTTCCCTGACGGTTTTTGAATTCCCTGACATTTCCCTGTTTTTCCTGTTTTACCTGACGCTGGGAACCCTGTATAAGAATAGTGTCACCTTTAATAATATAAATAAAACTGATGAGCACAGCTGGAAATTTCTTGAAGCGAGTCTTTTATTTTAAAAATGAAATTTTTTCCCCATTTGTCTTGTTGTCTCCTCTATCAGTTAACCTACTGCATATTTATAGTAGAGGCATCTAAAGAGACAATCACAAGCTAGCTCACAAACCAGAAATTTTTTTACCAAATATGTAGTCAGGATTTTAAAATTATCATACATTAAGTTCAAATATTACAATACCTGTACTGTTGCATTGGTTTCGATCTCATTTCTCTCAAGCTGAAGCAGTAGCGCTTCTCTTTGCAACTGAAGAAATGGAAGATTAAAAAATTTATGCAGTAGCTTCAAGCCAAAACCATTTCTCATTGACGCTTCAGTATGCCGTACTTGTGCTGAACGTGTTCTATTTAAAATAAAAATTTTAAATCACTTAGATATATTTTTCTCCCTGCTCATAGAAATGTCAAATAACTTTTCTTACAGAGCGCTTTGAAATCATGGATGAACCTGATAGTGAATTATATCAGCATAAAAATCTGCTGCTACTGCTGAGCATTTCTTATTAACTTTTAAATTCAATTAATGATTTTTCATGGACCCGACTTAAATTAAGAACCATCAGGCACATTATGTACTTGCAATAAATACATATTGATGCATCCAAGTAACTGCTTTAAAGTAAACTAAACAGAATAATATTTGTTATTTTTTGAATAAAATTAATGCATACACAGAAACCTGTGATAGGTGGGAAACTAAGCTACAGTCCCCAGATTCATGTTTGCTCGAATTTGCGAGAAACTAGAATATTTTACCAATAATTTTTTTTATCTGATGCCAAAGTAATGCCAGTATTACATATTCTCCAAAAAGATTATTGTAACATAAGAAGCAATTTAAAAAAAAATATTATGTAAGCAGGGACAGGGATTTGTGACAGGTAAAAACATGAATATAAGATCATAAGATCGTATATCTAACACTTTTTGATAAATTACTAAGTACCTACGCATAATTGAAAGTGGTTCCATATTGCCATAACGCAATGGTTTGGGATAAATACTGTATTTTTGAAATAAAATAATAAATAAAATAAATTTGGGTTATCGATAGAAATGGATATCTTACACATACTAAACAACAAACAAGAGACTCCAATCCTGTTACGCCGAAAACGACACCATCTCTGACCTTTTAAATAGAAATAATAATACCCTGTATATTTGTATTTTATGTAATTCTCCATAAATTTTTAAACAATCTTGTATAGCATTTCTTATGTCTAATGCCAATGTTTTCAAGATAAGGCGGTTTTGCCCCCTTTGGTGTCATGTTCCATGGAATTGGAATGGAATGTTTTAAAATACAAAATTCTATTCTATAGGTGGTCTACTAAACTTACTGTTGCTTTCACAGAAAGGATTTACTTAGATTAGTTTTTGTTTTTAATTTGTTTAAATTAGAGTCAATTAGAATTAACATGAAAAATCATTTAAAAATAGTTTAATTGAACTTAAATATGTCGTTTTGAACTAAAACTATATTACACAAGAAAATAAAAGAATCTTCAGGATGTAGGTACTTACTATTATACTGAACACCTGAACCCAAGCAAACCCTAACAGAAAGGACATACTTAGATTAGTTTTTGGGCACAACTCCTTAACATATTTTTTAACATTATTTCTTTTATTATGAGCAGTTCCCTAACCAATTATTATTTATTTTTAATTCCATTAAAAAAAAGAAACCAAACAAAATGATTCATTATGCTTTTAAGGAAATAAATGTAAACCTAATTTCATTTTCCCAGAATTGATGACCATTTATTCCCAAAATTATAAAACATTTCTCTTCACACAACCTACATACCTATATATGTATATGTACTCACCCAGCAATAGATTCAATATAAAAATTAACATGATCAGCAGTTACAGTTCTGTGATGTGACATATCACAATGATTTGATAAAATTATTACTGGAATCTGACCTAAAATATTATATGCATTTATTTAAACTTTTTTGGATCAATGTTCTCTTCTGACAATACAACAAAATTAGGCACTAAAATTGACTGTTATAAAGTAGATTATATATGGTGTCCTAGATATGGAGGACCGTATGGGGATCTCCTTAATAGTTAGAAATACAAAATTGGTTAAGTAAATGGAAAAAAAGTTGAGTACTTAAGTATTAAAGAACTAATAAAATGATGTTCCGAAATTTTACAGATAATTTTTCATTTTCGAATTATATTTTGAAAAAAGTAAATTTTCGATTTTTGTTTTAATTTTTTTTCTGGCGTTAATATGAAACGTAGGGCAAAACTAATAAAACTTCTTTGTAGCAACTTTTAATGAACTTAAACATTACGTTATCAATTTTTTCCTGTCCTGATTTTTTTTATTGCAAATTTTTTGAAGCCCTTTTTATTCTGAATTCAACAGTGTACCACACATTACGGTTAAATTACGTTTTGATCCTTTTTCTGATCATTATTAAGAAATTTTTGCGATACAGACTTGTCTCCTAGAACATTCCATATATTGTTCCAGCTTTTGTAATTTAATGAAGAACATAACGAAGCATACTCAATTTTTAAAATTTTTTGTTAATTAAGGCTTGTAAATAAGAAAAATAATCAATTCATTACTGTGGAATGACATTCCAAGACCAGTCTACCACACATTATGGTTTAATTATGAAGGTTTGGAGCATTTCTTGACCATTATTAACAAATTTTAGGTTCATATAGCAAGCAGTGAGTTGAACATTTTTTAATTCCATTAAAGTAGTGAAATACATTTTATAGTTAGTGTATGAAACTGGGTATAAAACATTAATTCAATAACCAACCAATTAGTATTAACAATACACAACAAATAAATGAACAAAGGACATACCTACATGGATAATAAAAAAACCTCAAATCATTAGAAATTATGTTTGCAGGAGTTGTTCAAAAAGATTTCCGTCATTCTCTAAGCATAAATAGCAACTCTAGATGATTTTAATCATTGCTAATCATCTGGAAAAGAAATGTTTTTCAACAGTAATTAATTGATCATATTTCTTATTTACAAGTCATAATTAAAATAAGAAATTAAAAAGCTTGCTATGCTTCCTCGTATGCTTCATTATTTTCTTCATTAAATTACAAAAGCTGGAATAATGTATGAAATGTTCAAGGAGACAGGTCTGTATCGCAAAAATTTCTTAATATTGGTAAAAAAAAGACTCAAAACATAATTTAAGCATAATGTGTGGTACACTGTTTAATTTAGAATAAAAAGAACTTCCAAAATTTGACATCAAAAAATCGCGACCGTATTTAAAAAAATGAAGTTGATCATTGACCACGCTTCCAACGGGACGTTTCGATGCGATCGAACGCATCGGATGGAACCGCATCCACTCGAAAATTGCGTTATAAACGGGTAGAATTGAATTTTCGATCGGATGCGGTGGTTCAAGTCAATTCTATAACTTTTATGATTTGAGTTGACTGAAGCGGATGGAATATTATTTTTGGCGATAGGAACGGAATTGGAATAAATAATGGATTCAACTGACAGTTAACCCTTCAGCAGATGTTCTTTTTGTGGATAAACATAACCTTTAAATTTGTTGTATTTAGTATTTCAATTTTTTTTGTATATAATTGGAAATGTAAGTATCAAACCTAAATTCACTTGTTATCTCGTGAAAGAATGTTGTTGATTACTGTCGCGATTTTCGGTTGCTTTAAAGGTAAATAAGAATATATTTATTTCTTTCTTTTTATGCTCTTTCCCTATTTAATTTTAGAGAACTGAAATCTGGATTAGTCGATCCGCTGTAAAAATAGACGATAAATACGGGGTTCGTTTTTAACAACTTCCATCCGATCGGTTCCATCGGATCGACATTTTACGTTGGAAACGTGGTCATTGCCGCCCAAAGATGAAATGTCAAATAAAAATATTGATAATGTACTTTTAAAGTTCATTAAAAGTTGCTAAGTATAAAGAAGTTTTATTAGTTTTTCCATACATTTCATATTAAATAACGTCAGCAAAAAATTTAATCAAAAATTCGAAAATTTTACTTAGTTTTTTCCGAGGATTTTTCAAAATAACTCGAAAATGAAAAATCATCTGACGCAACCTTTTTCCCATTTACAACTACTATTAACAAGATCAAGATCCCCATACTGGCCCTCCTTATCTTGGATACAGTGTATATTTTACTATGTATTTATTATAAAAAATAATATAATCAAACCTAACCTGGAACTTTTGGTAACTCTCTTTGGACATAATCAAAAGTCCAACTTTTAGTTAAATCCAATACCATGATTACACCATTTGTACCTTTATAAACATCAAGAAATTCTGCATCTAGAGCTGCTTCTTCTGGCATATCAATTTGGGAGTTTTCAAACTTTAAACCTTCAAAATGTTTTTTCTTCTTTCCTAAAGAAAGACTTATATTTTTTTGATTTTATGACATAAAGCACACCTAATTTTTTTATACCTTTATCAACTACATCCCATACTTCGACTTTGACAATATCATCTGTAGCTTTGTAGTTCCATTGAATAGAAGTGACCTGAATCTCGTCAGTCGGAATATATTCTTCAACAAATTTTTTCCCTTGCAAGCGGTGGAACAGGCAAGTTTTTCCTACATTTCTGTCACCCTTTATGACGATTTTCACTAAAGAAAAAACACATTAGTTGTAAATTAAGAAAAAAATTTACCATACTTTTTAAGTATCTTAATTTCATAATTTAATTTTTAATTAATTATCTCAATCTCGGTGTAATAATAAATCATTGTCTAAGCGATTTTCTCAAGAAAATTAAGCAAAAATTAATAAGTAAGTACAACTGCTGAACTATGTTTAATGTTTAAATTCGGGTAAATTAGAATGAATAGTAGAAAACACTGAAAAATAGTTTAATTGCACTTAAATATGTTGTTTTGAATTAGAACTATATCACACAAGAAAATAAAATAATCTTCAGGATGTACACTGGATGTACCTACTTACTATTATACTGAACACCTTTAGCAAATTTTCTCTGTAATGAAGAAGACATTGTTTGCACTTTAGAGCTCTTAGCTCCGCCAGAGCCACTGGCTGGTCCATCCCCTTTGCTCGTTAGCCTTTTTATTGCAGAAAACATTTTAATTCCGCACTATGCTTAACTTTCTTCCATATGTTGCAAACCAAACACTTCAACTTTTACCATTATTTGTATTGATTTTTCAAACCCACGCTCATATTTAAAATCTGCTATAATTCATAAATTGACAACAAGGTTCTAATAAAACTAAAAAGAATAATCAACAGAGATCCTAATTTAGTATAAAATCTTATGTTTTCATCCAAAATACCTAATCACAATTAAAAAAAACGGGTTTGACAATCAGCTGTTTCGTGACATTTCTTAACACTCTTGACAACTTTTAAAAACCTTTTTTTTTCTGTGGAAGAGCCGTGTCCGTTCATTGACAGTTCTTCAAGAAAATCTTAAGGAATTTAAAGCGATGACAATGACGTCTATATATTTAGGTAGGGTAGGAGAACGAGATAACATGAGACGGGACTAGCGAAAGCTGATCCGATATAGTCAATTTTGTTAATTGAATCGGTCTAGTAGTAGTAGACTAATAGTTGATGATTGTTCTGTGTTAGTAGTTCATTTCCACAGTCTGCGGTCTGCCCCTCTTTTAGCCATTTTTAAATCAGCGATGAAGTCATGACCTAGTCAGACCATTGGGCAACACTGTCTCATTTAATCTTAATACTTTGATTTTTTAGGTTAAACATTGAGTATATGGAGCACCGTTGCCAAATAAGGTGACGTAGTCATGACTAGGTCACTGATTTAAAATCGCCTTTTGTATTTTTTGGTCTGCCCGCTTGAGTTGTCAAAGTCAAAATTGTAAGCACAGTGAAACATCACAGCTGTTAATTTCCAATTTCCTGACTCGTAAGGTAAGTGAAAAATTTAATTTATAAACTGTTTTCCCTGATTTGTGAATTGATATTCAGTATTTAGTTGAGGCGTTTTGGTTAAGGGCTTTGGTGATCTTTAGAGAGGTAAATCCTAAAACAGTCTTCGAAACTGCATGTGGCAATTATATATTTTTTTCCTAAAAGTTCATAATTTTAACGGTACTATACACAGGTCTATTTAAAGCAAGATAAATTTAAATATAATTTATTTTACGAATTTGATTTGGGCGAGTGATTCAATAGAACGGAATGTGTGTATAACACCTTCAAAAAAGTGCAACAGGGACATGTTGCAGTGTGTTTGTATGTTGTATGAATATTGGTTGTCAAATTTTATACACAGAAGGTAATGTACAGTAGTACAGTATGCTTTTTCGAAAGGAACAAAGTAGTTTAATTGCCAGGATAATATACATAATTTATGTCTTTATGTCCATTGCGAGTCATCGACTGTGAGTTCAGGTTTAATATTCTCATAGTTTGACTTTACTTTGCTTATTACGTTACAATAGACTTGGTTCTATTTAAATTTATACCAGAAATAGGTATAATCGTCAAGAACTTAAAAATATATACCAGTCTGTAAATAAGCATGGTATAAAGCACAAGCAGGGGCGAACATATGGGGGAGGTTCCCCCCCGTGGATGCTCGGAGTTGGCTAATTAGAGTATGAGTTGGCTACTAGGACCTCGTACCAAAAAACTGTCGACAGTTGAGTTTTGGGAAAATTTGCAAAAAGGTAGATAAAAAATACACATTTTGAATTTTTATCTTCTCATAGTTGGTTATTTTTCCCCCTCCTCCCCAACATAGGGCATTCAGTACGCTCCTGAGCACAAGTTGTCTTGAGGAGTTGCTTATTTGACTTTTAAAAACATGTCTCTATTTACAGCATGATCAAGATCCCATTTTTAGATGTTATAACTATTATTTCCAAATATTATGATAATTTCTTATTAATATTTTGTGCCATATTTTGTAGCTATGGCGAGCTCATTGGGTTTGGAAGATAAACTCAAAAGAGTAATTTATCTCAACAATGTTTTTCCTCAGTTTTTCGTTGGTAATCCTGATGAATACCAAAAAGATGAAACAGAGGATCGAAAAACTACTATGAAAGAGGCTGTAGAAAACAGTCTTAAGGACATGTTCTTAGTACTTGATGCAGCCAACACAGACAAAAACTTACCGCGCAGATCTGTAATGTTTTTGGTTTTGGGTAAATTAATGCATTGCGAGAACATAACACCTGAATTAAAAAGCAATATCACAGCTAAAGTATTGGAGTTGTGCCAGAGCGATGAAGACTTTTTTAATTTTATCAAGTACTACACTGAGTTGAGGACACAAAATAAAATGCCTTCTTCTGTTGAAAAACTTGTAAGGAGGTTTTACAACAACAAAAGCCCTTTGGAACTAGCACAATCAGTAGCAAAATTTCATTATTATCATGGATGGTCACATAAAGATTTAATCAAGTTGGCACATGTTAAATCTGAAACCCCACGTAAGTATTGAGGTTGTTAGAATAATTAGTCACTTAAAAAGTAGTTCAGCATCAGTCTAAGAATGAAAGAAGTTATAAAATAAGGAATTAAACTTTTAGTTTGAAATGTGAATAAAAAAGTATAAATGCAGAGTAGGTACTGCTATTATTGGATTACTGTCTTTTCATAACCCTAAGTTGTTAAGTCTTAGATTAAAATTAGATAAATAAGTAATATGTAATAGTTAAAAAACAATAGTACATTGTGGAACATAGGTACACAGGTAACACATAGGTACACAGGTAACACATAGGTACACAGACTGTTACACTATTACCAAATATAATAACTATATTTCCTCAATATGTTGTAAAATTATTACTTTACTATTAAGAGGTAGTATAGTTGTTCTGCGGAGAAATATATTTAAAATAGAAGAAGTCCATATAAACTAAGTTGGCTATATTTTGAGAAATTTTTGAAATGTGTGACTATCATTTTGCTCAAGAATAATACATATCTGCATATAATACCTAATGGACCTAATTTTAGTAAAGAACATTGTAATAAACTACATTCTTACAAAAAAACCGAACGAAACGGCGACCGAAGAACAGCGAAAAATTTTGGAAGTTATAAAAAAATCAGATGAGTTAAAAAGTGCAAAGGAAGCAGTAAATGCCATCCCCATTATATCAGAACAAAAGTTGACAATCAAGCAAGTATCAACTGGCCTGCACCAGGATGGAGAGGTAAAGTTATAGACAAAACTGCACCAACTTTAAAAATTATTTCATGGTTGCATTGAGTACATAACAATGTTTTTCTTTTTCACTTTCATCCGTGCAGATGTTTCTCCAAGAATCTTTATTATTTTAGGTATGGGCGGCAGCTTTAGAAAACATGTCCATTCAAGAAATTTTACCTTGTCTAGAAAAACTTTACAAATTAACCTTATTAAAGGCAAACACAACAGTTAGCAACTTTTTAATAAATCTTTTGACAGATTCCGAAAAGGTCAAAAGTAGTGGTGTTCATCCCATTGAAGTTTTCACTTCTATGAAGAGACTAGAAAAGGGAGGAAAGTAAGTAGTGTATAGACTTACAAAAGATGATAAACAACTTCAAAAAAACCTATTGTTTATATTATGTACTTTTTTCAATGTCAGGATAAAATACTAATTTAAGAATAATTTCATTAAAGTCTTTCTTGTGTAGGCCTATGGATCTTAAACTCATAAATCACCTACAAAATGAGAAAAAACTATCCGATGAAGAACTTAAAAAGGCTAAAACGAGAACAGAAGCGAAATGTCCACATGTTTTAAGTGCACTATTAAAATGTTTTAATTTGTCTTGCAATAATGTTCCACATACAAATAAAAGGTAATAAAATAGTTTTTTGTAAGCAAAAGTATTATTTTAATTGACTCAAATAATTTTTTACAGGTATTTGGTTACAATTGATGTTACAGATAAAGCCAAAAATTCATTGTGCATTGGAAGCAAAGTTTTAACATTTTTGGAGGCAGCAGTAGCATATACAATAGTGCTTTTAAGGGTACAAAAGGATGTTGTAATAGCTACTTATAACGACGACAAAATCAATCTTCTAAGTGTTGAAAAAAGTAAGTATAAAGAAATATTAATCCTGACAATAAAAACTATTCATATTGAACATTTTCTATATTTTTGATTTAATTTAATATTTTGGCTATAATAACCAAGATATTTTTTTCCAGAAATATCTTTCTCAGATCTCCTAGAAAAAGTAAAATCACAGACAAGCACGTACTCTCTAATCTATTCCCCAGTAGAATGGGCTACAAGTGAGAAGAAACACGTAGATGTTTTTGTTAATTTTATTCATAATGACTTCATTTCAAGTGTTCCGAAAGAAAAGAGGTCATGCAAGTCTGATTCAATAGTAAAATACAGGACAAAAGTCAATCTGGCTAAGGCAAAGTAAGTATATAAATATATTTTTATTTGGAACGAAACAATATTTAGGCATTGTTTACTCGGAAAAATAATCGAGAATTTCCTGTAAACACTAATTAGTCTCAATCTACACCTTTATGAGACGAAAATGTGTAATAATGCTGATGCCAAGAGGAACATTTAATATGTTGCAAGAAAATTTTATAGAATATTGCGGTTCTCCAAATGTCCTGTGAAATATTATATCGGTCAACACTGTCTTATTGTGGTTTTATAATAAATGTTGATTTCAGTAGCAAGGTTGGTAAATATCGTGATAGTTATGTTATATAAATATCAAAGTATTGGATATATATTTGATATTAATTTTTTAAAATTAACCTATTTCTTTATAGTAAACAAATAAAAACCATAAACTGTTAAAACATTTTTATTAAACATAAATAACAAATACTAGTAAAGAAAACTAAAAATAAACAAAGTAAATCAAAAAATAAACGCAACAGTAAACAAAACAAATCACTCGCGTGAATAGTATTATAATTAGAGTTTAACAAATGGGGGTAATTCCAGAAACGGCTTCTAACCTAGTTGGAAATAAAATTAGGATTCGATTTGAAAATAAAATACAAATATTTATTTACCCACATTGTGTTATTTGAAAGTGCGAGATACGAAAATATCATACAGGGTGTCTGAAAAGTCTTAGCATGGGCAAATATCTTTACTATTAATAAAGATAGCAACACCAAATTTTAGTTGTACCTTATTGGTTAGTAAATCTACTTTTTTACGTAATTTGACTCTTTCAACCCCCTTGGGGGGTTACGCTAGCGAGTTGAGGTCCAAAATTTTGGATGCAAACCTATGCCGTGTGGCCTCTTCGTTTAAAAGTCTTCAAAAAAGAAACATTGTTTTAGTATTTTAGTATTTATTTATTATTGTAATTCATTTTTAAATGGCAAGCCTATAAAAATTATAACTCGTAAATCGTATAATCGGGCGGGGCACAAGTCGACCATTAGTCGGCCACTTGTGCCAAACAGTACAAGTCGGCGCTGCTATTTTTTGTTTTGTAGGGCACTTTTTTCTAACTTTTTCCAACTTTACTTCTTCATTTGTCGTTTTTATATGTTTTGTTTTTTGACATCTGCGCAGTAGACCAAAATGCGTACCACGCGCAAGCCGAGCGTGCTAGACATGCGCACGGAATTTCAGGAGTTGGACTTTGGTGTCTACATTTGAACCCATTCATTTTTCAGAATATATCCAGTAGTTAAGGTACCACTACGTATTTAACTTTATAACTTTGTTCCCAAGTTTTTTTCGACTTTATTTTTCATTTTTTGACATCTGCGCAGTAGACCAAAATGCGTACCACGCGCAAACCGAGCGTGCTAGACATGCGCACGGAATTTCAGGAGTTGGACTTCGGTGTCTACATTTGAACCCATTCACTTTTAAGAATATATCTCCAGTAGTTAAGGTACCACTGCGAATTTAGACAACAAAGTACATCCCCTGAAATTTCGTGCGAATGTCTAGCCCTCTTGGTTTGCGCGTGGTACGCATTTTGATCAATGGTAAAACTTTTTCCCCAAGTTTTTTTCGACTGTATTTTTCGTTATTTGCCACCGCGCAGATAGCAAAAAAAGAAAAATAAAATCGAAAAAACTTGGGAAAAACGTTATAAAGTTAAATACGCAGTGGTACCTTAACTACTGGAGATAGATTCTTAAAAGTGAATGGGTTCAAATGTAGACACCAAAGTCCATCTCCTGAAATTCCGTGCGCATGTCTAGCACGCTCGGTTTGCGCGTGGTACGCATTTTGGTCTACTGCGCAGATGTCAAAAAACAAAACATATAACAACGACAAATGAAGAAGTAAAGTTGGAGAAAAGTTAGAAAAAGGTGCCCCACAAAACAAAAAATAGCAGCGCCGACTTGTGCTGTATGGCACAAGAGGTCGACTAATGGTCGACTTTTGCCCCGACCGATTATACGATTTACGAGTTATAATTTTTATAGGCTTGCCATTTAAAAATGAATTACAATAATAAATAAATACTAAAATACTAAAACAATGTTTCTTCTTTGAAGATTTTTAAACGAAGAGGCCACACGGCATAGGTTTGCATTCAAAATTTTCGACCTCAACTCCCTAGCGTAACCCCCCAAGGGGGTTGAAAAAGTCAAATTACATAAAAACGTAGATTTATCAACCAATAAGGTACAACTAAAATTTGGTGTCGCTATCGTTATTAATAGTAAAGATATTTGCCCATGCTAAGACTTTTCAGACACCCTGTATGATATTTTCGTATCTCGCACTTTCAAATAACACAATGTGGGTAAATAAATATTTGTATTTTATTTTCAAATCGAATCCTAATTTTATTTCCAACTAGGTTAGAAGCCGTCTCTGGAATTACCCCCATTTGTCAAACTTTAATTATAATATGTACTACAATATAAACCTTCAACAAAAACTATCCAGTCAAAATTATCTTTTTTTGTTTTTTTTTTCTACCGGATTTTTGTGCATTTAAATAAAATGTCGATTTTCTAGCTTTCTCATTTCCAAGCCTATTACGTAGTTTCGACTGTACCATCCTAAATGATGAAAATATTCTTTCAAGAGTTGCGGTGGTCCCAATTGCACTAAACAGCTGTTCACATAAGGACAGAAAGTTCTATATGAAATTTATCTTGTAAATACAAGGAGATTCATGGAAGTGAATTCGGGGAATCACATAAATAAACGCGCCGATCGGCATTCGACGCTCTGCATAGGATTGTTGACACTGTTGTCATTTTTTACTTTTTAATGTATAGTAATTTGATTTTTTTATTTTTTTTATGTATATATTAAACTATAAATATTGTAATATATATCAGATATATGTTATTGATATATATATATATATATATATATATATATATATATATATATATATATATATATATATATATATATATATATATATATCATACCAACCTTGTGTAGCCAAAATGAAGGATTGATAAATCCTTAAATATTGCTGGACAAACATGGCAAATTTGAAAACATTTTAAGTAATGTAAGATAACCCACAGTGCAGCAGTTTTCAACGTAACTTTGGTTTTGCCATTTAAAACTATTTCTCAAATGTCCACTAAAAAGACTGACCAAAATTTTTAATGGTACGATTTTTAAGCATAGCTTTCGTATACCTACTTACAAACTAAGAAAAGCTCTTGATGTCATTGTGTAGATGGTTATTTATGTCACCAATTCAGAAATGTCTCATTTTGTATCGAGAGTTTAGGAAATGAAATTTATATTTCCTAAATGGTTGAAAACTATTTTCATTTCTTATTTAGTTAAGACAAGTAAGATGTTTGGTAACTTCAGTCAGTTTCGAGAAGTGACATTTTCCGTGTCAAAGTTGTTCTTATTACACTGTGAGAGCCTCACACTAAAACATTAATTACTTAGCAACAATACCACATGTTCCCATTTTTGTTTCAGACTAATTAACTTTGGTTTAGTTAACAAGAGTTTGCCGTTACATGCAGACATGCCTCCAAATGTCCTTGACATTTTAGGCTTTGACGTGATCGCCTGCAAAGTGGCCGAATGTTTTTCTCGAGGTGTTTTTTGTTAAGAGAATACTACTAATAAAATATGATCTATAGTAACATTCAGGGAATGAAATTTGTGAAAAATTAGTAGAATATTTGATTAACACATTCAGTGTCAAATCCAGATATTTTTTCCGGGGGAGAATAAAATTTATCTTTAGGTAAACTATGCTTTAAGCAAGTCAATTTCTGTATTTTACAGACATTTCCCGGGGGGAAATTTTCTTGCTCCGGGGGGAAAATCCCCCGGGCTACCCCCTCAATTCATCCCTGAACACATTCCTTTCAGGCTTTGTTTACATGGGAAGCAGGCTTTCCAGTAAGATTTCCTATATCTATTATTAACTTAGTATGTTGCTATAGAGCATATTTTTACACTGCAAATATTATTTCAAACTGAGATATGGTTTCCCATCCATAAAGAAGGTGTTCGTTAATATTATAAGTCATTTTTAACCATAGATTTAGTAGTTCAATGATGGTTAAATTTTAGGTTAAGAGCACTTACTAATAGCTCTCTTTATAAGACTTAAAAATATCGTTTAGGTAAACCAGTCAAACTGGCTTTTTATTACCAATAAATTCAGAAGTTTCGTGCCAATATTAAAAGTTAATATAAAAAGTTCCTTAATAATTACAAAAAAGTATTTACTACCTAAAGAATGTTGTTTATAGGTTATGTCTTCATAAGCGATTCATTAGGAAATATATTTTTCTCGCCATTTGATGTTCCCTAACGGGACAGCTCTGGCACTGAAATGCTGTTTATTGGTCATCAGATATTCTTTTATTATTTCAATCTTTATTGGTAGTATTTAAGCTGGTTCGTTTTGAGAAAACTAAAATAATGTCTAGAGAAATAGTAAAGAACGTTTATAGGAAACCTAAGAAAACTTACTTGTCCGTATTCCTCTGAAATACTTGCTGATATATTATTAATATTGATTGTGGATGTGCGCGAATACGTCTGGGAATACTGGACCGACAGGAATGCTTTACATTTAAATAAATTATGTCCTGTGAGCTGGTCCCCTATATTTACCAGTCATGTAACAGTGATCTGCAACTTTGCTATTCAAAATGTATTTATATATAAATTTATGAATATGGCAGTCACTTATAACTAATATCATGGTGATAATTAATTAATTTATTAGTCGGTTTATAAATTGTAGGATAACTATGAATATTACGAACATTTTTGTTAAAAATTTATAAAAACTTTTTAACAGTTTAGTAACACTATTCGATATACTTTTATTAATAAAACAATATGCTCATCAGCTAAACCTGAATTTTATCATTTGAATGCTGACGTCATAAATCAGGGCATGTTATGTTGTACTTTACGATAATAAAAATAATTCTGAGGTATTCCATAATTTTTTAACCGATAAAGAAAAACCTATTAACGTTTAATTGAATTTGAAAAGGAACTCTAAAATGTGGGTTTGACTTTACTTGTGTGGTCGGCGCAATCGGCCTTTTGAATTTAAAAACTCTAAAACGTGGGTTTTATTTTACATGTGCGATGGACGCAATCGGCATTTTACGGCCACATCTGCTAAAGTGTCAGGTGACAGCATTTGAAACCTTTATTTTTAATCAAGTAACGATTTGACGAACCTACAGTGTTGCAGCATATGAAAAGTTTAGCTAATTCATTGTATTTTAAGCACTTTTGACCATTTTTAAAAATAAATTTAGGTAAATGATGTAAATAATGCCAAATACAAGCTTTTTTAATTATTACGGATGCTAGCAGTATGTTAGAAAGGAACAGAACACAGCGATTGTATTAAATCTCGTTGAATTTAAGAACTCGTCTATAAATTTATGTACAGATTCACTAAAAAGGTTTAAGATTTAGTACTGGTTTAAATTAAGATCTAGTTCTAGTTGATCAGTTTAGACGGGTTTTTGTCCTGTCGTTTAACTCGTCATTAAAAACTTATGAGTTATTGTAATATTTTAGCGATTTGCTGGATTTTCAAATGATTTTTATCTTGTGTTGCTAGAATAAGTTTAGTTCTGTTATTGTGGAAAGTGCATACTAAATTTGCCCTGTTTTTAATATATTTGATAGAAAAATAGAAACAAATTCATACTATCAACTTAGATGTCTTATTCTTACACTTGTCAGTTTAAAACTTTTGTATGTCAAATTCGACCGGTCTAGCGTTGGATCAATTTTCCGTTAAATTTTAAAAGTGGCAATAACAATATCCTACTGCCTTTTCCAAGGTCCTGGTGTTGCTAACGGTATAGTGAATTTTTTTTTTATTGAAAGGCATGGATAAACGTTTTAAAATATTTATAATTAATTGCTTTATTCTGTTTTAACTTAAACCGATTAAGCAGCTAAAACGGTTTTATTAAAGCTTTTATATATAAAGCATGGGTAGCAAAAGGCATAAGAATAATTTGAGAGAAATTATATATATTTGCGGAGACCTTATTTTGTGTTTTTATGTTCTAAAAAATAGTTAACAAATATAAAAAAGAATTTGGAAAATTAGATTTTGCATTAATCTATGCAATGGCACCAAGATCAAAATTAAGTGAAGGAATCAATTACTTTGCAAATGATAATGATACTTTACAGATTTCTATCGGTTCAAACAGTGCAATCAGGATTAATAATATATCCCCAAACACCTCAAGGAATATGGACCGCGAGTACCCAGCGTAATAATTTGATACTAGATAAAGTTGTCTATAGGTATTATTTTTATATTTGATATTTGTACTTGCTTCGTATATATAAACAGTACCACAAGAATTTAAAATGTAAGAATAATTTTCTGTGTTCTTAAGAAAAAACAGTGCTAAATTCTGACTGCCATAAAACTAGACATGGAAATAGTGCTTATTTTTAAAGATAAAAATTAATTTTACCAAATATCCATATGCAAACCGAGGTCTATTAATTGTGCATATTCTAAAGCAAGTTGTATTGTTTCAAAGATTAACGCCATTGTATGGGTTTATTTTCTACACAATTTTTAAATTTACTATTTTTGCATTTAAGCTAGATTACTGGTCAACAAAATATTAACTTCTGCTTCTGGTTATCCATAAAACGATTTATACAATTTTTAAAAGAATATATAGGGTGTCCTAAAAGGTATGGTCAATAATTTGGAATTGAGTAGATTGGTTAAAAATAAGGTCAGAATTTCCTGTACCGAGCTTCAGCCCCCTAAATGGGGGGCCCAGAAGATGGTTTTTGATATATGTTTTCGAAACCTTTGTAGTTAAAAATTTGAAATTTAGACATTTTGGTAAACTTTGTCCACTGAACAGAACTGTGGTCTAAAAAAGTCGGTATTTAGAAAATGTCGCCAGAAGTAGGGGACAGTCGGGTAAAAAGGGCTATAACATTTTTTACATTGACTTTTATACTTTTTCAGATTAGAAAAATCTGATATTTTTTTACGAAAAATAAGGTATTTTTAACAAGACATGATTGGATGCGCCATTTTCGAGATAAATTAAAATGTTTAATTAAATAAATTGCTTATTAATTAATAATTAAACTTATTACTTAATAATTAATTATTACTTAATAATTAATTATAAATTAAAATATTAATTAATTAAATTATAATTAATAATATTAAATTATTGAGTTGTTTATTTTTTTAAAGAAATTAATTTCATACATAAATGTTAGCGTGCTTATAAGATTAAAACAACCACTTAAAAATAAAATTTTTAATTTAATTTATAGATACAAATTAAAAACTAAATAAAGTTTTAAGGGTGTAATAACAAAACGATGAAATAAAATAAGGTTTTAGCTATGGGATATGTTCAGTATGGGCACCTTGTGCAGCTACTCACTTTCTTAATTTAATGCGACATGCTCTTTAAACTTTAAAAATCATCCCAGGATTATTTATAATTGCAGCGCAGAGGAGTGAAACATAATTCTATCTAATAATTGTTCATTTGTTGTCACGGGGTTGAATAAAAGAAACTTTTAAGACAACTTTACAGAAGAATTTAGGAAGATTTAGGTCTGGAGAGCGAGGTGGCCAAAATGCAGACCACCCCGACCTACCCCCTGATTGGGAAACGGATTATCTAAATAGTTTCTTACTGCGTTGCTAAAATTTGGCGGAGCACCATCGCCGTCGTGCATAAACCACATATTGTTTTGCACTTTTAAAGGAACTTCTAACAAATTATATAGGTAAGTGATCTTGAACAAAATCCAAATATTTCCCCATTTAATTTTCCATCGATAACGTAAGGACCGATTAAATGGTTTCCAATAATACCCATCCAGATACTTATCAACAATCGATATTGATTTCATAACAACATAACAATCACAACATGAGGGTTTTCCTCCGCCCAGTAGTGGAGATTATGGGAATTGATAATACCATTCCTATAAAATCCGGATTTATCACTAAAGAGTACTCTGCTTACAAACCTATTATCCTCACGTTGCATTTGCATAAACCAATTAGCGTATTCTAGCCGGGCAGGGTAATCATCAGGTGACATAGCATACACTTTATGGAAATGGTAGGGATGGAGCAATTGCTCCTGAAGTACCACATGCACTAAAGATGTTGATGTACCTATGAAGTGGTATTGCAAGTTTTGCGAATTGTTTCAAATCACAATTTTCTTTATGTGGCTCTAAATAATATAAAAAAATAATGAAAAAGGGTAATTTATATTTCTTTCTTAAATGGCGGGAACAAAATAAAATAAATTAAATTGAATGAAATTTAAGATTTGTTTATCTTAGTAAATAACATAAATTAGGGTTCTTTCAAATGTAAAGTAATTTTTTATTTATATCGAAAACGAGGCATCCAGTCGTGTCTTACTAAGAGCACCTTTTTTTCGTAAAATATTTTTTTTTAATTTGGCATAGAAGAGTATAAAAGTCAACTTAAAAAAAATAGACCCCTTTTTACCCGACCGTCCCCTACGTCTGGCGACATTTTCTAAATACCGACATTTTTAGACCACAGTTCTATTCAGCGTACAAAGTTTAACTAAATGTCTAAATTTCAAATTTTTATGTACAAAGCTTTCAAAATTATTTAGCAAAAACCTTTAGGGGGCTGAAGCTCGGTAGCAAGTGGTCATAGGAAAAAATTTTATAGGAAGTTATGACCTTATTTTTAACAAATCTACTTAACACAAATTATCGATCATACCTTTTAGGACATCCTGTACATAAATAGTATTTTGATACTATTATCATTTTCAACTTAGCTGTAGTTTTTTGTGGATTTAAATATCAAGATTTTGTAACTTTACTTTTCATTCTTCTCTTTTCTAGTGACATTGCTACATACGCAACAAATGCTGTTCGGGTCGCTTTCACTAGCGCGAGCCATTATCGTATTTGGCAATGGCACAATTTAAATTCAAAGTTTATAAGAAATAAATCAATAAAAAAATGTTGCGTAACTAACTACTCACGGACAAAAACCTTGTTAACCAGTGAATTGGTGTTATTGAAGGAGTACTGTGTAGACCAGAAATCTAATGTAATTATGATATTAGTTTGCTGAATATCTGCAATTTTTGTTGTAATTTGGTACCGATTTTTTTTTAAAATACTACATGGTGACCAGCTAGCAAATGTTATTTCAATACCAGTGATAAACGTTTATAGACATCGGATTCAGTGCAGTTGATTATAATACAGGGTTTCATGTCTTTAATGCTTGCTTTGCAGCCCGGCGCTCCAAAACATAGAAGTTAGGCTGAATCTATAAGCGCTATTTCTACAGTAGCGTCACCTTAACATATTTTCCTTATTTTTCTTCAGTACGCAACTTTGTTGTTAGGTAATTTTTATAACAAAATGGTAATTAATCTATCATTAGTGTAGTTTATATAAAAAATTAAAAAAAAAAATAAAAATGTAAGTACAGTCCTTTTAATATTTAATTTTAAGATACAGTATGGTGCCTTTATTGTCGAAATCTCAAAACTCTAATAATAGTATCGCCCGAATTTGTTTTTTTTTTCTTTGATCTTAATGTTTTATCTTAAAATATTTGTAAGTGGATGTGTTTTTTAAGTTTCCATTACTCTGCATATAAACTTAAACGAAATTTCGTTCATGGCTGTGTTTTTATTACCTCATATATTGTTGACCTAATGATAAAATACATGAAGTAGCAAGTCTTTCTATCTACCAAACTTTTGATAATTTTAACCTAGTAATGTAATGGAAATTTAAAAAAAAAAAATAAAATTATGTAAACAGTCAAGGGACGAAGCATAGTTACTTCTGGGATTAACTCATAATTAATAAGTATTGCACTCTCAGTACCTGACCGAATCATCAGATGACGATGGTATCTTTCTAGCTCGGCTAAAAATCCAACGGCAAAAATTACCTTCCCTGCATACATTTTTTAGACCTAGCCTAGGGTAGAGTTAAAATTGATTAGCGACAAAGGTGTTTTGGTTGGTGGGTTCAATAGAACTGCATCTCGAATTGTTTGGATTTACTTGTCTGACAATCCATTTTTTGAGAAAATCTGAAGAAAATTCTGGAGCGATATATGGGAGGTGTTAACTAATCACCCCCTCATGATCAATCAGGCAGAAAAATCAAAGCTGTATAAGACATCAACAGCTTCTTCGTTGAGTTGCCTGCCATAAACAGAAGAACTAACAGTCACTGCAGTGACGAGCTCTATGGGGTAACTATTTCCACAGGGATTGAAAGCATTTTCCCTGATTTAAGCCACAACCGGTTTTTTGGCCGTAGTAGAGGGCTTGAAATAGATCCAGTCACAGTGAACCTAACCTAGCTTTGAGAACACCTCTTGCAACAGTTTAAGTCGCTGATACATTCAGTAATCCTAGAAGTGACAAATATGACTGCTTATTGTATGAAATAAAGACAACTGCTTGGACCTTTGACTAATAGTTTTTTACTACGCATGCAATGAGTCTATCGAGACTAAATTTAAATACACACTAACAACTTGAAATTTGGCCGATAGAAATGCCGTATTTCACGTGTACGTAAAATGTTTCATATACGATCTTTAAAGTAATTTTGGTGGGGTCTACAAATAGATATCAGGTCTAAAAGTGGTTAAAAAATCAGAAGTGTCATGAGGCTTATATTAAACATGTATCAAGTAAAAAAGGCCAAATTTTTGTTTGTAAATGTTAATGCTGTAATCTGTAATGACGATTATAATATAATTAACGTACACACGATGGTTTTTACCTAACAGTCGTAGATGAAGGTTTATTATTCTTCAAGATGTCGGATTAACAAATGTGTATAAAACAGTTATTTTGAAGAATAATAACACTATTTAGATATTGTAGCAGCTCTCCAGTTTTCATAGTTTAAATTTAAAGATTCTACATAAATATTTAAAAATCGAATAATTTTCTTTGTGATATTATGATTCTTCAAGATTGCGGATTAAAAAATATGCGTAAACAAGGGCGTAGCCAGGATTTTGAGCAGGGGGGGGGGGCAGAATTAGGTGACCGGGAGGGCAGATTTTCTGGACCCCAAGGACGCAACGTAGTAGTACGTAGTCTAGTTTTTTTAGTTTTTTTGTAAAGAAATATAAAAAAAAACATTATTTAAAAAAAAATATATTCATAGATAATGTATAGTATATAGTACATACGTATTATTATTGCAAATTAGAAACTCGAATCAGTTAAAAAAGAAAATAATGAATACCTGCTAAAACAGAACATCGCTTAACAAAAAGAATGTTTAAAATTTATCTACATTTTATTTTTGCGAAACATTTTATGAAAACAAATTATTTTGCAAAAAAAACAATAAATTGTTTTCATAATAAGCCGGTAAAAGTTTGCGGTTTTATTTAAAATAAATTGAAATAAATTTAAAAAATTTGAAATTATGCTCAAATTGTCGATTATGGTGCAGGTATAGTATAAGATATTGTTAGGCCAATTTTTTAAGAAAAATTATATTACAATTTGATACTTATTTTATATCTGAGATCTGCGTGAACACAAACAGAGTGAACAGGAACAGCGCACGGCAGCCACCTTTAATTAAGTTATATAAATTTTAAATGTAAACTTAAAAAATATTTGCGTGGGGTAGGATTGGAAGAATGATTAATTTTAATCAAAATTTCTACCCATTTGTGCCAACTAGTATGTTCCCGTAATTTTTAATTCCTTTGGCTATTACAGTTATTGCTATTGTACTTGTTATTACAATTCTTTACTATTGTACTTTTATTTTTCTTTCGCACAAATAAATGTATTTATTATTATTATTATTATTATTAATTAACAGCAAAAGCTTTCTTACCACTTCACACGTTTGCGCCACATGCAGCAGTGCTGCCATTTCGGTAAAATTGTACTGAATTCAGTACAAAGTGGCCAAATTCAGTACGTCAGTACTGATCTTGGAAAAACCACTAATTTTAGTACGAACTTTCAAAACGAAACTAAAACCAAATAAGCACAAAAAATATTGAAAAATTATTGTGACTGAAAATATATTATGAATTAAGTTTAGTGGCTTTTCGATTGATGAAATTAGTGTGATACGAGTACTACTTACTCTTTCTTGTACTTTGTGTCGTTAAAGAAAATATAAATTGCCTGAATATAACTACGATGGAGTTCTGTAAACAAATATTAAAAAACAATACTTGTTTTTCATTGGAGGCTGCCGTTGAATTGATCGATTGACAAAAAAATCTGAGGAAATAAACTGATGGTAATACATAAAACTACTGATTTTTTAAAATTTGTAATTAAGTAGTATACAAGTACCGATTGTACCTGCCTATTGGTATAAATTAAAACTTTTTATATAATGTTAATAATTTAATACTATTTTTTATTTTTGAAAAAAAAACAGTGTTTTATTTAACCACCCTCAATGATTTTAAACTGCAGAGAAAGCTATTTTAAATGTTTTAAATTCTTAAACGTTTCGATTTTTGAATCTTCTGTCCTACATTCAGTACGCTTTGAAAATCAGCTGCGACAGCACTGACCGGCAGGCGCCGCAGCTGACTGCTGATTTAGGTATAAGACGTACAGGAAATTTGAATGGCACATTGGTAAATCTTGGCTTTTTGCTCATGCCAGGGGGGGGCACGTGCCCCCCCCCTGCCCTCCCTTGGCTACGCCCTTGTGCGTAAAGCAGTTCTTTTGAAGAATAATAACGTTATTTGAATATTGTAGTAGCTCTCCAGTTTCTATAGTTTAAATTTAACGAATCTATTTAAAAATCAAATAATTTTCTTTCTGATTTCTTAATAGAATCATCTAGAATGCTATAACTGAGATGGAGTTCTTTTTAAGGTTATAGAAAATATCTGCATACCTGTTATGATATAAAACTATTTAAAATATTCTGCTGTGATAACAATTTTTATACTATAGGCTCAAAACTTTATTGTGCTAATACCATCTCAGTTAATAGTGCAAATCAAGAGAATGAGATAAATAAATTTGAATAATTGGCCTAAGTAAAAATCAGGTACTAGATTGCGTATTTCACTAAGAGTACTAAAAATACAAAATCAGGTAATTATACCATTATAGATTACTTTTACCACTAGTTTCGAGCAAATGAGGTGGCCACAGTATATACTAAGACTAATGCTTATTATTTGAGGTCTTGGAAATTTTGTCTAAATTGGAAATGCAAAAGGAAGTGTCACTGGATTTATGTTCGATTTTAAGAGTTAACCCGATTCTCCCATTTGGATATTTCTAGAATATAATATACTATTTAACTTGATATTTTTCTTTAAATTTTGTCAGTTGACTTGTAGGAATTTAAACATGCAGTAAATGGAAAAATTTAGTTAGTAAATTTTTTACTCCTAAAATGTTTTAAAGAAATACTAAATAGAAAGGTAATAGACAGACATTCGGGCACTTCCCTTGTGTAATGGTCTATTGTACATTTATGCTGTGTTGAATGAAGATTCATTATTATAGTTGAAATTTTTATATTGTGATTTTTGCAAGCGCTTCTTTTTTGATTACTTTTCTTATATTTTTGTAGTTAAAGTAACATGGTAAAATAAAAATTTCGAAAGTATTAGTGACTTTTTATGTAGTACCTACTTACCCACACTTTTTTCTGTATTTATAGTATCGAGGACAAATAGTTTGAACAGAAAGTTTTGCCGTTGTCTTTATTGGGGCGCTAGGCCCCTAGATTTTTTCTAGCTCGAACTCTAGGATTTTTCTGGATATTGGGTTGTAACGAATTCATTGCTTTTGCAGTCTTTTCTTTACCTTTTTTTTTTTTTTTTTTTTTTCTCCTTGGGCTCCGTCCGAGACCGGAAGCACTGCGGCCACTAGAGGCCTATTGTGCCTACCCAATAACTTTTGTTACACCCACTCTGTTATCCCAGTTTCCTGCACAAGCCTGTACAGGTCCACAAGGGAGCGGGTGATCAATTCCTCCGGTTCTAACTTTGGTTGCCCGAACAGTTGGTGGCGCTTGCGATCTAGTGACTCGCAATTATATATAATGTGCTGAACTGTTTCCCTGTCCCTACCGCATAGTCTGCAGCTAAGGTCTCCCTGGTACAGTTTCATTTTGTTGAGAAGGTCCTTTACAGCCATATGTCCTGTTAGTACCCCTACGATTGTCCTCAACTGGATCCTGCTCAGATTTAGCAGTTGCCTGGTGAGTCTAGGATTGGGATTTCCTATAGCGGCCTTGCTGTGGTTCAGTCCCTGTACTCCGTTCCAGTGGACTTTGTGTTGTTGTTTGATCCATCTGTTTACCGCCTCTCGTGCCGTGCACTTTGGCACCCCGAGAGATGGTTCTGGGCCAATGTATGGTGTAGCCGATCCCTGTCTAGCAAGTTCGTCGGCTTTTTCGTTACCAGTGATGCCCTTGTGTCCCGGTACCCACATGAGCTTCACTGAGTTTCTGGCAGCTAGCGCGCCAAGATCGTTTATGCACTCCCATACCAGTCCCGAAGTGACTCTGTGGCATGAGAGTGCCCTCAAAGCGGCCTGACTGTCTGAACAGATATAGATCCGCTTATTTGAATAAGCCCTCCTATTGTTTTCCAGCGCACATTGTAAGATGGCGTAGGTTTCTGCTTGGAATACCGTGGGGTACTTCCCCAAGGAAAAGGACATGTCCCTCCTTGGTCCGACCCCATGTACTCCTGCTCCGGTTCCCGCTTCGGTTTTTGATCCGTCGGTGTACCATATGATTGCCCCCGGAGGAAACTCTGGGTTTGTCGAAGTCCATTCCCTGCGATCCGCTATTACTACCTCGTAGGGGATGTTGTATTGGAATTTTGGAGTCATGTAGTCCGATCTCATTTCTAAATCGGGCCCTCCAATCTTCTCTCTTATGAGTTCATGTCCCGCCCTTTTCCGTAATGAAGAGGGCAGAGTGTTTTGCAGTCGATAGAGACCCATCCTCGCCTCTCCCTGGATGACCAGGTGCAAGGGAGGAAGGTCTAGGAGATTCTCCATCGCTGAGGTAGGGGTCGATCTCATTGCCCCTGTAATGCCCAGACAGGCTAGTCTTTGCAGACTGCTGAGCCTGAGCATTATTGTTTTCTGCGTTGCCTTGGTCCCCCAGACCAAGGCTGCATAAGTTATTGCGGGTTTCACCACTCTGGTGTACAGCCAGTGCACCATCTTTGGTGAGAGACCCCATGTTTTCCCATACGTTCGTCTGACCACCGCAAGGGTGATTTCCGCTTTTCGTATGGTTTTATCCACATGCTTGTTCCAGGTAAGTTTTGAGTCCAGTGTTACCCCCAAATACTTTACCTCTTCCTGCAGTGGAATTGTGACTCCTCGCAGGGTTAGAGGACCGAGCCCCTCCTTTTTCCTGCGGTTAGTGAACGGGACGATGACAGTCTTGTTTGGGCTTACATTAAGTCCTTCCTGTCCTACCCATTTTTCCACTACGGCGAGGGCGCTCCTCATGCAGTCCCTCACGGTTGTGTTGAATTTTCCTTGAGTCGTTATGACCAGGTCGTCTGCGTAGCCCAGGATCGAATAACCCCTTTGGCTTAGTTCTTTTAGAAGCCCGTCCATTACCAGGTTCCAGAGGAGGGGAGAAAGAACCCCCCCCTGAGGGCATCCCCCTGCCACCCGGGCTGCCAAAGTTTCACCGAGTAGATCTGTATAAATTACCCGGCTTTTAAGCATGCTTTCTACCCATCTGCAGCAGGTCTCATCTAGCCCGATGCCCCTGATTGCTCTGGATATAGATGTGAAGGATGTGTTGTCAAACGCTCCTTCAATGTCCAGAAATGCTCCGAGAAGCACTTCTCCGTTACCTATCGCGTTCTCCACTCTGCTAACTAGCTGGTGGAGTGCTGATTCGGTCGACCTTCCTGTTCTGTAGGCATGCTGGTCTTGATGAAATGGTCCGTCCCCCATTATAGCATCCCTTATATGCCTATCTAACAGTTTTTCTAGTGTTTTTACAACAAAGGACATTAGACTGATGGGTCTGAATGCCTTGGCGACCGAGTAGTTGGGACGTCCATGTTTCGGTATGAATACCACTTTGGTCAGTCTCCAGATCCTCGGTATGTGACCTAGGGCCAGACTGGCCCTTAGTATGTGACAAAGCTTGCTGACAAGCAGGTCTGATCCCTGCTGTAGCAACGCTGGACAAACTCCGTCTGGACCCGGAGATTTGTAGGGTTCAAATGAGTTTATAGCCCATTTTATTTTTTCAGGGGATATCACCTTCTTAGCAGCCTGCCAGTTGTCCCTATGAGCTCTGTTAGGAGCTTCATTAGGTCCTCCAAATCTCCAGGCTTCAGGTGTTTCCTTTATGATTTTGGACCCAGGGAAGTGAACCCGAAACAGTTCGGTCATTGTTTCCTTCCCCGTTAATGTTTGCTCTCCATTCTCAGTGACAAGAGAGTTGATTGCAGGCTGAGTGTCCTTTGACAGTATCTTTGCGAGTCTGGCACATTCTGGAGTGCTTTCAATAGCCTCGCAGTGCCTTCTCCAGGATGCTCTCTTGGCCTTTCTCAGCGCTATGTTGTATTCAGTAAGGGTAGCCCTATACGCTTCCCAGTTGCCTGATCGTTTTGCCTGATTCCAGTTCTTTCTTACTTGTCCTCTTTTGGCCTCCAGGTCTGGTCCCCACCAGGGGACCTTCCGGGAGGAATTTGATGTAGTTTGAGGACAATTTGCTTCGAATGCCGAAATGGCCGCGTCCGTCAATTGATCCGCTACCAGTTCGAGGTCCGTCACGTTATTTATTACCTCTTTAAGCCCCTCCAGGTTACGTTCTAGGTCTACCCGATAGTTACCCCAGTTCGTTCTGCGAGGGTCGCGATAAGAGTTAGATTCCCGTTTTATACACGTTATTTCGAACCGTATATGTCTGTGGTCCGAGCAACTCTCTTCCTCAGACACATGCCAGTTTTTAATATAATTGCCGACGTAAGCCGTTGATATAGTTATATCTAAAACCTCCTGCCTTTGCCCCGTTACAAAAGTCGGATTATTACCTCTATTCATAATGTCTAAGTTATTTGCCATTAGGAATTGAAAGATGTGCTCACCTCTTTGATTGGTGTTAGTGCTGCCCCAGATGCTGTGGTGTGCGTTTGCATCACACCCGATGATCAGCTGCGATCCACTTCCTCCGCAGTCTCTCACCAGTTCCTCCACAGCGCTGGGTGGTGGCGCTTCCGGGTCATCGTATGGGAAATAAGCCGATCCAATAGTGATATTCTTCGGCCCACCTCCCTCCGTGGTTGCTAGTCTTACTGCCACGAGATCCCTGAGACAGAACTTAGCCAGTGGCAGCATCCTTATATTCTTTTTAATTAAAATGCAGGTTCTCGGTCGGTCGGTGGTTCTATTGTAAACCAATTCACCACCTACTCCCGAGAGACCTTTTATTTTACCTTGGTTGACCCAAGGTTCTTGAATGAGGGCGATGTCGCAGTTCTCCATCACCCTACACAGGACAGCCGAGGCTGCCCTGCTGTGGTGAAGGTTAACCTGCACGACCCTCACTTTGAATGTAATTTTTCTTTTCTACTCCTGTCCATTCTTGTTCCCACGAGTCTGGGGGAAAGGGTGGTCCGCACCGGCAGCGCCCCCTTGCCGGTGTAAGGCTGCTTACTCCGGGATGTCGCCTGGTGTCCCGGAGGCTCCGTTTCAAACGCCTGATTACGGCCCAGGCGCCATTCGTCCCTTTGGCACGGGTCGCGTCACACCGTGGGATTAAGCCGCATGTGTTAGATGTAGGTGAAGTGTAGGTGTTGTAGTGTGCTCACCGCTGTAACCCGCCGCTCCGCGCAGGGCGGCCGCAGCAGGACAGGCAGTGAGCTGGTGTTAAATGTGTAGTGTTGTAGTGTGGGCACCACTGTGCAGTTGTATCCTTCTTAGTCTGGCTTCTAACCTCAGAGACCTTCCCAGCATGGTTGAACCTAGCTGGCCTAGCCCTCCGAGTCAATGAAGCTCGCAAGCCCCGCCGGTACGTCAAACCGAGGATACGATGGGGGGTTTCTTTACCTTAAATGAAGATATAATTTGCATTAATGGTAACACTAATGCAAATTGTATATTTATTGTCATTTTGTAAGTGTGAACGATTTTTGTATTAAAATAATTCCTATACCTATATATACAGGGTGAGTTTTTAAAGGGTTACAAGGCGATATCTCGAAAACGGTTTCAAATATTTTAATGACATTTTGGTGAGTTAATAGGGAGATGGGCCATATTTAAACATTTTTGACACTTACCCCCCTCTCTCTATTTTGAGGGGTGGGGGTAACTTTGGAATTTTAATAGGATGATGTATTTATGTTTATAAAATTCGAATCTAGGTACGTAAAGAACAAGGTATGTGCACAAATTTTTTTTTGATTTTTTTTTTCGGTTACGGAATTATGATTTATTAGGTTATAAATAAAAAAAAATATTTACCATTTAATTTCAACTTATTTATCGTATGTCATGCTTGAGAAGTTGTTCGAAATGTCCCCCTTAAACTTTCAAACACTTTCTCACTTTTTCTAACTGAATTTTGTACCCGCTATAACATGTCAGGTGTCACTAATAAGCAAGCAAAGCGTATTCGGCCTTTCATATAATCTTAAGTTGTAGGTGCAGTCGCCATCATTTTGTCCTATATAAACCCGCTGTCAAACTGGTCACTATCGGAAGTTTCGTTAACAATGCTGGGTATTTGAATGTTCGCTCTCTTCTTTATTTAAAGTGCTAATGCTTTTCCTGTTTCAATATTTAACCTTTTCTTTCTTGTTTTCGTTCCGTTTTCGCTATTATTTCCAAATCGTCTTTCCTTTGGGTATTTAGTAAGGACACTTTCAACGTTGGTAGCAACTTGATTATTTTTGTCACTTTCTGGCATTTTCCTCAAAACCTCGAATTTATTTAAAGGATATAGTCCCGTCGCAGCAGAACTATTTTTCAATACACGGCGTATTGCGGAAATTCCAGTATGCACCTGGTAATTCTCGTCGGCCTTTGAAAGACTTAACCTTAATGGTAGCCATATGTTCAAATAAACATTTTTTTAGTTATTGTAGTTAAGTGTAGATAAGTAGATATTAACCCACAGTGATTGCGTTATTTTAATAGAATCTATCAATCTGCATTTTACATAACTGAAAGCCGGGCAGCAACCGTTCTCAAAAAGTAGGTGGGGGAGCGTATCGTTTGCCGGGTTATAAATTATAAATAACTTGGGAATTCCTGATTGCTCTAAAATGTAAATATCAAATGATATCTATACTTGATTTGAAATCAATGGTTACGATGGTCTAGTCCAGTGATAGGCAAATAGCCGGTATATTGAAATTTGGGTAAATACTCAAGGTATGTACCCGATATATACCTGATAAGTATTGCTTTTCTTGTAATTTTATGGTATTTTAACAATTATTGTAGTTCGATTCGGTCGATTAAAAACTTAAAATAATGTACAAAGATTTACTTTTAAATAAGCCACGAACAGAGAAAATATTTAATAAATAGAAATAAAAATGACAAGTTAACAAAAATAAAAATTTTAGTTCTAAAAAATCCACAAGATACTGCTAAATATATACTTTGTTGGAGAAACCCAACAGTTCGTTTAATTTTTATTTCTGTCTGTATTTCCAAACTAGCTGGTACCAGCGGGTTTCGCCAGCGTGTTTCATTCATGAAATATATTTTTAGAATATATACATACATATTAGGAAATTACTTCTTTAGAAACGGCATTGGTTGTTTTTCGTAGGGGCTGCAAAATAGTCAAGCTGTTTGACAGTTACATCTATACACCATGCGCAACTTTTTAAAACTATAACATCTGTGTATAACAATAAAGAATACGGAAAATAAAAAAGAATGGCTAGATCACGTTAGGTTATGCGACCCGAACATCTGAAAGCACGGTTGCCAGATTTATTTAAGTATAAAACTTAAAATGTTTGCACAAGGTGTTACCCCCTAGGGATTAAAGTACACAAATTGGTTATTATCTAAAAAAATATTGACAGGGTTCCGCGTTTCTCTATACAATCCGTCGTTTAAGAATAAAAAATATTTTAATCTTTTCGGGATGACTTTACCCCCTTACCAAGAGGCTTTCATAACATCCGCTACTACTTTGCACCAAGACTGCAAAGCAAACCTGCATGCCAAAGTTCAAAACATCTAAAGAAAATATTTCCCTCAATTTCTATTCCAAACCGGCACCTTTGTCGTCGAAACTTCAAAAGCCTAGTTCCATTAGAAAACCTCTTATCTCTAACTTTTATTGCTTTCGCGTTCTAAAAATATACTTCTTCAAATGCATAAAAAAGATGCAAACATGGCTACAGATATCCATCCCCTTTCGTCTCCTTGTCCTCGTACCAAGGTATCAACGATCCGCCCCTTTCATCTTTCTAACAAATAAAATATTATCTGTCTAAATATTATTGGCATACAAATTTTACGTCATCGCAAAATCATCTTTTAATTGGTCAACCATTTCGGGGGGGGGGGGGGGTTCCGCGAGATGTGGCAACCTTTCATTCCATGCCGTTCGGAGCAGCAATCGGTTATCAAAATAACTCAGCGGTGAACAGTTGTCGGGTCGCGTCAAGCGACTCGACGAAAGTCGGTCAAGTGTCTGACCAGACACGGTCGCACACAACATCGGCGTGAAAAGTTGTGAGTGCGGGAAAAAGTTCTCTCTCTCTCTCGGGTCGTCAGCACCCATTTCTCCAGGCAAAGTCCTGTTCTCGGGTCACAGAACCCCCCATTTCTGCAATCAAAGTCCTGTTCCTCTTTCGAGCCCAAAGAAGTCTCGGCCAAGAGTCATTCAACGAAATAACATCTCGTAACAAAGTGTCATGTAAAAATGAATGTTCTTATTACAACTGTCAAAATCAAGAGTTATGTAATTATGCAAGTAAATGAATATACATAGTGTTTGGTGAAAATTGATGTCTTTTAATGTCTACAAAAAGCAACTGACAATGATTGCGCAAAAATATTAAATGAAACGGTACCCATAGAAATAGTTTACAGTAGGGTGGAGGTAGGGTCTTGGTTATATATTATATATTGTCCATCCATACTTCTTAACAAAATTAACATTTTTAATACTTTTTTTGTCGGCTTGTCGCTGTAACAGCGGCGCTGTCTCATCAAGAAATAGTAATAATAAATAATGCTAATAAATATCGGGAATAAACCAGGTATATATCCAATATTCTGCAATTGGTATATACCTCCCGTCGGTATATACCCGATCCTGTCGGTATATAGGTACCCGCTATATACCTAAATTTTATTAACCTACCCGCTGGGTATTTACCCATCGCCCATCACAGGTCTAGTCCCAATAAAGGTGCAAAGCACTGTCTATCCTACCCGGCCTGGCGCGGTATTGTCCATTAGTTTTTGCACTTCAAGTATGCTATAACCAAACACTCTATTTTCGGTCCGCGGTTATATTTTTCTTATATCCTAATATTTTTTAGTTTTTTCTTTAAATCCTATATTCTGATTAAAGAGAATTTGTGAGGCTGGATTCCTATCCATGTGTTCCCCGTTTTCGTCTTGATGCACAAATGTCGGAGACTATAAATCTCTATAGTCTCTGCTAAGATATCAGTAGAATAAAAAAACTTTGTTTAGCATTTTTACATTTTTATTTTGCTTAAACAGCACTGCAGTACAATTTTCTGTTTAATTAATCCAACATAGAAGGACACAAAATATCATTTACAACTTTGGTTAACCTCACAGGTAAAACTTATCTATTACTCTTATACTACACTATAGTTTTTATTCAAAATGTACCTATCTTAGAACTTAAAAGTACATTTAAAACGATAAAGCTGGACATTTTTTTACAAGCGCTTAAGTATAGCTAGTATTAAAATACTGAGTATTTCACTGTTATTTTTAGTCCTACTAATTACAAAACTAAACTAAAAGGAACCATGATAAAAATTATTTACAAAGATGTCACATTAGTGACTTAGGCCAAAGCTTATAATATAGTGACTGTTAAAGCCGAAAATTATTTAGATACTTTTATTTGTTACTAGTGCGCACTGCTTATTCTGGAGCTGAAATGTCTTCTACAATTTTTGAAAATATATCAGAATGTTCTAAGAAATGCGTTTAACTTTTTGTTGCAAAGGCAACATGTAGGTAGATATATTTTTATATACCTAGGTATGTACATATACTTTGCAATCTAGGGTAATCTGCCGTTTTTATCCGCAAGGTAAAAAAGAAAGCTCCCTTTTCTCAATTTTTACTAGAATTTTAGTTCATTTTGAAAGTAACTAAACGTTAAGGGCACAATGCAGTTAGAGTGGAAAAGCCAGGTTCTTGTATGTTATCTAAATGTTTCCTATAATGGGTTTATATCTCAGAAACACTGACTATTCACGCATATGTTAATAATAATTTGTGGCCAATCAAGAAGTCGAAGATGTTTCTAAATGATACCCTAGTGGCCTTACAAAAATCATCAAAAAAATTTAAGAGCGTTTGTTGCGATTACAGGCTACGCGATCGCATTCTTATTTGAACCCGTCATTTCGAAAAGGGCATAAGTCCATTAAGTTAACCTTTTCAGGATTAACAAAAATATGTTTTTTATAAAAAAATTCTATGGTGCCAAAAAAACTGAACATAGAAGTTGATAAATAAAAACATATATAATTTTTGTGATATTTATTTATTATAAAAAAATCAGTTATCATACAGATATTTGTAATTGAAATTTTTGGACTAATGCCCTTTTCGAAATGACCTCTTAGATGTACACACAAATTCAAAGATTTTCAGAAGTGATAGTTAATCATTATAATTGTCTTGATATTTATTGTTAGCTGAAGTTGTTGGCCATGCAAAAATGGCACAACCATCTCAAAATGGGTGTAGTTCTTCGGCATCAGTACCAATATTTTTTTTAATATGATCCAGCACAAAGGTACCCACTTCGTTGGAATCTTTGTTAGCAACTCCTTCACAATAGGAATAAAATATCACAGACCACTTAGAGATAAAAGTGAAGTTATGTCACATCTGACAGCTGCGTTCCGTTTTACTTCAAAGGGGCATAAGTTCAGGACTCGTGCCATTTTCATACAGACTGGAATTTTCGATAGCTATAAAAGTTCGTTTGTGGTACTTGAAAATGTGCCCTTTTCACAGGGAATGTTATAAAACCTTCAATGAATAAAATGGCGCCAAAAAGTGATATTTGAAAAAAATGTGACTCATGCCCTTTTCGAAATGACGGGTTCATTTGATCTCAAGTAGTTCATCAACTGTCAACCGGAAGTTGAAATCTTTGTAACAAGATCTTTAATTTCCTGTAAAGTTCTTAAAAAAGGTTTTAGTTTTAGTTTTTAAAAAGTCTTAACGCAAAACAAAGATAGGTAAAAGTTTACTTTTTACCTCTAATGATTTTTTTAGTATTTCTCGTTGCCAAAATTATTGTGACAAATGCATATTAATCCTATCCTATGTTTTCCTAGGGTGTTTGCAATTACTCGAATTTGTGATTTTCTTAGCAGGTAATTTGGGGGGAATCCAGAAAAATTAAATTTGTAGCAGTCTAAATTACATTGCTCTAATGTAAGATATATTGACACTGGAGTAGTATTTTGGAAACATATATTACACTGATCAAAGAAAGTGTACCTACTGAGAACAATTCAATTTATTATATATATATATATTATATGGTTACGTAAGATTTTATTAGTGCCGGAAATATTTTTGTACTGAAAGTTTTTAAAATTTACGTAATTTGGTAAATCAATTCTAAATTCTCTTATTAGTGTAATTTTTACAGTTCTATGTAAAATATCCATGACATTTAAATTTTACCTAAATATTTTCCATTTAGAATACAATGCTTACATGTTTTGTTATGTACATTTACTTTCACAACCATCAAATTGATTGTCCATTATAGAAACGCTTATTTGGTAACAATACTTGAATTTTATTTATTTTATACCTACGTGGGTATGTATGTACATTATTGGGCATTAAAGGAGTACTGATATTCATATTGGTGAAATTATATCAACTTCTCTATAGTCCAGAATTTCATACGTAAGTCTAGACTAGATTTTAAGCAGTACCTAGCTATATACTACTTATTATAAATAGCTACATTAATAACTATGTCCACCAAATTTAAAATTTATCATTTAGACAAAATAGGAAGTGTCAAAAAATTGACAGCCGATTTCCAGCTTAAACATGTATAGTTTCTGATATTAAGGATTCTTCTACAATAATAATTATTGTTGCTATCAAGCTGAAAGCGATATAATTTCTATTAATCATATTAATTGATACTGAGCAGGAAGTTTACTTATTTTACGCTTTTCTGAAGCTTGCAGCAGGCTTGCCTGGGTTTCTAGTGTACTTTTAAAAATAAAATTCCCTTTTCTTACCTCAAAGCAATGAGATCTTTCACTATATCTAAATTTAATTATTTTAATGCTAACATCTTAAATCAGAATAAGTTATGTGCTTTATTTAACAAAGTAGATTCCGATGACGACTTATCACTACTTAATACATAGCCTACTTAAAAAAATAGACTTATTATGTACCACCGGCCACCTGATTTTACAGAAATGATTGTAGTAAATCCTCCGTAGTAATTTACTGTAGCACAATGTGCTGAGGTGGTACAAATTGATTTATTAGTTCCGGTCAAGAGTGTACAAAATACCTACATATGCATCTGTAGACACAATACATTGTTACGAACTTGGGTTATTTCTTAGAACTTGAACCATATTAGAAGACATTAAAAAAAACATTGCATTTAAAAATGTTGTCGAAATACATACTTATGTATCTATATAAAGTACTGAACCACTATGCAATGGTTATGTAAACGTTGGCATTTTTTAAAAATTGTATGTAGTAGGGAATAATGAAAAACAGGTTATCAATAACTGATTTTTCTGCTTAGTGTATCTGTATAGAACTTATTTAATAGACCAAACTGATATGTCAGAGATATTATTAATTGTTAACAGCCCGTAATAAATGATGATACATTTTATATTTGGTGGCACGTATGTTTTTATCGTTTAGGTTTCTGTCAGCTAGAACCCTGAATACCTAAAGAATTTATCCTCACAAGTCACTGGTAATATTTTTATTTTAATTTGCTAATTCCTAATATACAAGTACAAAAATATTGAGATACCCTCAAGGAATATAAAATGGACATAAGTATAATGATATTCCATTGCTTTGCTGAAACTCACTGGCTGTTGGCACAGAAAATGTAGGTACTTTATTACATAGTGGAATATTTTAAAAGTTTTAGCCATGCTGCATTTAGCAAAAAGAAGCTGAGGAGGTAATTTTAGAAAAATTGATTTTTGTTTTTTTATGTCGTAAGTGATTGGAGTTTTTATATATATTAGTAGTAGTTTGTTGGCTAACTATGTGCCTCTTATCGGTGATAGTAATAACCCTCCGAAGCAGTTCTAAACTCCTAGATTTGAATTTACAATATATCTAAGCAAAATTGGGAATTCCCAATATGTTTCTTTGTCTTATTGACAAATAATTGTACATCGATAAATAATTAGGTGATTGGATTAAATACACTTCTAATCCATTTCTTATTTTTTAAATTAAATTTTATGCCTCATTCAACAAGGTTCTAAGGTAAGTATTTTTATATACATACTATGAAAATTGTTTTCTTAGTTCATTTTCCATTATTTACCTATTTATATTGATATCACATTTGAAAAAAAAATTAAAACATTTCGTGATATGCCCAAATTTGCAGTGTCTTCGTTTTACGAAAATTGACAACTTATTGACTAATTTTTATACATCTGTTTAGACTGGGTTTAATTAATTCAGTTATTTTACTTTCAAGAATTATAGTAAGCCAAGTGTCTATCTTGAGCAAACTATTCTGAACGGCTAAATGCATTGATATTTAACTAGGCATAACTCTGACTGTGTTCTATAGTAAGTCCGGGTATTTTACTACCTTGCTCGACCCAATTTTTAAGTCTTCCTCGCAGTTCCTCTAAACTTTTCGATTTGGCTTTGTTAATTCTTTTATATTTGACATCTTTAGGTTTTGTTACAGATCGGTGGTTTGACATTACTCGGTTGTAAGTTTTAACTTGGTTTGTGTTCGGTTTTTGATCGTCTTTATACCTGTCAGTGTCCTCTTCTGGACTATACTCTGTATTTTCGGTTGACCTAAAAAAGAGTATTATTGTTATTAGAAAGAGTAAATAGCTAATTTTATTAGGCAGTGGCGGATTTAGGGGGCGGGCGGGAGGGCGCAGGGACTTGCGCGCCCCCCTAAAGCCCTGTAAAAAAAGGATTTCAATAGCGAATTTGATAAAATAAATATTGTATCATGAACATTCATCATTCCTACATATTCTACACAGTATTATCACAGAAAAATAAGATAGAAAGAAGAATATCTCTTCTTCCCGCCAGCTCGACCGCGCTATGGCCTTCAAACAGCAACACGCCGAGATTGGCGCGTACGATTCTCACAATACAACCCGACATTAGCCAGTGCGGCAGCAACACGGCAAGCAGAGAGAGTTTTCTGCGGCGCGTCTCAATACTCACTCTCACTGTGCTTTATGCGCTATTATGTTTTTAACGCGTAGCTACATTTTTGGAGAATCTTTTAAAGTTTCGATTGTTGTTTTTCGTATGTGTTTCTTGTAACGGGGTATTTTACGTACACATATAGTTTTCTATACCTTTTTGTATCTTCGTGTGTTTGTTTTTCAAATCATGACATCACAGCTTTTGTATAATATTTCCTTTTGGGGGAACTTTAAATTACGTTTTTGACATCTGCGCAGTAGACCAAAATGCGAATCACGCGCAAACCGAGCATGCAATATTCGAATATTGGAATAGCGAATATTTTCCCTTCAAAATTATTCATATGTTCGAATATTGAAATAAGTATTTCAGTATTTGAGTTTCCGATTTTGTGAATATTCCGATATTTGATTAGTCAAATACTTATATGAAACGGTTAAAAGTACGTATGCACTTTACTCAATTGTTTAGTTAAGTTTAGAAAAAGTTTTCAGTTTCAAAATAGAAGTAACAGTCAGTAATGAATGTCAATTCAAGTATTAGTTAGAATAAAGGCCGATTTCGCTTGAATTTTAATTATTCGACTATTCGAATAGTCGACTCAAATATTCGAATAATCGAATCGAGTATTCGAATCGACTATTCGAATAGTCGCACCGACTAGTCAATTAGTCGAATGAACTATTCGAATCAAATATTCGAATAGTCTACGCGAATATTCGATTCGACTATTCGAATAGTCGAATCAACTATTCGAATCAAATATTCGAATAGTCTCCACGAATATTCGCATGGTCGAATCGACTATTTGAATATTTGATTCGACTATTCGAATCAACTATTCGAATATTCGAATCAAATATTCGAATATTCGAATCAAATATTCGGATAGTCTCCACGAATAGTCGAATAGTCGAACCGACTATTGGAATAGTTGGTTCAACTATGCGAATAGTCGAACCGACTGTTCGAATAGTCGAATAAACTATCGTAATAGTCGATTCGATTATTCGAATAGTCGAATCGACTATTCGAAAATTCTACTAGTCGAATCGACTATTTGAATATGCGTGGAGACTATTCGGACACTGAATAATTCGAATATTTGAATAATAAATGAAGTAAGTATTCCAATTCTTCGATTTCAAAAATTCCGAGGCCTAGTCTACAGTGGAACCCATTCACTGTTAAGAATATACTTTATCTCCAGCAGTAAAGGTACAACTACGTATTTAACTTTTTAACTTCTCCCCAACTTTTTTCCAATTTTTTTTTCGACTTCTCTATTTTTGTTGTTCCGTTCCTTAAAAATAATTTTACTTTTGTCGTAAAGTTTTTTAATTGATAAAAGCTTTAGAGTCGATGCAAAATATAAAGGATAACACCGTACATCAGAAATCTTCATAATAACGGACATAAATAAAGACACGAATTAGAGAATGGTTGGTATTTTGTCTAAGAATTTACACTTTGTCAACACTATATTTCATTTAGTTAGGTATGTTTTGTTACATAATTCTATAAAGGGCTTAAGTTATTGTAAAAAGCCTGTAGTTTTGTAATGTCATGCAATGCTTTTCCTTTTTACTAATTCACGAGTTCAGTAGTCATAGTTTTTTTATTGTAGGTACTCTACATTTTTTATAGGTTTTCTTGTAGAAGTAAAATTGCTATAAATAAGGTACCTACTTAATTGTTCCTAGATTAGTTATTAAATATTTAATAATACATTTTAATACTACTGCAGTATACTCATTTTGTATTTTTTATTTTGCCTCATTTTTTTATAATAGCCCAAAATCTGCAGCGCACGCCCATGGCAGCTTATTTCGACGTCGGTTTGGAGGTCATAGAAAGCAAATCGTATTTATGAATGAAATCTGTACGAGATATTCTTCTCTCTATCTTATTTTTCTCTGGTATTATAAACAAAAGCAAACATTAATTTGCCGTCTATGTAAGGTCTTTGAAATGAATTATATCACAAAAATACTAATATGTTTTATAAAAAGTGCAAGCCTTTTTTGGCATTTTTGATCTGCATGCTCTTTGATTGCTTCTGAAAACATTCCTTACACATCTCACTGTGATTTTATCAAAATTTGCGCCGGTCATTTTGACTTCTAAGGAAACAAATAACCAAATGGTTTTTTTTTTGAAAAAACATTCTTTTGAAAGTAAATACGAAAAACAGCTTTTTTGAAAACGGATTACAAAACTTTTCAAAAATATTTTCGCGAATACACATATTTTGAACGTACATTTTTTCAAAAATGTCCTGACAGCTTTTTCACAGATGCTTTTTTAAAAACGGATTTATGAACTATTTTCTCGAAAACACAATTTCGAAAGTTCATGTTTTTAAAAATGTCTTTAAAAAATGGGTATATTTCCCGAAAATATATTTTTTCAAAAACAGTATTTAGAAAATTAAATTATGAACTCTAGTAGCTTGGAAAATGACGAGAAAAGATCCTGAATTGATTGTGATCGAAGGAAACTTATCTGATTGTGATATTGAGTACCTATTTAAATAAAAAAATAGAAATTTTAGAAATCCTAAACGAAGATCGAGAGTCTAAGTTCACTTTTTCTTGCACTTGCACTGCTCTTAGAGTAGTAGTATAGTTAAATCCAATAAGTATATTGCGTTAGTGTTTCAAAACTATAGAATACCTATTTTCAGTTTCAGTAAAAAAGTAGCATCACATTCCTAGGCATAATATTTCCAGACACAAAATTTTTGAACTCGTTTTTCTCAGAAACTCTACAATATGACTTAATGCACATTTTGCATTGAGCTCTTCACGTTTTGGTAAATGGGAAGGTACAAATAATGTTCATGATTTTATGATGTTATTGTTTTTACCTCCGTGAGCCCAACGATGGCACCCTACAAATTTTGTCCTCCAAAGACTCTTTCCTCGTACTTCCATTAATAATTTCCTCATTCGATCCTATGTTGCAGTTTGATTTTCCCCTCATGGCAAAGGACTCCCTTCTTTTGTTGGCATCGCTTTTTTCATCCTTTTGGTCATTATCACCATCTTCCTCAACACTGCAATAAATATTGTTAAGTTTTAAACTGTATCCGATATCAAATTACAAGGATGGGCTGAAAAGTCCGTGGAATAACGAATAGGTGGCGATGTTTTAGACTGTCGTGTGACGCGCTGGCAAGGCCACATACCTTCAGCTGTTAAATTTCAGATCTCAGCGTGCATTAGTTTCGTTTTGAGAACTGTTTAATTAAGAGCATGTCAAGAGTTTTTGACGAGATGGATAGTGTTGAAAGTCTTGCTGTCATTAAGTACTTCTTGATAGGCTTATCAGTAACTGGCGTTCATAATGAGATGAAGGATCATTGACGTAACTAGGACATATTTCTGGGGCGAGGGGGGAGGGAGGCAGTCGGGACCACATTTATACAACACGACACCAATAAAATTACAGTCAAGTAATATTTTTTTTTTTCTATACATGTTACCTCTCGAGTGCGAGGGGGGTTTTAAGAGTAAAACCCTTCCCCAACTGCTTTTAACGAATTAACAGTTTTATAAACAACCAGCTTTCGCCTGCGACTTCGTTCGCGTGGTATAGGTGGTATACTTTCATGTAGTTTCAAGGTAATAGAACCGTATAACAATTTTACTCCATTACAAACTTTGAACCCCCATTTTACCCCCTTAAGGGTTGATTTATTAAAAACTGTAAAACACGTGTTTAAACATTAACGGCCAGGTTCTCCAACACTAGTCCGCTCTAATTTGACAAACAAAAGTTTTAAACTGACAAGTGTAAGAATAAGACAACTAGGTTTTATCCTATGATGGCCCGCTCATGTTTTCAACCATGGTAACAATTTATTATGGAGAAGAAAAATAATAATCGGCAGCCATCACCACTTGTTATATTTAATTTGACTATGAATTATATGACTAATTTAATTGACAAATTGAATTACCTATCATACAGTAGTTCCATCAACTAGGTACTCACCTATAAACAGTCTCAAGTATCTCAGGTCTTCTAAGGAAACCATTATTTCTTCTACTTGTATACTTTAAATTAGGATCAATGGCATCAGAGATAGATCTCATCACAGTAATTCCGTCGGCGCTCATCGATCTGAACTTAGGTATGTGAAAACCGCTATCATATTCCACGTCTTCCATTACCACTGCACTATCGGAATCGTTTAGTGATTCTAGATCTGGAAGGCAGTATTCTATTTCTGTTATTTCGTTTTGTGGAATTTCTAAACCGTTGTCGGTTAGTCTGTTGGTTAGAGTTTCTATCAACCTGAAAAAAAGATTCTTAAGTAGTTAAAGATACTTTGTGGTAATATTCTGTAAAACTCTAGTATAAGTTTGAACATTATTTTTCAGCAAAAGTTTTTATGTAGCTTTCCTATTTGCCTCTACAACTTTTCCATTCCCAAACATGTACACGGCAGAGAGGAAAGAAAAACCCCGACTCGGGTTAAGGTGGCAACAGGGACAAAGGACATGAGTCAAAGTAATAATGCATGTAACTTTGCCATGTTTTCCTAGCTTTATAAGTAGAATGACATTGATCTTGACCTGCGAAAGGTATTACTTTGAAAACCTTTTGGCCTGTGGAACATGAAGTATTGAATGATCGGCATTTGAAGCCTAGGAAATTGGGGCAAAACTAAAAAATTTTGAACACAAGTCGCATTAAAATTATTTAAGGACATGTTCGGATGAATAAATAAAAAAGTTAAACCATGATTTATATAATTGCACAAAAAGGGCGAAATCCTTAATTGTTGCAGAGAGTTTTTAATTTAGTATAGTTTTTTCATAGAAAGCCAGAACAATTTAGGAGCCCGATTATCACTAGGCGCGACACTACAAGGCTGTATTAGGATCCCACGTCTAAAAGTGGGCTGGAGAAATTTGGAAAGCTTTCCTTGAAAGGCCCACAACACAGGGGATTCTTATTACATTGTTTTGAGATTCCCTTATCATTCGTCTCACTGATTACTTATCTAGGTTATTGTTATCTACAGCTGCTGTCCTGCAGCCCAGACCTGGCACTCATCAGCAACTAATTATTTGCAATATTAAAATTAAATTATCCTTTGAAGCAAGTTTAATAGTGCTAAGGTACACATTTTACTACCAAAGACAAACAACAACATTTTTTTATTGTTTAAAGAGACCAAAAGAGGTGTAATAAAATAAATTCATTGCTCTTAACGACGGTTAAATTAGGAAACAGTAGTTAATCATACTTTTAGTTTTATCTTTTCTGTCCAAGGCTGCAACCTTATAGACCATACGAAGTACGTACGTTTATCTTAAGTACAAAAATGTTAGTAATTCTTTAGTCAATACTGTTGGCAAAAAATGGCGTACCGGACATTAATGACATCAGTCATTAGTTAATTAATGAAAACATTCAGCGCCACAAATACAAAAATATAAAAATGAAGAATGAAAATCAAGAGTTCTCTAAACCACCTGAAATGCCTTATAAAGGGTTTTCCAATAAGAGGTGTTATTTTGAATAGCCCGCTATTTCGGTAGATGTCACTTTTGGAGCTGTAATTTTTTGACATTTGACAAGTAGAAACTACGCCATTAATAAAAATGGAACGATACACGCTTCAACAACGCATTGAAATTATTAAAATTCACTATAAAAATGGTGAAAATTTGGCAGAGACGGTTCGTAAAACTCGAACATTTTTGGGTCCTCGTGAAGCACCTTGTCGGACCGCAATACAGAAGTTGGTGGGAAAACTCGAGCTGTTGGGACAAGTTAGTGATGTGAAGAATAAAACCCGTGCACGTCGCTCAAGAACAGCTGAGAATATTACTGCTGTATCCGAACATGTTGAAGAAAACCCAGGTTTGTCCATTCCTCGTCGTTCTTTGGAATTAAACATTCCACAAACGTCATTACACCGTATTTTGCATAAAGATTTGGGTCTTAAGGCTTATAAAGTTCAGTTAACACAAGAACTCAAGTAGTAAAGGTTGATGCTCCCCGAGTCTCCGCATGCGCAGTAGGGTCGACCTTGAACGCCCAGGTGTGCTATTGTTATTTGGCCTTGATATGCACAGGTGTTATTCCGAGGTCAAGGTCAAGAACTTGGCCTTGAACGCGAGCAGATGTTTCTTTGTTTGGTGATGACCAGGTGTACGATGCTTATTTCAAGGTTACATTTGCGATGCATATTTTCTATGAATGCGAGCAGCTGTTTCTTTGTTTGGTGATGACCAGGTGTACGACGCTTATTTCAAGGTTACATTTGCTTGGCCTTGAACGCGAGCAGATATTTCTTTGTTTGGTGATGACCAGGTGGACGACGCTTATTTCAAGGTTACATTTGCGGTGCACATTTTCAATGAATGCGAGCAGATGTTTCTTTGTTTGGTGATGACCAGGTGGATGACGCTTATTTCAAGGTTACATTTGTGATGTTAGTTTACCTTGAGTTATTACTGGGGTGTAACATGTTTTGGTATGAAGATCGAGTGGGGGGTCTAAATGTGGATCGGTATAAATGAGGGTAGGGGGGGGTTAAATTTTAGTATAGAACATTGTGTTGAGTAAAACGGTTCAAGCAAGTTAGTTTGAAAGTCATGGCGTACGTGTGTGAAAATTGTGGTAAATCATTTACTCGGAGTTATAATATGTTACGACATAAACGAGAATCGTGCGTAGCACGATTTGAAAATATGCATGGTGGAAAACAGCGAAAAGTTGACGATGGGGCATCAACATCCGAGGTGCGTACTTGCACTTGCTGCAATATAACCATACCAGCAAATCGAATGGCAGGTCATCAAAGAACAATACACCATAAAAGTAATGCATGTTCACCAATATCAGCTGGTGTTGAGCTAGTGTCCAGTGCTTTTAGAAATAGGATTGCCACATACCGTATATCAAGTGATAATGAACATACTGACTATTCATTATTTTTTGATGAAATTAAAGCAAGAGTGTTAGAGGTAGTAAGTGACCTAGTAAGAGTGCGTTGTGCTTTGAAAGTTAATATGGTGGTTGTTGGTCGGTATCTGTTACCAACACAAGGTAATATGTACAGTGACAAGTCATTTAATACACGCAATGAAATTGTCACTTCAGGAAGCGATTTGGAAGAAATATATCAATCATTAGTGGAAGCCATGAAGACTCAATCGACTGAGTTTCAGGAAAAAGATTCAGGTATGTTATAAATTAACGACTAAAAATAAAATAAATACTTATGTCAATCTTTTTGTGTTTTCGTAGGTTGGGCTCTGGAAAAAATTCTATACCTGGAAGTAAATGTCAATGAATATAAACCTTTTGGTGGATCTTCATATATAAAGTTACCCCGATTCATCGAATTGAAAAAAGCCATCATCAATGTGTTTAATCAAGATGAGTGTTGTTTTGCGTGGTCAATCGTGTCTGCTTTGTGCCCCACCACTAGAATGGCATCACAGATTCGATCTTATCCACACTATTCAAGAGTGCTGAATTTTACAGGTATAGACTTTCCAGTAAAGTTGCGTGATATATCAAAATTTGAAGAAATGAATAATATTTCAGTTAACGTTTATGGTTTGCAAAAAATTTTCGAAAATAATATGTTAAAGTACGAAGTTGTCGGTCCATTAAGGTATTCGGGTAGAAAACTTAACAGACATGTCAACTTGTTGTTAATAACAAAGGATTGTAGTATTAAAGATGATGATGAACATATTTGTGATACGCGTTGTTCTAAAAGTCATTATTGTTGGATAAAAGACTTATCGAAATTATGTTCCAGTCAAATTACATCACGCAGAGATAAAATGTATTTTTGTGATGGTTGTTTGATATATTTTAGTTCACAATCATCTTTGATATTACACCAAAAAAATGACTGTAACCACAAATATTCATTAACACCATCACTAAATTTAAAAATAGATAAATTTGGAAGGAGTGTAAGTGAAAATATATTAAAATTTGAAAACATAGAAAAGCAAATGCGTGTACCGTTTGTCGTTTACGCGGACTTTGAATCGGTGCTTAAACCACTGGATACAGTGGAACCGAATCCCACAAATTCTTACTTAGTCAAAAGCATCAAACATGAACCGTATTCTTTTGCGTATTTAATAAAGTGCTCCTTTGACGATTCGATTTCAAAATTTGAGCTCTACCGGGGAAACGACGCAGCCCAGGTTTTCGTTTCTCGACTTGAAAGTGATTTAAGATCTCTTTACAATACATACTTAAGAGATATAAGAGCAATGGAAACTTTAACGGCTGACCAAATAGCGGAGTTCAATAATGCCACAAAATGTGGTATATGTGAACGACCTTTTGAAAATAATAATTGTAAAGTAAAGGACCACTGTCACATAACTGGGAAAAAAAGACCTGGTGCTGCTCATTCGATTTGCAATTTAAATTATAAGTTACCCAATTTTATTCCAATTATATTTCATAACTTGAGCGGGTACGATTGCCACATGTTTATTAAAGAGTTGTGTCGTCACGGAGACAAGATCGATGTTTTAGCTCAAAGCAAGGAAAAGTATATTTCGTTTACGAAAAGTATTTACGTTCACGATTATGTCGATAATAAAAGTGGGGCAATAAAGAAAAAATATGTGAAATTGCGGTTCATCGATAGTTTTAAATTTCTATCAACTTCGCTGGAAAATTTGGGTAATGGATTAGCTGTGGGTAGTTTCAGGGAAACAGGAAAATATTTTTCTGATAATGAGCAGTTTAATTTAATGCGCAAAAAAGGTGTTTTTCCCTATAGTTTTGTCGATTCAATGGAGAAAATGAACCATCCAACTTTACCCACAAAAAATCAGTTTTATGATAGTTTGTCAGAGGAGCACATTAGCGATGAAGATTATGACAGAGCTAAAAAGGTGTGGGACACATTTAATTGTAAGAATTTGGGGGACTATTCGGATTTATATTTGAAATCTGATGTTTTATTATTAACCGATGTTTTTGAACAGTTTCGCGATACTTGTTTAGAAACGTATAAACTGGATCCAGCACAGTACCATACCCTTCCAAGTTATTCGTTTGATTGTATGTTGCGTATTTCTAAGGTAGAGTTAGAGCTATTGACTGATATCGACATGGTTCATTTTTTCAAAAAAGGTATTCGAGGCGGTATAAGTCAGTGTTCAGAAAGGATGCACGCTGCCAACAACATATATGTACCAAACTACGATCCTAACGAACCATCATCTTTCATTGTTTATCTTGATGCAACAAATCTGTACGGTCATAGTATGTCGCAAGCATTACCATTTGGCGGCTTTAGATGGTTATCAGAGCATGAAATTTTAAATTTAAATATTATGGATGTGGATGATAGTGGTCCAGAAGGATACGTTTTGGAAGTTGACGTTCATTATCCGGATACGCTATATGATGACCATTCCGACTTACCCTTTTTAGTTGAAAATATTGTACCACCCACGGAATCGGCAAAATTTTCAAAGTTAATTCCGAATTTAAACGATAAAAAGAAATATATCATTCATTACCGAACATTAAAACAAGCAATCAATAACGGCCTAATGGTAATGCAAACACACAGAATTTTAAAATTTAATCAATCCCCGTGGTTAAAGACATATATCGACTTAAATACAGATTTGCGCAATAGGGCAACAACAAAGTTTGGTAAAGACACTTTTAAATTAATCATTAATGCTGTTTTTGGCAAGACCATGGAAAATGTGGAGAATCGTAATGATATAAAACTAGTTACCCGATGGGAAAATGACAGGAGTAAAATTGGGGCACGAGCATTAATTTCTCGTCCTTATTTTAAAAGTTCAACGGTTTTTAATAAAGAATTCGTTGCCATTCATATGGATCGATTAAAGGTAACTTATAATAAACCAATTTATATCGGATTTTCCATACTGGACATGTCGAAAACAGTAATTTATGATTTTTTCTACTCATTCATTAAAGCAAAATTTGGCAAAAATGCTTCTTTACTATATACCGACACAGATTCGTTAATATTAAAAGTTTACACCGAAAATTTTTATCGTATAATTGCAGAAAATCCGGATAAATTCGATACATCCAATTATACCGAAGGAAATAATTTTAACATAAAAAAAAGTCAGTCAGTAGTAGGTAGAATGAAGGATGAATTTCCAGGTGATCCAATAATAAGTTTTTATGGTACCGGAGCCAAAGCTTATTACATAAACTCAATCAGTAGCGAAATTAAAAAAGCGAAAGGTATAAAAAAACGTGTAATTGAAAAACAGCTTCACCTGGAAGATTATCGGAATATCGTAGAACGTGGTGGTCAGATATTTCGAAAAATGAAAACCTTTCGAAGTTATAAACACGACGTTTATACCGAAATAATTAATAAAGTTGCTTTATCTCACCACGACGATAAACGTTATATTATACCATCAACAACAAAAACTCTACCTTGGGGGCACCCAGACATAAAGTTTTACGAAACAAACCCTGAAGATAACCTAAATATGTTAATACAAGCTATGCAAAGTTTTTTACCCGAAAATATTAGTTATAATTAGAAAAATGTTGGAAAACCTGTGTTTTAGAAAAATAAAAAAATATTAACTCCAATGTCACGTAGTTTTATTAACCACTATAGTAATAGCAATAGTTGAAATTGTATAACGCAGGATAGTAAAATACATAGATAATTGTTTCAATAATATGTTGTTTTATTTTACAATATAGTAATAAAGTTACAAAAATAAAAATTAATTAATGTCTGGCTTATAAACTTCTCGTAGCATCCATTGTCTTCTCAACATATCAGATCTGCTAATCGGCCCTCGTCGACACATCAGCGTTCCACAGTAATGACACTTAACAATCCTTACTCTCAACAATTCAATGTAACTGTAAGATTGCATGTGGTCAGTCCAAATATATACTTCTCTTTTACAATTATAGCAAACAGCAGAAATTATTATTTGTGCTCCTGAAAAAGTCTCAGCTGGACGACTGTTATCTTGATCTGCGGGCAACATTATAGTTTCTGATAATAGGCATCGAAGGAAAGAGAGTGTCTATAAATATGGGTTGTCTGGGTCATATAACCTTGAGAGCACAAACAATAACAGAAGTAAGGACACACGATTACCTTGAAAATATGTCCTTGAATCGCTGTTTAGCCGTAGAACGCAACCTTGTAAGTTGAATGAACTTGTTTGGCCTCCAAAGCATCAACCGTCAGATAGAGTGGGGGAGTTTATGGTGGGGTGATAAGTATAAATTTGGTTTGCTAGGCAGAGGATTTCATAGTTCGCTAGAACAGTTCGCAAAGTAAATACATTTGTCAGTTTAGTGCAGTGAGTTAGTTAGAAAAATGAATTCCGGTAGTGAGTCATTGTTAAATGCGTTTAACTTGGATGGAAGTATCCAAGCAGAGTTGATGGGGCAGGACGTTATTGACCTGCTGACCCCGGGTGTGTTTGACGAGTGGCACAATGACGACGTGCTAAACACTGCGTTTGTGGAAGAAGAGAATGTGGGTGAAGAGAATGTGGGTGAAAAAAAAGTAGCTTCGGCGGTTGATTACGTCAACAACTGGACGGAGAAGGACGGCGGGCGCATCAATATCATAAGTGATGTGGTGGTAAAGAAGGCGAGGCGGCAACCCACTACGAAGTTGGAAAAGCTGCTGAAATTGCCAAAGACAGCCGGCAGCAATAAAAGTCAATTTTATGCAGCTATGGAGGGTGAACAGAAGAAGAAGAAGAAATTCGTGTTCAAGCGACCAACAGTGCCAGTCCAATACCCCGATTTTTTGGAGACGTCACAACCACCGAAGCCTCTGTCACCGGTCGTCATAATTAATGAAGGCCCAAACTCGACAACGCCCGAGCCGCCGCAGTCCATGCCTCCGATGGTGTTGGTGGCCGACGCTGACGAAAAATCGCCGATCGCGGGTGCACCACTATCACCAACAATAGGACGTGGGAAGTGCCGCAAACCGGTCAAGATGCGATGCAAGCGATCGTACGAGGAATCGCAGCAGTCAACAACAACTGCTGAAGAGCCGGACTGGTTGAACGAGTTTTCGGCGAGCCAAAAGTGCGTCTTCTCCGCGGCGTATAGTGCTAGGGAAAAACTACTACGAGAACTAAAAAAGTGTGATAGTGATGAGGTGGACTTTGAAAGACAAATGAATGAACTGCGGGTGAAAATGGAGGAAAATAAAAGGACAAGAGAGAAGTGCGTTAAAAGACTCGAAGCAATAAATAATTTAACGTATAAGAAGTAGTTTTAGAATTTTATTGTAAATATAGAGTTAAGTTATTTTTGTAATAGTAATGTATATATATATATAAGTAAAAGAAAATGTTTTTGTATATATGATAATAAAAAAAAGTTAAATGAAACAATATATTTTATTTCTAAAATAAGTATACGGAAGTTACACACAAAAATAGTGTAAAAATGCAAAATAGAAAAAACGAATAGACGGAAAATGTAGGGCCGTAACTTTAGGTGTGTAATCGTTAGATGCACACAACTTAAGTATGCGATAAAGTGTTATGTCTGTGAAGAGAGGCTACCCGTTACAATGCCTAAAAACATGCATCTTATTTGTAATAAAATGTGAATTTTACTACAAGTAAGATAATAGACCAAACTCTCAGCTTTTCGTAGAGAACTTACTAGAAATTTAGCTAGTTCTAACGTACGGTAAGAACGTACATGTCTTTACAGAGTAACACAATATTTTCCAAAAGAAATTAATTCTTGAGAAATATCATGTTACATGAGATGTGACATGAATCAACTACAAACTACGATCAAATATTTTGTAGTCCTGAAAAGGACTGATTTTGTCGGGGTAGGTCGGGGCGGGCATGGTTCCGGGATCAGTTGGTGGAATCCGCTGGACCATCTTCATCCTGATGGTCCGTGATCCACCAAGTGGATGAATCGGCCGGACCGTCATGATCTTCCGGCGGCGGTGGTGGTACCCAATCGGTACTGGAGTCCGGCTCCATCTCGTCAGCCGACAACTCTGCATCGTCGTTGGGCAGTTCGACTCCCCAATCGAACTCAGGTTCTTCGAGTGGTCGCAGATCATCCTCGTCCCACTCGATAGCATCCAATATGCCCTGCTCTATGTCGTCAAAGTCATCAAAGACTTGTTCGTCGACTTCGTTCATGTCGACCGTCTCGTCGCTCCAAATCGACGAACCACGACTTAATGGACGTTCAGGATTCATATTTAGATCTGGTAACTATCAGATTTAAAAATGAAGTGATTCTGTGACTCGCTCGCAACCGCTTAAATAGAGATAATCTACCCCCTCCACCACTCCATCCCCACCTTTTCACCTCTAACAAACTAGAGTTTATTATACAAATGCCCTCCATCCAAAAATGATACTGTCGGACTTCACTGTCGAAAACTGCTTTTAGTTCTCAAAAATGGTGTAATTGTGTTCTGGAAATGTGACCGACAAAGAAACTTATACTCGATCCGTCTGGACTTACATAATTTCTATCTAATGTCACAGATGTCGTGACATTAGATAAATACAAGTAAGATCAAAATATCCTGTCATCCTGAAAAGGACGGATTTTGCAAGGAAAATTATACTCGATCCAACTGGACTTATATAATTTTCTATCTAACACCACATATACTATGGCATTAGGTAACTAAAACTACGATGAAACATTCTGTGGCCCTGAAAAGGACCGTTTTTCACGGGATATCTTATTTGTAATCAGGCTCGATTACAAATAAGGCACGCACTCTGATGTTGTAGAGTACCAAGAGCTACTCCACAACCTTTGCAGTTCGGTATGTGCGCGCGACTACCGAAATCTTGGGTTACATGACCACTGAAGAATTGGTCACCAGCCGACTTGTTTTCCAAGTCGGCATAGCAGCCAATACACCACTCGTCATTACCCACCTTCACCAGGTTTAAGGTCTTGCACACCCGGCGGGATCGGACGGGGAAAACTTACCTCTGTCTTAGAGCCCAATTATCCAAATTCCTAGGAGTATCATCGCTTAAGTATCCATCATCATCTGATGATGCCATGTTGAGATGAGCGAATGTAATGAAGTAAGCAGTCGAGCCGAGCTGCTTTTAAAGAGCTCAGCTTCCCCCACCACAACCCACCCCCACACCTACCACCCCCAGTGTAGCATAGCGGATTGATTTAAAGTATTTTTAGCATTTTTAAAATTTGAAAATAATGAAAAATAAAGATTTTTGATTTTTCACCATCTTCATCAATTTTTTTAAGGCATTTCCCGACCATCTACGGCAAAAGTGGAAAGCACAAAAGATTTTGATTAATTTGAACTATTTTTTGACATTTTTTAAATTTCGAAAAAATAAGAAATAAAGATTTTCAATTTTTTTAGCATTTTCATAATTTTTTTTAAGGCATTTCCCGACATTTTATGAAAAACTTGAATAAGACTAATACGTTTCTTTTACTGCCCTTAACCCATTTCTGAGGTTATTTCTTAAAAATTCCAAAAAATTAGCGGGGTAATGCGCAGGCTTTGAGACTTAAAAAAAAAAACCTCCAAGTCGTGACGTTCCATACCCACCCCCCTATGCCCACCACCCCACCTGTCGGTGGTGCCCCCCACAAGCCCCTTCCCGAATGTACTGAACACCCCTAGGGTATTAATGTCGTTTCCGCATACTCCCGCATCCTTCCGACACCCCCTTATACCTGTTTTTTCACATTGACACCCCTCTATTTTTCGATTCCTTCCCCGTACAAAGATTCTTTCCATTCAGTTCGATTCTTTGCTAAAATTCATTGGACACGTGGTTCGGCGTTTTTTTTTCCTACCGACCGTTACGAAGTTATTCGGCCTCAAAGTTCGAAAATCCTATCTTTTTCAAAACTCTTTTTTGAATTTTCGACTTTTTTCACTTTGAAAAATATTTTCTTGTGTTAAAACCCCCAATCTACTCTTTTTCCTTATAACTTTTTTGTCTACATCTTATGCTTTCCCCCCTTTTTCATGTTTTCCCCAAAAAACATACCTTCACTCTGGGTCTTTTTGAGCCACCTCTTTTTACTTTTTATAACTCGGATCCCTCAGGTCTTATTTAAAAACGATTATGCGACCCGTCTCGCCCCATGCCTTCGCCCTATTCACCTTAACTTCCCTGTACTACCCTTCTGAATTCACTATAAATCTGAAAAATCTCTTTTTCAATTCTTTCCAAATTTAATTTTAAAATGTCGTTTCCTATCACAAAAAGTTTACTCTAAAATATTTTCCTATAACTTTTTTCGATCTGAGCTACACTTCTCCCGTTATTCATGAGCAAACCTGATCAAACCCCATAATTCTTGAAATTTTGATTAGTCTGATCATTTTGATCATAAAAAGTTTTATGTCAAATGTTCTGAAATGTCCTTGAACTATCAAATAATAATAATAATAATATTAATAACAAAATACTTATTATTTGTATTGGCTAAACAAACCCAAGCAAACCTGAGCAAACCCACAAGTTATGTGCTTGTTGTCATTGCTTTGATCCGAAATAAAAATATTTTTGTTATATAAGGGTTAATGTGGTTGCTTTTTTTGTTACAAATATACAAAAATAAAAATCTTAGTGGGTCGACAAATATCGATTTTTAGTTCCAAAAATATACGTCTCGGAAATAACTAAATGGATACAATTTTTAAGTTAGAAAAATAACAATTTTAACGGATTTTGGACCTTTAACTTAAAATAAGTTTTAGACACTTCTAGGTAAATTATCGAAAAGAGTTATGCAAAAATGTCAACGTCTAATTTTAAACGTCCTGAAACTGTCATCCTTGGTCATCTTTGCATTTTTCACCGATTCAGTGTCAAACACAAAGTGACTAAGAATATCTAAACTACGATCAAATCTTTTGTGGCCCTGAAAAGGGCCGTTTTCGCGGTGGGTTGGGTTAGAGAGGGAAACCTAGAGTGGTTGTTCCCCTCTCGCGATCTGAACCGATCGCGGTGCGGCGCGCCGTCTTCGTGCCTCCAGTCGCGTGCTGCGACGGCTCCGACGGCGCTCCGTGAGCTCTTGTAAGAGAGCCTCCCTTTCTTCCGGACCCAGCAGCATCTGGGGTCCTTCCACCACTTCCACCGGCTCTGTTGGAGCCGGCTCCGGTGGTGGCGGCGGTCTTGGAATCGGCTGTACGATCGCCGTTGGCTTATTCGCGTTTTTTAAACGCCAAGCCTCCCAAAACTCACTTATTTTGGACTCCCTTGTCGTCCTTAACATCAGCCTGTCCCACTTCATGGCTGGTTGAGAAATGAAAATTGTGATGGCTGCTCCCGCTTTTAAAAGCATTTAGGATGGTGGGGGGTGAGAGTGGGGCTAAACGGTTCTAACATATCCTTTCAGAGTAACAAAATATTTCCTATAGAATAGATTTCTTGTTGGAAATATTTTGTTACACTGAAAGGATACGTCTGTTTTTGTCATACTTAAGAGCAGGTTTGCCAACGTTCTATGTGAAACGACAAAAATTCTGATGTATCTTTTTGAGCGTATCAACCCAGAGTGAATTTATTTTTTAAAATATGTTTCTTGATAGAAAGTTATGTCACTTTGAATAACTAGAGGCATATGCGTTCTTATCATACATAAAAACTACAAGCTAAATCTTGCAAATGCTCTTTCTCTCGCTATCTATGTATGATTTAAACACATAATGCATCTCTCACCCAAAGTAACACAATTTTTCCTTCGAGAAATATCTTCCTTAGGAAACATAGTGTTTAACTACAAACTACGATCAAATATTCTGTAGTCCTGAAAAGGACTGATTTTGTCAGGGGGCAGGCAGGGTTGTTATTTGAGGGTCCTTATTTGTAATAGGAATTTAAGTCCTATTGCAAATAAGGCATGAGTTCCGGTGAGTGACTGTAAACAGTCTCTCCCGACACCGACGACACCTCGAGTAGTTCTGCATACGCTCACATCGTGCCCCCACTGTGAAATGGCACGATATGAATCTAGCACCTATCTGACCCCTAAATCCTGTGTAGCAGTGCATACAATAGATGAGGTGGGGTCCAACTTTTACATAGCAGTGCCAGATGCAATACCTAGGTCTAAACCTACGCGTATTGCGTACACCCCTATGTTGCGCATTATGTGCGATTGCCTGATCGTCATCGCTGGAATAACCATTATCCGAGCTTGATGACATCTTGGCTTCGAGTGAATCTCATCTTCTAAATCACGTCTTATATACATTCTTTCCCCACCCCTCTCCTAAATTTCTCTCTATTCTTCACCTCATAACCTTATTTACCAAAGCCCCACCTTTGAAGTATTAAAATAAGCCTCAAATATGTCGTATGTAGTAAAAATAAAACTCAAATGTGTCGTTTATAAGTTTATTTTAAATATGTAAAGTACATAATTTGGAGAATTACACAACTTCAAACTAATGTATTGATTTGTTAGTAACAGAACCATTAAGTATATTGTAGCTAAAAAATGCATCGTGAATAACTAACGCGTACACTTTAATGTCTTTAGGAAATTTACTTTTGCGTGTTTCGAACTCCAATTTCACGTCCACTGTGGACGTCCTAACGGCTTCTGGTTGGTGACTGCAATCTATTGCGAATAACGGATTTTGCAGATAGTCGGCAAAACTCATCATAGGATCGCTCAGTTCTCGCTGGTAGTAGCTAGCTTGAAAATTCTCATAATTATAATAGGCTGCGGCATACAGTTTCTTTGAAAAATCTAAATTCCATCTTTCGTACGGAAATACGGCAGAGTTCAGATAGAGCCTAATATCACTTATATCGGCCGTTGTAAATTGTGTGCTATCTTTTGCTCTGTTGTCGGAAGAGCTAGTTGGTTGAAAACCGATAATCAAATATCTCGGTTTTTCGAGACTCGTGCTAGTTCTTAAGGCCCATACGTCTGACGATGTTTCTCTCAAAGAAGGTAGCTCGTAAAGATCCCATTTACGGTAAGCCATTGGAACGTTTGCGTTACTGCCACCTTTATTCATGCGTGATAATATCTTTAACTTCTGTCGATCGTCTGGAATAATGTGACGAATTTTCCATTCAATTTTTTCAATTGAAATGTCTGCATCTACTTCGCCGATATAGCAATTGTTGAAAGTGCGGGCGATAATTAAAATCAACTCTTGCTTGACGTTAAAAATACCCTTTGAATAATCCTCTGCGAAACCCATGAGATATTTTAGAGGAAGCTTGCCGGAGAACACGTTACTTGTGGAATCTAGTATACCTTGATTTGCTTCGTCTAGACCCCATCCACATGCCATGAGAGCTCTATTTTGTGCGGCACCCAATGACACCATAGTTTTCATCGTTGTAGTAATTCCGGGTTTCCGAACGACGGCAACTTGCTCCCCTCCCATTTCATAACGACATTCGTCGAATAGAAAGGCGATGGCATTATTTGATAGATAACATTTCTTACTAACATCTTTGGGTTTAAATGTTCCTTCGATGTAAATGTAACTATCCGATATATCCAAAATGATATCTTGAAAGTGTACAGGTATACGAATTTCATCGGAATTGCGGAATGTTGGAGAACCGTAAGGTTTATATGTGTGTTCTTGAAAACTAATAATGGAGTTATCAAAAATGGGTTCGGTAAAAACTTCGACTTTGTCACTGCTAGCGGCCATCATTTTCTAATTTTTCTCACTTTCAAACCGATCGATTGTAGAAATTTGCAATCTTTCACGGAGAGCTGGCGATTGCTGTGCGGATGTGTTTTCGATCGTCCGTCTGACTTGCGAATGAACCTTGACTGTGTTGTCTGCTTACTTTTATGTCGTTTAACTGAATCTTGAATTGTTGACAGCTTATGCAGTTGACGGTTAAAGCAAAAACCCATTATACGATTTTTTTCAACTCTAGTTTAACTATTATTTTCTCACCTCGAAAATCGATCAAATCACCGCTATCGTCCAAGATGCGTAGAGTAATGTTGTCGATAAACTGACGACCATCCGGCATTATCGGCATATAAATATTATTTTGCGGTTCTTTAGAGATTTTGTAACCGGGTTCGACGTCAATATCAAATTCAAATATCGTATGACTTTCCAAAGAATTCAGGTATGCTCCGGAAATTATATTACAATCCACACGTACGATGCGCACTTTCATTATGTCCACGATGGTACTTGATTCGTGTCTTTGTCCACCTTGCAGCAACACAGAGCCAAATCCGAGCACTTTGCCGATACTGTTGCTACCTCGGAAATCGATGCTATATTTTGACTTTAGCTCACATTTTAACGTATTATTATTGGCTGTTAATGAAAATAAATCGGCACCAACTTCATTGCATGACTCTTTTAAAGCGGTGTACATGGCTTTTGCTATTTCATTAATTTCGTAAGCTCCTGGTGGAATCCTTAAATGCTTTGGTATAGCTGTTTTCAAATGGCTGAATGAATTATTGCTTTCGTCGATATTAAAAATAGAATTATATGTGTAAAATCCCAGCAGTGCAACTCCATATTTGCTTGTTGTATTTAACTCGATGGGTGGGTAAAAATCCGCACTTAAGACACTTGAATGTCCTGTTAGAGTGAATGTGTAAGACATGACTGACCACGAAACTATTTGTGTAGCTATTTTATTGCTGTTTGCAACAGTTAAATGGATTTAAGCTGAAGCGTTGCTTTATTCCTTTGGACGTTTTTAAACTGTTTTCTGCCTTTATATTCACATCGTTAATTTTGCAATAACAACAAAATATTTTTTTTGGTATCGGTCCATCGCCCTCGTCCGAATCTGAATTATTGCTATTATAATGTTCGAAACAGTATTGATATTTCAATATATCGACGTCACTTTTTAGGTGATTAGGTAACCTATCCCAAACTAGTGCTATTTCATTTGGAGCTAATGCGATCAACACTTCTTTGGGCGTATTTTCTAACTGTTCAGCTGTCATTTTTTGTAATCCTCCGACTTCACGATATGCTTTAAGTGATAGCAACATTTTGGTGTAGTTGTCACGTTCCATTTGGGGTGTCAAAGACATACTTTTTTATGATTGTAAAAGAAACTTCAAACACAAATGTCCACACCAGACTGTTCCAAATTCTTGTTGACGGTCGTATGTATAGTAAATTTTCTTCGTCGCTTCGGAACCCATCTGCAGATATCGTACCAATTCCATAGGTGGGGGTAAATCACCGAAACTATCGTAGTATGTTACATCAGAATTGCTTTTTCTATATGCTACCCAATGAGTCCCTACACCCGACATACTATCCAAATTTATAATGGCGGCCTCATAACGTTTGGGACCGCGTACAGGTAATGAATCTCTCATATATACGCCTCGAAAGTGTGGTATTTTCATTTTTAAGGCGTACTTTTCTATATCAATATTGGATAGTGGTCTTCGAGGTAGGGATTCTATTAGTTTTTTGATTTCTTATTTTTGCTGTTGTTTATAAATAATCCCAAACCTGTGCGATATGGTTTCAAATATAATCCATTTCCTCTTGAACTTAGATGTAAGCCGGTACCTATTTTTTCTGCAGTCGACTTTTTTACTGCTTTTACGGCACGCACGATGCCTGCTGCACCACCTGCTAATGAACCTAAGGCGGATAGTCCTGCAAATATTGGTATTAACGGTAATATCCCCCCAGTCTTCGGAATTGGAATGATTCTAGGCGTGCGAATTTTTCGTTTGCCACCGGCTATTCTTAGGGATTTACGTGCAGCTACTGCAGCTATTTTCGATGCTTTCATGATATTTTTCTCGATAAGTTTTTTCCCACCAGCTTTTAACAATTCTGATCGAACGGGTCGTCTAATAGATGATCCAAAAGCTACTTTGTGTACTCGCTTATGTTTACCGACGCCATTTCCTTTAGTGTGGCGGCGGCGGCGCTGGAAGCGACGTTTACCTCTAGTGGATGCTTTTCTCGATTTTGATGATGATACACCCATACCAAAACGTTGTTTCGCTTTCATAATGTTGGTTACCAACCAAGCTGCAGCTTTTTCACCAGCGCTAGAGTCTTTAGATTTTACTCTTTTCCACGCGCTTTGCTCGAGTTCCTGATCTGCTTGGTGGCGAGCACTTAAATTTTCACTATTACGCAAATAGGCTAAATCGTGTTTTTTGCATGCGACATCCAAAGAATTAATTCCTTGATCTCCTCTTGCCACACGTTTTACTATTTTCGTCCCGGGCCCGCAATACTGATAGCCTGGAATGTGTAACTCGAACGGTAGCCTATTAATTACTGAATTAACAATACCGCTTCCAGTCTTACTTGATAAACGAGACCGTCTACTTCGTCTGACGAGCGACATCTGAATGATAGTTTACGTGAAAGTTCAGTATAAAATATAGATTTTGTTAAGATGCGTATCGTCAATCTTAAACAAAAACTTCCCGTCGATAATCTCGATGTAAAGGTCGGCTCTGGACTAGAACAAAAATTATTTAAAAGACATGGTCCTTTGCTACCGTCATCTATTCGTGGATTATTAATAGGACCTTCAAACTGTGGAAAAACAAATGTTATGATTTCGCTGCTTACTCACCCATCGGGACTGCGTTTCGAAAATGTTTATATCTACTCAAAGTCGCTCTATCAACCAAAATATGAATATTTAAAGACAATTTTATCTCCAATCAAAGGTCTAGGCTACTACGCTTTTAGCGACGCAAATAACATTGTGGAACCGTCAGATGCTAAACCTAATTCAATATTTATTTTTGATGACGTTATGTGTGAGAAACAGGACGTTATAAGATCGTATTTTAGCATGGGACGTCACAAAAATGTGGATGCCTTTTACTTGGCGCAAACGTATTCTCGTGTTCCTAAGCAGCTCGTCCGGGATAATGCCAACTTCATTATTATGTTTAAACAAGATGAGATGAATATGAAACATATATTTTCCGATCACGTTTCACCCGACCTGACGTTTACACAATTTCAAGAGATGTGTGCTAAATGTTGGGATAATAAATATGGATTTTTAGTTATTGACAAGGATAGTGATGTAAATTCGGGCAGATACCGCAAGGGATTCGATAGTTATATATTCCTATAATAATAACTTGGATAATCATTTCATCGTTGAACGGTGCTTTGAAAGCATCATGAATGAAGAAATCGAATTAAAACGAAAGCTACTGGAAACTACAAATGCGGTTAGAAAAAAATTTAAACAAATTAAAGCAGCTAAAGTGCAGAATGAACATGATTTGGAAAAGTTTTATGAACCAGTTTCTAAACCACTAGAATCTATATCTAAAGCCGTAAAGCAGCAGCAGCAGCAGTACGTAACTAAAAAATCAAGTACTACGACTAAACCACAAAGTCGGAGTAGCAGCAGCAGCAGCTCGGTGGGAATGGCGAAAATGTTTGAAGAACATCCAACAGAAGCGGATTTTGAAACATCTACACCGATTCCTACACCGAAACGTGGAAATCGTGGGTCACTGTTCGAAACCCCTTCCCCTTCAACGATAACATCATCTCACACATCACCACACACATCAAGTGGTAGCAGTTCAGCCGCAAAAACTATTCAAGATTATTTAAATGGATTAAAATTGGAGCCATCTCATTATGATACCGTGTATGGTGTACGCTTTGGTAAAAAAGAAAATAAATCAACAAAATATATTGGCAACTTAGTGGTTCGTTTTCTAACAAACGGAAAGATGGTGTTATACAAGAACAAAACAAACATTGCTGAATTCGATGGAACGGCTGATCTTTACGATTTGATTTTTCTAAAAAATCCACCACTCCTAGGTAATGAAGACGAAATTAATCTAGATGTAATTCGAAAATACCAAACCATTTTGAAATTGACCGATGCGGCATACGACGGTTATGACAAGAAACGTGGTTTAAGAGAAACCCGATGGAGAAAATATTTACGAATCATAAAACCGCTAATTACGGGAACTAAACTGGGTGGTGGTGGTGGTGTAGGAAGAAAAAAAGGCGACAACAAAATCCAACTACCAGCAAAAAAGCGCCTATCGTCGAAATCATCTCAATATGTTTATTGGAATAAACCTAAGGAGTTAGTGGATAGATTACGATTATTGTGGGGGTCAAAAGTAGCTGGACATACCGGACATGATAATGAGATTATGTCAATTATGGAAGAGCTTCGAGAAGAAGGAATAATATATTAAGTTTTGCACGTAGTTGCCATCCTCAGTGTCTGATAAGACGTGGAACCTTATAATATGGATCCTAGCCGAGAAAAAATTAAAGTCGTAAATGAATTACATAGGACAGCAAGGAAAAATTTTGTTAGAAGACGTACAGTCATAAAAGGATATCGAGATTTGTGGCAAATTGATTTGGCGGAAATGCAGCAATATGCTACTGACAATGATGGTTACCGTTACATTGTTGTATGTATAAACTGTTACTCCAAATTCGTGTACACCAAAGCAGTTAAGAATAAGACCGGTGTTGAAGTTACGAATGCCATGAAAAGCATCATTGAAGAAGCATCATATGCACCAAACAATTTACAGAGTGATCAAGGAAAGGAATTTTATAATAGCACCTTTCAAGCCCTCATGAAAAAATATAATATAAACCATTATTCCACATATAGCACGAAAAAAGCGGCAATTGTTGAGCGTGTTATAAGAACTTTGAAAAATAAGTTATATAAACAATTCTCGGCTAGAGGTTCTTACAGATGGTTACAAATATTACCAGCTATAACGAAGACCTATAATAACACTAAACACCGCACCATTGGAATGAAGCCTAACAGTGTAAAAGAGGATACCCCTATTAAAGCATATGACTATTTGAAAATTGCTCCGAAGAAAAAAAAATTTCATTTGGGTGACGTTGTTCGCATTAGCAAGTACAAAGGTGTATTTGACAAAGGATATACGCCTTCCTGGTCCACGGAACTGTTTGAAATAGCAAAAGTTAATATTACAAATCCGCCCACCTACTTGCTGCAATCATTGGAAGGTCAACCTATTAAAGGATGTTTTTACGAAGCAGAACTGCAAAAGACAGCTAGCCCTGGTGTTTATTTAGTTGAGAAAATTCTTAGAAAACGCAAGAACAATCAAAACGATCAATTGTTTGTAAAATGGTTAGGTTTTCCAAATCAATTTAATTCTTGGATAGACAAATCAGATATTGTATAAATATTATCAAATAGGTTTTACGTTACGTATGTATGCATTATAAATAATAAAAATAAATATTGCTTTTCATAATTATTCGTTTTATTTTCAATTTAACAGTATAATTATGTTTTTAAATAGAACTTTATCTAGGTTGGTTTCCATTTTGGTTTTTTTGGATCCTTTATCTTCGTTGTAGTATACCGTGCAGCATGTGAGTGAATTTGATACATTTTTTCCTTAAGGTACGTAATTTTGGTCTCATCATTTTCAAACATTTTTTGAAAAACCGGTACTAGCACATTACTAAGTATGGTATTTATCTGCGAACCAAGTTGATGAACTTCCGTAAGGACATATTCTTTGGTAGCAGCATCATTATCATTTATCGGTTGGGCAACATTCCTTAATAATTTTCCCTCTATATCAAAATGTCCATCTGAAGTAAGTTTAAATCCGATTCCGGGCAACCCTCGCGATAAGTTGTTACAAACAGGAGTTTTCTGTCGACCAAATTTATCAATTGTGTTGTTAACACGACCCATTTTAAAGTAAAACTAATTCACTCTCTTTATGTTCAGCCTATATATAAATGACATAACTAATAAAAATTCATTTTACAATACACCATGAAGCAAGTAAGATTTGACGAAGAAAGAAATATTATCCACCGTATGTCTGTTTGGTGTTTTGCATATAGACAAGCCAGACAAAGTAATTTTCAGCAACTAATACTTGATAGATATCGTTTTCAAAGGAGAATTGGAAAAATGGATGTAATGCTAGCGAGGATTTTAGAACGGAATCACAGAAATAATATATATCAAGAGCGATTTGTTAATTCAAATGTATGGTGAATAATAAACATATTTAGTACAAAAAGATTTTTATTAAGATTTAAATAATACATACACACTATCATTAGAAAAACGCACTTTTTCACATAAATTTAAAATTACATGACTATCATAAGAAACTTTTACACTATATCTAAATTGTCTCTATTTTTCGGAATTACCAGCGCTGCCCTTCTTGGTCGAATTCCATGGTCTCACTATTATTAGGTTCTGATGAACCTCCTCCCCCTACTCCTCCTCCTCCTCCTTCTAAGAAAACAGGACTTTGCGGTGATTCGTTAATTATTTCGAGATCTTCAAAATTGCTTGAAGAAGTCCAGCGCTGCCCTTCTTGACTGAATTCCGGCGTATCGTGATTATTATGTTCTGATGAACCTCCCACTGAGACAGCGAGACTTTGCAGAGATTCACTAGAATTTTCACGAGATATTTGTTGCGGTGATTTCATCCCATGTTTCTTATGGTACTCATTTTGACACCATTCACAGAAACCCATTATTCCACTAATAAATTCCCAATTTTCGCAATTGGCACACATCTGACGACCGTTTACAGAGAATGGGCGAACAACTGCAATTTGACGTTCACTTTTTGGTGACTGCATTTTGAGAAAATAAATTACTATGTAGTATTCTGGAACTACTGAAATGCAGACTGAAACAAGAAAGTTTTGTGCCTCTATTTGTATCTGTTAGGTGACCTTCAAACCCCTCCACTCTCATATCCCATGTAAAATCGAGGTCACCATACACAGAATAGACTTGTTTCTTTATCTACATGCGCGTAATACGTATACGCTGAATAGCTTTTTCTTGATTCAACAATTTTGAATCGATTTCCTTAAGTCTTTTTGTAACAGATTGCAAAAAATCTTCATTCGCCTCTTCAGCAAGCTTTTTATTCATTTCATTAAGTTCCTTTCTAACATATTCCAAAACATCATTATTCACTAATTCACTAAGTTTTTTAATAATTTCACGCCTTTGTTCAAGAACATATTCCTGATTAGCGGCATCCCCAGGATTCTTTGGTGGTGCTACATTAGTTAAAGATTTCCCTTGTATATCATATTGACCATCATCGGTCAATCTAAATCCAACTCCTGGTTGTCCAACAAGAACAATGTGATTTTGGTCATTAAATTTTTGGCGCCCAAATTTATCAATTGTGTTGTTAACACGACCCATTTTTAGCTTAAACTGATGTGATTTTTGTGAAGGTTGCCTATTTATAAAAAATTAAATAATAATTTAGGTACATAATCATTTATTTAACATCTCATGTTATTATATTATACAATGAATTAAAGATTTTCTTCATCTTCTTGAACACACTCCATTTCGTCATCGCTAACAGTAGCCAATGCTTTACTATCAACTTCATTGGTGACTGCTTTATTTCCAAGGTCATCAAGAATAGTGGTATCATCTGCGGGAGCCAAACCATATTTTGTAGCTAATTCATCGGGTAAATGAGGCACTTCGAATAGGTAGCTTCCCAATTCTTCATTTATCATTCCAGCGCAAAATTCGTCCAGATCAATGGTTCCATATAGGTATTTCTCGCAAGTATGTGCTCCAGCCGTGAAATTTACGGCGTCTTTCATATACTTCCTATACTGACTTTCACTAAAACCCACATCGGATTTACCATAATTTGCAAAGTGTACTATTTCTTCAGCCAGCTCTCTTAATTTACATGATAACCAATTAATGTACATATCTCGATTTTCAATGACAGTAGGGCAGTCACACATCTTAAATAGAAAATAATGGATATGTGATTGTGTGTGACTGTGTGTTTTTCGATATATACTTAACAAGAACTATTTTATTACATTTTAAATCAACATTAAAATAGCCTAATCAACAATATATTACAAACAACCAAAATTTAACAACGCTCTAGTATTACCTCCAGAGAATACATGTGAGCTTTGCCCCAAATAAGTTAAGGTGTACTGATCACCGGAGTTATTCATCATTTCAATAGTATCCTCTGTCAGAATTTCAGCTACGCGTGATGGTAAAAATGTTTCAAATGTTGCTTTATGTGTTGGATCAAACAATGTGACGATAATGGCTTTTCCAAAACGTGAAGTCAAAGAATTAATTTTTTTTATCATATAAATTTTGCCCACCGTTAATGTAGAGAATTTTCTACGTTCCAGAAATTGAATATCTTGGTTTATCATATTGTTAATTTCGGCTATGGTCTGCTTTGAAATGCTCATGATTTAAAATACAATAAAAACAATTACTGTCAAGTACCTTGAATAAACACTTGTAGAACACACCACAAACACAATACTTTATATGCCAAAGCAACAGTTAACGCATACGATGTATGAGTGACAATGAAAGCTATTTTCGAAATGAGCCATATTTATAAGAAAATAATCCAAGGTCAAGTATTTATTTAGGGTGGGGGGAATACATCCGACGACCTCGAAAAATACAAAACAAATGTAACCTTGAAATAAGCGTCGTCCACCTGGTCATCACCAAACAAAGAAACATCTGCTCGCGTTCAAGACCAAGCAAATGTAACCTTGAAATAAGCGTCGTCCACCTGGTCACCACCAAACAAAGAAACATCTGCTCGCGTTCAAGGCCAAGTTCTTGACCTTGACCTTGGAATAACACCTGCGCATATCAAGGCCAAATAACAATAGCACACCTGGGCGTTCAAGGTCGACCCTACTGCGCATGCGGAGACTCGGGGAGCATCAACCTTTACTACTAACTCAAGCCGGCCGATCATCAACAACGGCGTGTCTTTGCCGATTGGGTCCTTGAAATGCATGAAAATGATCCGGAATTCCATCGACAAATCATCTTGACTGATGAGGCCCATTTCCACCTCGGTGGCTTCGTCAACAAACAAAATTGTCGCATCTGGGGCTCGGAAAACCCAAGAGTTATTGTTGAAAAGCCTCTCTATCCTCAACGTGTGACTGTTTGGTGCGGTTTATGGTCCGGCGGGGTCATTGGACCTTACTTTTTTGAAAATGAGGCTGGAGCACCAGTTACGGTGAATGGATTGCGCTATCGACAGATGATTAATGATTTTTTATGGCCGGAATTGGATGGTATTGATCTGGACAACGTTTACTTTCAACAAGACGGCGCTACGTGCCACACAAGCAACGAAACCATTGATCTTTTACGGGAAAAGTTTCCGGACCGTGTTATCTCTCGAAGAGGTGATCACAATTGGCCACCGAGATCTTGTGAGTTAACACCTTGCGACTTCTTCCTTTGGGGCCACGTGAAAGAGAAGGTCTACGCCAACAGCCCAGCGTCGATTCAAGACCTCAAAGATGGAATTCGTGAGGCTATCGAGGACATAGGGCAGCCACTTTGCGATTTGGTTATGGAAAATTTCATGAAAAGGATATGGTCCTCTAGGCGTGGTCGTGGTGGTCATTTGGCAGATGTTATTTTCCATTATTAACGGCATACCTTCCTCTTTATAATGAAATAAACATCCGATCATTTATCTCAAAAAATGGCATTTTCCTTTGAATATCAAAATAACACCTCTTATTGGAAAACCCTTTATAATAAGGACTAAACAAAAAATGGTAAAACAGCTATTCTTCGAGCGCTGGGTTGACTGCATACCAGAATTTGCCGTATTTTTGTTCTGGTATTTAATCCAGCGATCGAAGAGGCATATAGTTCAGAGAATAGCTGGTTTTACCATTATTTGTTCAATCCTTTTTATATAAGGTGGATTAGAGAACTCTTGATTTTTATTCTACATATTTACATGTACCCCCGACTTAAGTAACTTCATTTATACAAAAAATATAGCTTTATTACGAATTAAGAAATATTCGCATTGAACGCTTTTAAAGCAACTACAAATTATGTTTAGGTAAGCATAAGGAAGTCTTACCTTTGTTGTTTGCAAATTATATTTTCTCTAACATTTAACATGGCCGCTATGTCTTTTTGCTTCCGAATTAGACGGGATTCAAAAAGGAGGAGCTTGGAACTTATGGCTTTGAGCTGATCACATTTTTCTCGTTGAAGTCTAGTAATGAAGAGTTCCTGAAAATTATATTATAATATTAATTATGTATGACTATTTTGACCATATATTGCAGGGCAAAGTGAGACATATTCGTGATGCACGTAGTTTCGTAATAGTTTTTATTCTATTTATTATGAGCAAGCCTACATGATTTAGAGCTTCAAATATGTGCAATGTGTTGTTAAGGGATTGAGCCATATTGAGTCCCACCCAGAAAGCTAGCACATGTCTGATTTTTGAACGCAACTGTTTCTTTTAATTATTATGTTTAACTGTGAAAAGAACCTGGTGGCAATATTAAGGTAAGTAATTTATTTGTTTTGAATAATTTTATAGCTAAAGCCTTTTATAGCCAAAGCTTTTGCAGAAAAATTCACAGGTAATTGTAATTTTGTCCTTGTTAGAGCTTGAGTTTTGAAGGAAATTTTAACGGTTTTCGAGAGTCGCTTCACAAAGGTTTTCTAAATATTAGGGTGTGGCTTCAAGACATCACGAAAAATCCTAATGGTGCGAAACTACCTTATCACAAACTTACCGGGGAACGTATCACTCGGCGTAATACAGGGTGTCCCAAAATGTTGGACATAATAATAACTAGGATACTAAATATTTTTAACAATATTTATTTTTGTAAGTTAAAATATATTTTTGCAAAATTTATTTATTACAAGTAACATTGTCCAAATGTCTTATTTGCTGGCACTCTTCTAAATTTATCCTGAAATGCTTTAGAATACTCATCTGAATCATATCCGCTGCTATCGCCTCTACTTCTTCAGTGACGCTCAGAATTTTTTAACGTAAATTGGGTGGAAGATTTATACACCACTTTTCTTTGAGGTATTCCCACAAAAAAATCTAGAGGTGTTAAGTCTAGACTTGTTGGAGGCCAGCTGTGAGCTAATGGTTAAATTTACCCGTTTTCGAGCTTGGTGGTATGTTGATGCAAAATTGGGGAGACTGCCTAGGCAGAAAACACATGTGTACAGCGCGTTATTTGGTTATAAATAAATTGTCCAAATATATTCTAATTATTTGTACAACAATAAATCGAGATAGAAATATTTAGTGTCCCAATTCTTATTTTTTAAATGTGCATACCATTTTGGGACAGTCTATATTATATTAATGTAAAATCTTAAAACGACATCATTACTGTAATGTAGACGTCCCTAGATTAGGGCTGTAGGATCTTATTTACTGAACTTAAAATAGTGCGCTCTAAGGCATATTACCATACGGTTATAGAAAAAAATTGCTACAGTAGATATATTTAAATATTATGCATATAAACATTAGATACAAAAACGTGAGAAAAATAAAGTAGAATATTGTACAGTTATAAATGTTATAATAATTATTGAGTTAGTTTATTTATAAATAAATAATTGCATTGACTTTTCCGCTACAAGATCAGTCACGTTGTTACTACGTACCGAATGTAATTATATTTATTTTTATTTTAAAACTCACCTTGCATTTTTATTAAAAATTTAATTGAAATAAATTTCAATTTGGTATAATATGATATATTTTTAGTATTCCTTTGTATCTACGTGAAGGCTTGTTATTACTGCCAAATCATTTGTCTGTATGTACACCGAAATAATAAAAGCTATAAAATTATATGGAGAAAAATGATACCGAGAAAATGGTTTTATTAAAAAATCGCAACCGAAAACATGTGGCTAGCCCACGCTCTATAGGCACCACAACCTCAACTAACAACGTTTTCTTTTATATAGTCACGGTCACTGGACGTTCTGGGCGTGGATCATTTCAAAGTAATTCTCTCCTCTAACGTTAACCAATTTTTTACTGATAATTATCCAGCCAACACAAAGACCCTACTAACATCTGACGACAAACTTTCGGGAAAATAAGACGCATTTCGGGATTTCTGTAGAACTTCGCTGAGCTTCAAATGTTCGCCACATAGATACAGTCTCGGAAATATACCATGCGAAATTCTATTTTCGATTGGATAAACTATTTTCAAAGGAGTTCTTTTAAGATATCTTATAGAAATACTGGAAATGCTCTCTATCATTTCTAATAGATTACAGCACTTTCGCCAAACCTATCATGTGCATATCATGTACATATTATGTACATATCTACATATTATATACATAATATGTACATCTTATGTACATATTAGGAACATATTATAATGTACAGATCATATACCTATTATGAACATGTTATGTATATATGTTTATATTATGTAATAGACGCAGATCTATGCACCTATCCCTTTTTAAGATCTTCAATTAATTTTAGACTGGGATGTCAAAAACTTTGTTCAATTCAACGCCTCCAAAACCCAGTCTTGCTCCCTGTCAGCATAAAATCCGGCAACAATTCCCAACCCCATCTACATGAAAGGCCAAGTCCTACAGAACAATGAAACGTTCGATCTTGTTGACATCGCTTTCGAACATGATCTCAGCTGGCACAAACACATTACTTCAATAGCCACATCAGCAACTAAAATACTTGATTATCTCTTTCCAGCCAGAAAATGTTTCCCAAATAAGACCTGTCCTAGATTAGTGTTCCCACATCTTAGGAGCGGCATCGCCTTCGACACTTAACATCTCTCTGTCCAAAAAAGAGCCATTCGACTCATCAAGGACCCAGTCCTTACAAGAAAACCCCCTTCTCTCGCTCGTCGCCGCGCTGTTGGGGATTTATCCCTTTTCTACCGATACTTTCACGGATTTTGCTCTGAAAAACTAGCCGCTATAATACACCCCCCCCCCCCGTGAGTGTTCCTAATCGTTGGTCTATTAGGACCCAAACAAGAGGCGCGTTAGGTATGCATTCCTTTACTGTCCTGCTTCAAAAGCCTAGAACATCCCACTTCTCTTGCTCATTTATACCTAGGGTCTTCAGATTATGGAACAAATTGCCTGCAGATGTTTTCCCTTCTCCTCCCAACCTCCAATCCTTTAAATGCCGTTTCAATAGATTAAATTTTCCTTATCTTCAGTCGCCCACGGAACGTTAGTACTTAGTCTTGCAGTCTACGTGGGCTGTGTCAGATAAAAAAACAAGCATCTCAAGGTTCATGTGTCTGAGATCTCTTGTAAAGGTACCACTGAGAATTTTAATTATATCCTCGAATTCACAATAACATTACATTTGTGTAAAAATAAAATTAGTTGGAGAGATCTGCGTCGGTGCTGACAAATCACCATATTTATACCCTATAGTCGTTTAGATCCAACTGGTCTCACTGGAACTCATTTCTTTATAAGGAATTTTATAGTCACACGAAGCTTAATTTTGGACACGGTCGAATTAAGTGGTACTCTCAGTACTGCAACTTATTAGCAGGTTGGCACAGGGAAACGAAATTTTGGAATCTATTTTCCTTCTGTAATTAAGATATAGATGCTTAGGTTAGTACAGCACTGTTAGGCCAGGAATACGTGCACTTCATTACGTATAAAGGTCAACCATCTCTTTAGTACTTATGATGATAACAGCCACCTCCGTAAACATTGTATAATCCATTTAATTAATTTTAAATGATGCAGTTTTTTCATTCAACGATTACGTCAGCAGTAAAACTGTTTTAAATTGATTTTTAAACAGCCACTAACACAGAATAATTTTAGTCATGATTAAGTATCTACATAATGATAAAATTATCGTTTTTTTGAACTGCTCTGAAATCTTATTATGTTTCACCTTTATACTTTATTTTAAATTTATAAATCAAAATAAATTATGTAGGCTTATTGGATTTATTATTCTTCGTTAAACTGTCTTTTCGTGAATATTGTAAACAACAAGCCCTTGTGAATACAAGGTTGTTCATTAAATTTTAAGAGCGATCTGATGTTTTAGGGTACAGGTGCCAATATTATTTTTTGTTTTATAAAAGTTTTATTTTAAGTTAATCAATCATTATCGTAAATCAATTATTATAGGTCTAACATTGCCGCATTATGGCGTATTTTATATAAGGGTGGAACCCCGAAATATAAAACTGAGTTATAATGACTTATAAAAGACAACTCTTTACAAGAATATACATAGGCCAAGCAACAGCGCAAACTATTAGCGATTTTTTGACATTAATACTATTAGAAAACCGCCTGCGCCATCATCTGAAAGACGATCCGTAGATGATTCCTGTTATATTTCCAACTCTGAAATTTTTTCCTTTAATTTGTTATAAACATTTTTAAGCAAAAAACGCGATTTTTTAAATTTTTTGCTTATACAATGAAAAGTAATGAAGCAATCTTAATGGTGTAAATGGGCGATTTGTAGAGAACAAAATTACGAACAAAATGAGAGGTCGAACGTCCAGATAGGATAAGTAGCAACGGAGAAAATCCGGAAAACCGGAAAATTAAGAGTTTTTTTTTAAATTCATAAATGGACCATTTTTAAAAGTAAAGGGTTCAAACTTTGGGAAAAAGTAGAAATTTAGAGCTACTTTATGTGTGCAAAACCCCGACGCTGTCCGACGATTAGTTTTGCCACAAGCGTCATTTTAATTTTTCAACGCACTGTTTTGCAACAGGTCTGGATGCTCTACGGATCGTCCGATTTTAATTATTGAAACGGATTTGAAAAGTACAAGTTTAATTGAACAATATGTATATTTTAATTTTTCCATAAAATGCTACGAAACCGGTTGAAAATGCACGTAAAGATGCGTGAAAATGGCCGAGCGCGCGAAATCGATCGGGTAACGGGAGAGAAGCGGAGCGAAGGGGAACCAATATTAGCGCGCTCGGCCATTTTCACGCATCTTTACGTGCATTTTCAACCGGTTTCGTAGCATTTTATGGAAAAATTAAGATATTCATATTGTTCAATTATTAAACTTGTACTTTTCAAATCCGTTTCAATAATTAAAATCGGACGATCCATACAGCATCCAGACCTGTTGCAAAATAGTGTGTTGAAAAATTAAAATGACGATTGTGGCAAAACTAATCGTCGGACAGCGTTGGGGTTTTGCGCACATAAAGTAGCTATAAATTACTACTTTTTTCCAAAGTTTCAGCCCTCTACGTTCCAAATTGGCCGATTTATGAATTTAAAAAAAAAACTCTTAATTTTCCGGTTTTTCCGGATTTTCTCCGTTGATACTTATCCTATCGGGACGTTGGACCTCTCATTTTGTTCGTATTTTTATTCTCTACAAATCGTCCATGTACACTATTAAGATTGCTTCATTACTTTCCATTTTATAAGCAAGAAACTAAAAAAATCGCGTTTTTTTGCTTAAAAATGTTTATAACAAATTAAAGGAAAAAGTTTCAGAGTTGGAAATATGACAGCAATCATCTACGGATCACAGACGGATTTCTAATAGTGTTAATGTCACGACAAATCGCGCTATTGCTTGGCCTAACAGCATAGCTACGAAATAATCGCAGTAGGATTTTGGTAGAGGTTCTCTAAAAACTAAAAAAGAAATTAAACTCAAAGCAAAGCTATGGGAAAAAGCAAGTTTCATTATTTATGTGCTTCTGCTATTACTTGTTCACTATTCTTGAAAATTTTGGATGCATAACAAGAAAATAATTAGTAGCCCTATCTTCGTGACAACCACAATTTTGCAAACAAATTAATAATATGCTGCAACTAGAAGAAACTAAATTATCGAAAGAAGCAGTTAGAGTCCTAACATTTAGTAATAAATAACATTAGGTAATTCAAGTTTATGGAACAAGAAAAAAAGACATAATGGAATCAAAAAGTAAAGAATAACAAATGTATAAGTAGTTTCTAAAAAAAAAGAAAAGAAAGAAGAGTGAAGAGTTATCTACAGTATGTCCACGGATGGGGTAGATAAGAGGACAAATGGACCAAAAAGTGAAAGATACGAAAAAAAGTCATTCTTGTTTACTTGTCACCTTTTCTATTTGATTACAAAGCAGTGCATATTTCCTATGAACGTGTGTTCCACATCGTCCATCACGACTTGGGTATGAGAAAGCTTTCGGCCAAATAGATTTCGAGATGCTTGAATTCAGCGGGAAGAAGTGCGTCCGGTTGACAATGTCGAAGGAAATATGCAGCCGCGCCGGCCGCACCGGCGCCGTTTTAAAGAAGATTCCTTTTTGGATCGGCTTGTCACTATAAACGAGCCAACGAATTACAGCCGCATATAATAAGAAAAACATCTTGTTTGCTAGTTCAGGTATTAAATACACCATATTGCAAAAGTACTGTGTAGATGCTAATATTACCGATTGTGTTGAACCTCTCTGTAAGTCTGGGTGAATGTCCGGATAGATGGAAGACTGCCAAGGTCGTTCCTGTCTTTAAAAATGGTCAGAAGAATGACGTTAAAAATTATCGACCAATAAGCATAATCTCTATCATGCCTACTAAACTTTTTGAAAAGTTAATTTATGAGTATCTTTTTTCATTGGTAAAGAATGTGATAATTGATAATTTCAGAGCAGCATGGCTTTTTTCGGGGTCGTTCTCTGGAAATAAATTTGTTTATATTTTGTGAATACCTTCACCGCCACATGGATAATCGGGTTCAGGTGGATTCCGTCTATACCGACTTCAGCAAGGCTTTTGATAAAATAAGTCATAACATCTTGTTGAGCCGGCTTGCTGAGGTCGGTGCGGGCGGAAATCTTCTCAGGTGGGTTGAATCTTATATTAAAAATCAATCACAGTTTGTCTCACTACAGGGTGTCTGTTCCCGATCATTTGTAACCACGTCTGGTGTACCCCAGGGATCACATCTGGGAGCTTTGCTTTTTATCATATATATTAATGGAATTAAATCTTGCTTTCATCATTGCAAGTTTATACTTTATGCAGACGATTTAAAGGCTTATACTTCTATCACCACCCCTGAAGACTGTGACAGGCTCCAGAGTGACTTAGACCGCCTGGGAACATATTGCGACGAGAATGGCATTTTTCTTAATCTGGATAAATGTACAAACGTATGAATGAAAGTCTACTTGTCAGGGGTACATATAAATATGCAAAAATTGAGAATAAATTCTCTAACCACCTGAAAATTCCTTATACAATAAGGATTTCAACAAATAATGGTAAAACAGCTATTCTCCGGGCTATATGCCCCTCCGAGCGCTGAATTACATACCAAAATTTTTTTATTATCTAACTGTGTTAGAAGAAAATACGGCAAATTTTGGTATGTAATTCAGCGCTCGGAGGGGCATATAGCCCGGAGAATAGCTGTTTTACCATTATTTGTTGAAATCCTTATTGTATAAGGAATTTTCAGGTGGTTAGAGAATTTATTCTCAATTTTTGCATATGGATAAATGTACTTCAATGATATTCTCTCGAAATCTGAATCAAATACCCAGAGCCTATTAGTTGAAAAATAACCTCTTAAAGAAAGTGAGCACCATAAAGGACTTGGGTGTTATATTTGAATCTAAATTGATTTTTGGCCTGCATGTGGATTCAGTTGTCAGCTCTGCTCTTAAGATATTGGGGTACGTTACACGAAAATGAAAACCCTTCAAAAATCATCATCTGCTTATTCAACTCCTTTGTTTTAAGTAAACTAAGGCGACCTATGTTGATCGAATAGAGAATGTTTAAAATAGATTTTTAAAATAATATCTCCTTTAAAGGGCTTTGTCATCCCTAATAACGATATCGCTCTGGCTCGGGATCACTTCCACTTGATGTCTCTGAGGGACCGAAGAGTGATGTGTGATTTGCTCTTTCTGTACAAAACTGTCAATAACATGATACAAAGCTCAAATATTCTTGCTCAGATTTGCTTTAATGTCCCCCAGAGGTCTCTAAGGGCGAACAAATTGTTTTACTTACCATTTAAGCATACTTATTCAGCTCAAAACTCACCCTTATGTTGTATAATAATTTATAGTAATATACATAACAATATTGATCACTTTTCAATGTCTCATCTTAAGGTAAAAACTATAATACAAAATAATTTAACTACATGGGGTTGACATCTGGAGGCTGAACCTTACCTAGGTAATTATACTGTATAGTGTTTAGTGATTTTTTGATTTTCTTATGTTCAGATTTTGTATCTTAATTATTAGATGTAATTGTGTGGATACTGTAGTGGATATACATATATCCGTTAGTATTCCTGTTGTTCAAAATAAATAAATAAATATTGAAAATTGAAAACTTCTTTATGGGTAAAAAATTTCCACGAGTTGAAACTCGATGGCGATAAAGTGTTTTGCAAGGCTTGTGCTAAAATTATTGTTGGTGAAAACAAGTTCCAGGTAAATCAACACGTAAAAACAGCATTGCGTAAAGCAAAGCTTCAAAAAATGAAATCAGGACCAGTGCAGCAGTATGCTAAAACATCATTTTACAATAGTGGTGACAAAACGAAAAGTGAAAACGAAGGATTTAATCATGACTTGTGTTGAGCTTTGATCGCAGAAAATGTCCCTTTAAAAAAGCTACAAAATCAACAACTAAGGGAATTTTTGCAAAAATACTGTAACCACAATATATCCCCGATGAGTCTACAGTACGAAAGAAAATTGTGAAAGCAGTGTATCAAACCTGAATCCAACAAATCACGGTCGTACTAAACGAAAATGATTTTTACATCATTGTTGACGAAAGCACAGATACCTGTGGTCGCTATATCGTGCATTTTATGATTGGAGACCTAAAAGAAGATGAACTAGGAAAGCCATACTTAATTGCATCAAAAGAGTATCATATAACTAACAACGTGACTGTAACTCGTTTCATTCAACAATCTATATCGGAATTTTTCTTGGCCAATCAAGAAAAGATTTAGTGTTTTTGTCCGATGCAGTACCTTATATGGTAGAAGTGGAACAAAATTTAGAAATACTTTATCCCAATATGGTTCATATTACTTGCCTTCTACATGGATTAAACCGAGTCGCTGAATTAATCAGATTTGGGTACCTTAGTAAATAAATTAATTTCAAAAATAAAAAAGTGTTTTTAAAAGCACCTTTAAGAGTATAACTATATAACGGAAAATTGCCAAGGAACATGGAATAGAGCGGCGATATTCTACGCAAAACGTTTTGAAATAATGAATAAATTAATTCTGGATATACAAGATAGCTCACAGTGTGTAGTGCAAAGTCAAGAATTGTTTAAAAATCCGACAGTTTCAAAGCAACTTATTTTTATAAAGGTTAATTTTAATTTTATACCAGACATTATAGTTTCCTTCTAAAAAGAAATTTTAAGAAAGTTTAAGAGCCTTCATTGATCTGATTAAAATATGTTCTGATTAATGAAAAAATGATCCCAGTAATACAGATATTAAAATAAGGCAAAAATTAAATGATACTCTAGATAAAAATGAGAGATTTAAATATTTAATAAAAGTGGTAAATATTGTTGATGATAAATTAACCGAAGAAGTTGTACCTTGGTCATGTGCGTCAATATCAAAATTACAGTATCGTCCGATTACATCACTAGATGTCGTAAGAAGTTTTTCGGTGGCTAAACATATTTTTACGTACAGAAGGCAAAACTTTTTAGTAGAAAATTTTGAAAAGCATTTAATTTTTTAATATATCAAATCAAAATTTTAGCCTAGCTATGCCTATACTCTTTTAATGTAAAAATAAATGCTTCTTATTGTAAAAATCAATTATTGTGTGTTATTTATCATCTAACCCATATATTTTTCATGTTTAGGTAAAATAAAGTACTTACTACTTTACTACATATTTTTGTTAAAAATGATTTATTGCTATTGTATTTTTGAATTTAAAAATAAAGGTTTAGCTTTAAAAATCAATTGTATGACTTTTTTGAATTTTCTAATTTCTATGCATTTTGCATTATATTTAGGGTAAATTGTTGCATATTTTTGTTAAATATTCCGCTTTTTAGTCATAACTATGACCCAGTGGCTGCTGAAATTTTAAAGTTGTATATCTCTGTTGCTACTTACGGGACCCATGCCAAGTTCAGGGTTTTTCATACTGAGCCTACTAGGTACTTTGGTAAAGAAAAGAAATATTTTGTAACTCCCGAAAAAAAAAATTGAATTTTTACTTTCACCCTCCTGGTTAAAAAATGAACACGCTTAGGTATTTTATTTATTATTTTTTCAAAACAACTTTTACATCATTTCGTCATTTTTAAATTTTAAGAGAAAAAAAAATGTGTTAGTAGAAAGTTATAGTCACTTGAATTTTTATAAACCTAAAATATAATTTAAAAAAAAAAATCAAATGACTATATATAACTTTCTACTAACACATTTCTGTTTCTTAAAATTTAAAAATTTTCGACAAAATGATGTCAACTTTGTTTAGAAAAAATATTAAATATAATACCTAAGCGTGTTCCTTTTTTAACCAGGGGGGTCAGAGCAGAAATTCAACTGTTTTTCGCAAATTAAAATTTTTTTTTCTTTACCAAAACATTCCTAGTTGGCTCACTATTAAAGACCCTGAACTCGACTTGGGTTCCGTAACTAGCAACAGAGATGCACAGCTTTAAAATTTCACCAGCCGCTACTGCTATGACCCAAAGACTAAAGAGCAATTCAAAGAGTTGAAGCATTCTGGTTCTCCACGACCCAAAAAATTCCGCCTTCAAAAATCGGCTGGCACGATTCTTGCTTCAGTTTTCTGGGACAAAGATGGGATAATTCTGATAGATGTATTTATAGTAGGGTAGAATATCATAGACAACGCTCCTGCTGACAAGTTGTTGATTGCACTGCAAAAATTAATAAAATTGGTTTTGAATTGGTTAACCACCCGCCCTATTCTCCGGATTTAGTACCGTCAGACTAGTATTTGTTCCCGAAACTAAAACACCTTTGAATGGTAAAAGATTTTCGACAAATGACGAAGCCATATTATGTGCCGTTGAGGAGCGGTTTGCATACAGATTTTTTTTAAACGCTTGGAATTACTTTGTGAACGTTCTGCTAGGTGTGTAAGTCTTAAAGGAAATTATGTTGAATAAATAAGATTTTGTTTCGAAATATTGTGGCGTTTTATATGTCAGGGTAAGTACTTATCAATACTCCCTCGTACAACGCCTCTTCAGACAGAAAACTTTAAATTCTCACTTATATTTTTTATATATTCGTCTGTTTTCTTAAGCTATAGCTTAAATATATTACCCAACCCAGCCTAAGCTCGATCCTACCCGTATTTTTATGTGTTCTTGTCTGATGCACCCCCTGTTTGAGTTATTTCCACTGTTTATGCTGCAGACGTGGCATTTTCGTAACTTGCACGGTTTATATAAATTAATAACAACTTAACAAACTGCACCCGAAATTAGGAATACTAGGTAAACTTACTTGCATCTTGTATGCCCTCCTCCACGCCATGATGTGTTGCGCCTGTTGGCGTGATTTCGCTCTAAGATCCCTGACTAACTTTCGAGCATCTTCAAGTGACTCCACGTCGCTATTCATCTGTTCATCCGACGGATTATTGCTAGGCTGCAAGAAAGGTCTCGGCGATGAGCCTAGACTCCCAGACCTGCAAAAATAATTTCTGAATAGAATTTCGAGCATATTGCCACGAAAATTAAAAATTTCATGTCCAGGCGCGGCCCGTCCATAAGGTCATTTGGTCAATGACCCACCTAAAATTTTCAGTGATCTACCTAATATTTTATTTTTTAATTTTTTAAAACCAAAAAATAATCTTTTGTTTGAAAGTTCCATGCGAAAAGTCCCCAAGAATCAAGTCAAGCCATCGTCAAAGGATATCCAAGCTTGCTCGGGGCTGGGTCATATTTTAAATTGATCTTATAGGTTTATATGGACGATAGAAATTCATTAAAAGTAAGAGAGAAACAGACATTCGCGCTTTAGGAAGTTAAAAAGAGACACAATTGGTCGACGGCCCACCCATAATATCTGGCCACTCCCACTATGGAAATACTCTCAAACCGCCCCCTAAAATATACTATTTCAAAACATAAGGTTCGCCAAAAGATAAACTAATTAGGTACCTAATATGCGAATTGTATTTGCATCGTATTAATAATATTAATTAGTAGTGGTTAAACATAAAATATAAATATGATTTCTCTCAGGCCAGCGCTAGGCATCAAATTTAACGATATCGGATCGGTTTTCTCACATAACCAGCGTAGTGCAGCGGTACGGTCTCAGCGAGTTAATCCGATTCAAACTGGTTTTTTCGTTCAAACTGGTTTTTTCGCTGTTTTTCCAGTATTACTATATTTTAAACTGTATATATATATATATAAATAAATGTTTTAAAAATCTAAAAATCCAAGCTCTAGAGCAGCATTAACCGCTTGAATGGCCTTGTAAGCAACGCGGTAAGGGCCAGTCTGATCCAACTAGAGGGCTAAAAGTTTACCAAGGGCCAACACCAGCCCCGGCCACTCGGCCGCTTGCTCGGGGTGAGCAAATGGCAGCAATGCCATTTCTGTACTCCTGTATATAAAATGAAATGAAATGTAAATAAATAGTCTAATTGTAAATTATGAATTAATAAATGCCTTTGAAAGTAAGTAAGTAAGTAGTTAATCCGAGGGTCCCGGTTTCGAATTCGTGTTAGGGCAAGAACTTTTTTTTTAATTTTTTGTTATTTAGAAAATTAGATCGGCTCTAAAAGGTGTATTGGCAACAAGTTGTTCCTCGATAAAATGTTTTTAAAATTGTTGTATTGTTGGCAATCTCATATTTACTACAGCTTACAGCCTGCACGTGCGTAGACAAATATCGGATTACTATGTCTAGTCGCCAGCATTGTATTTATTAAAGAAAACGGAGTTTCGGCAGCGTTCCTAATTTTATTGTACGAATAATCATGCTATCTCATATCTCAGCATTTTGTTGTTTATATTCTGGGCTTTTAGTACAAGGCGCGACATCTATTGAGGAGGGGCTAAACCTATCACAACGGAACCCGCTAAAATCTACTATTTTAGAGTATTAAAACACATAGAAAAAAGCCATAAACAAAAAAGTGATACTACAAGTCATAAACATCAAGAGTAGTAATGTTCAATATTCTGCAGTACCTATTTTATGATTTTTGCAATGTTTATTTGTAGGTAAATAATTTCTTGGCACATTATTAAAAAACCTTTCTTAATTAAAAAAGTTTATTTTGCTTGTTGCGTTGATATCACTAGTTGCCCACAAAATTTGGACCCACCTGTAAAAAAACTCACGGGCCGCGCCTGTTCATGTCATTCTTTGCATTGCAAATTTAGTGTTTTTATTATTTTTGTTTTGCGATTTGTTCGTTTGGCAAGTCAATTTTAATACTGGCATGTTACTGGGAAAATCTAAAATAGATTTAGTTTTATCAAATGGAAATAAATTAAATAATTTCAGACTGTGGATGTTGAAAAAAAAAACAAAAAATTTATTTGCAACAAAAATTTTAATTAAAATTGTTTTCCAAACTAGTCATTTCAACATAGTTTTCAAATCAGAACAGTTCCAATTTAATAGTAAAAATTAAAACAAAATAAACGTATTTTTTTAATTACTAACACTTTACTTTTTAACTGTTTTGGGCATTTCTTTGCTTTATTGTAATCAAATTGCAATAACAATACGAATATTTACTTTACTTGGATATCTCAATTCCTGTGATTCAATTATAAATTATAGTCTGAGATGTCCGAGAACAACCAAACAATACCAAAAGATATATTAGGGGTGGATAAAGCAAATCCGTTCTCAAAATTGATGTGTTTTGTACGGGGCGCCACATACGGCATTAAGTGCCATTTTAAAACATCCCAACGTTTTTGTGCTTTAATGTACACCATTTCTGAATAGAAATTATTATTCCCCCACCTTTCTTGCTTAGAAAAGGTGTTTTTGAGAAAAAGTCATTATGAATCAATTATATTATTGAAAGGGACCAAGAGACATTTTCTTCGTTTTGAGAAAAACGCAAAAGACTGTCTGCAACTATCTTATATTATTATTATTTTTTTTTTGATAAAAAGAAAACTCATTTATACAAAACAATATAAATAATACTTTTTTGTATATATTTTATAGTAAAGAATTACATAAAACGAATTTATTAAGTACAAGGTTAGAAAAAAAGTAAACAAAACTACTTAGGTAAATTTTTTCACTTCTTCCCTGGCCAGTTTTCAATAATATTGTCATATAATGGCCTCTGATCTTCTGGAACATATACATAAGTGTGAGCTTTATATAATTATTTCAGGATCCGCTATTATTGGAATCTTGCTCTTATATGCCCTATTTAAAGGCATACTTATAGCGAGCCGTTCGTGTTTTTCAGGCATTTTAAAATAAAAAGCACAGCTTATATAAGCTGTGTAAAAAATATGAATGTTGAAAGGACTGTTGATAAACGGTGAAGCAGTGACGTGTCCAGGCTTTGAGGCTGTTGTAATCGTGACGCTGAAAAGGCTTGTTTTTTTTTCATGGTATGTTTTTTTTTGTTTGTCCCTAAAGAAAGAGTATTTTTTTATATAGCCTGAGCCACCAGTTTTTAAAATCCAGTATCGTCGCATATCCCCTTTCAACAATAAATACCGCGGTACGTCTGGTATTTAGTATTTCATACAGTGCATCGGTACTTGGATTCTTTCAAAACCAAATGTTGCGGGTTTGATTATTGATAATTTATCTGGCTGACGAATTTGCCAGCACTTGGATATAGCCGCTAGCAATCCATTATTTGTAGCTCGCACCTTTCGAGAGTAGTATTAAAAATATTTACAAATTCCTCTAACTCATCCCCAAAAAGATATTCCTGTCAATTTTTATGAACTTTATACGTTGAATCGATTTTAAATTACTGCTAAATTTCAAAAATAAATGTTCACATCCTGCACCTTGTTCTTATGACCCAGTAAGATTGTTCTAAGGCCTGAAGTCTGTACATTTTGATCTGCTGTACAGTTTGTCAAATTATAGCTTTGCTTCTGAATTTCTTACTTGCGCAGTTAAACAAGTGAGATAGCATTCGGCTAACAGAAAAGGCAATATTAAGCATCTTCTGCTTTGGTTTAAAGTACCTACTGTCAGCGACAAAAATAAACTTGCATACTTGCTTTATAATTTTCGGTTTCATTTAAATTAGGTTATCCTTCCTAGTCATTAATTTGGCATAAATTAGTTTAAGGCAGGTAGCAGTCAACAGCAATTGTGTTCTTGGCTTCTACTTGCTTGATTCTGATAAAGACTAAATACAAATATTATTTTATGTTAAAGGGGCTGATTTGTGATTATGAGTGGTATCATTAATACTTTCCGGAAATCCATATAAACTATTGGGCAGTTCTCTCTACGAAATTGTTTCATACTTCTTAAGAAATTTAATCTCTTGTGATGAATATCGGGTTTTTCCATCAACCGTTTGCGGTTAGTTTTTGTTTTTCGCCACCTAAATCACATTTATTCATAATTTTTCTTAGACTCTCAAGCAAGAAAACCGGTGTTTTTGTGGTCGTTTTTAAATTTTTTGTGAAGTTTACGCAAGGCTGGCACTTTTTTTACAGTCACTTTAAAGTTGACAATATAGCGACTAAGGGCTCCTTCATAGCGTCTTAGGACGCTATCATCACAACCGTCCCATTCGGTTTTAACCCTCGATTTTTTAAAAATTATTATTAGGAGTTAAAAATGAAGAGCATTCGCCATTTTTCACTTTTCTCAACTCACTCTATTGTTCGAATATACACGCCGGTAGCAGTTGAAACACGCTCTTGAACTTTCTTTAAATTTTATTTATATATTTAAATTATTCTTGATGAGTTTATTCGCTTCAGCTTCTTGGTGCATAAAATGAATAATATTTGCCAAAATTTCACGACCTTGCCCAGATAACAGTTTGCCTTTTACTTTAGCCACGAACTCCGTACTGAAATGCACATCACGACAGATAGAACATAAATGAATTAAAACAAGCATGCACTTTTGTTCCGGACTGTACCTAATCACCGCCACCGATGCAACCACTCTACTGCGCTTTCAGTAGGCGGGGCTAATTCAGAGACGAAGCTATATTTGTCAAGCTGTACCTCTACCACCTTTCCTCTTAATTTTGGTTTTAGAAGCCGCCCCCGAATTTTTTAACATTTTCCTGAAACACCCTACATGGAAAAGCTATAAATTAATGTTTTCAGAGTTACCTATCCGGCCCAATTTCCTCTCTAATAAAGTATTGTAGGCATAAACAATACATGACAAAGAAAGACCCATTTGACGAAGGTTTGTCAGTTTTAGGTTAAAGTACGTTACATTTAGATTTCAGCTCAGCTAATAACAAAAACGATCTAAAATTTTGCGACATAATCGTAAAAGTGGTGAAATTAAGTGCGATAAAGGGCTAAAGAAAGTAGATTCTAAACTGCTACTACAATCTAATATGTCACAGTGACTATAATTAATTACTGGTTTTTGTTACGGTTCCTTTTTGTTGTTATAATTTTCCTTTCTGTAACGCTTAGTTAACACTACCAATATAATCAAATATGAGTTTGTAGAAAATAATAATCTTTATAGATGCTTAATAAAGAATATGCATGCATTTTTTATTGCATACATCGTTTAAGGAAGTCATTACAAACCCAAAAATATTATTTTAAAGAAAATTACTAAGATAGTTTAACTAAAAAAAAAATGTTTACTGCTCGGTGTAATTTATTGCAATAAAGTTTCTTATTCACCGGAAAATAATCAAGAAACTAAATTAACACGGGAATTCACCATGTAGTAGCCATTATAACACCTTGATTTACATGACATGTGACGACACACCCAATAGTATCACGTTTTGCAAGTTTAGAATTTTGTATGAAAATTTGTAGAAGAAAAGTTTTTTTTTGTTAAAGACCAAAATAAATGGATCAAAACAACCACCATAAATAGGTATTTAATTTGTATAAAGAATCTAAAAGAAAATATCTCAGGTTTATTTGGATTATATGCATATTCCCTATTATTGTTATATAACATCACCTCACAATAATATAGCTCGTTTTAACTGATATACTTTTTTTGCGATGAATTATCACATTATACTTTACAGGGTTTAAAATCGCCTAAAGTTTTTCTGCCCATGTACAGAAAAGAAAATCCAGGGTTTGGGTTTGTTTCTTTTGCTATTTTATTTTAGTGGTCTACATTAAATTTAATATAAAATAATCGTTAGCGCTCCTAAATTTCGATCTTTTGTGTAAACGCTGATGTTTTGGGTATTAATTGTATATCAGGTCAACTTCGCAGCAACGTTTGATAAACCGCCGCTTTAGGGGAAAAATGCATCTTTGTCTTGCTGTTGGCAACGTGCCAAAAATCAAAACAGCGTTACCACAGTAACTCTCGATTGTTTTCAATAATGTTCAAATGAGAACCAAAATAAGTTTTTGTTAAGTAGTTATAAGTAGTAGTGTTGTCTATGTACGTGGTCTGTGGTTTAAATAAATCAAGCCAAGTTGAACACACATTGGTTCTAGTTCATCAAGACACAATGAATAAATCTTAGCAATACAGTCCACTCGCTAATGAAGCCACATCCAGCATATCAGTCGTTTTATGTGACAATTAGATTGTCTGATGCCAGTATCTCAAAAATTGTTTATGTTTGTTGATCAGACTAGTACTGCCAAAATAGGGTCATACCTCCAAGCTTACTCTACTTTGATAACTAAAAACCAAAAGGAAATGCAGATTGGTTATTGTTTATATTTTATTCAAGATGTTCTTAGACGTCATACAGAAACTCAGTTGTTTTTTCAAAATCATCAGGACAGGGCATCTCTGCTGTAAAACTATATTATGTTAAATATGTTCTTTTCGGTTAGACTCGGTCTTATAATTTCCTATGAGCACATAGGAAATTATCTATTAATTTAGCTTAGAAAACAAAGAGATGTTCGTTCGTTCATCTAACTTCTGGATATTTTTAATATAAAATACTTCTGGCCTTATTCCTTACATTAATCAATGCCATTTTGGTCACTAAAACCTTAGGATAATTCGTTATCGAGACAATTGAGACGAAAGTAAGCAGAGCAGCTCCAAACAGATGCATGTTATAGAAATATATCTGTCTAGGGAAATTTTTCTTCTTGTCTATATCTGTGAACTACAGCATTTAATCTTTACCTTCTTATTCTTTTAGGTCTGTCTATATATTTTTGGAGGAAATTTTCTATATTTTCCAGTTCGCCTTTTAAGGGCACTACCTATGAAAATTTATCCTTAACAAATTGTATAGGCACACACTGCATGATATTTATTTTTTATTAAACGATCCAGCTTCTAATTCAAAAGTTTTGAGTAGGTAACTTTGGGGGGTAAAGGGGTGGAATAGATCGAGTTGCTTTAGAAATCCTCATACACCGAGTTGTAGTGTGGATGCGTGGTAAACTTTCAGATGAACACCGTGTATAATTAGCCCATGCTTCTTAAAAAGGAACTAGGTACCAAATTTAAAATTTTGAGAAAAACTGCTTTACAGTTACAGCGCTACATACAGGGTGTCCGAAAAGTCTTAGTATGGGCAAATATCTTTGCTATTAGTAATTGTAGAGACACAAAATTTTAGGTGTACTTATTGGTTAATTAATCTACTTTTTTATGTAATTTAACTTTTAAACCCCCTTGCCTTGAGGGGTGATGCTAAGGAGTTGAGGTCAAAAACTTTAAATGCCGTGTGGTACCTACCTCATTTTAAAGGTCTTCGAAAAAGAAACATTTTACCGCAAACCCGAGGTCCGTATTTAAATTCGTTTTTAAATGGGAAGCTTTTAAAATTAAAAATCGTAAAAAAAATTTAAATATCTTTGTATCTCTTATTACTTTAAATTAAAAGTTGTTCAAAAGGACCACCATGAACTTACTGGCAGTAAAAGTAGATTTTGGAATTTACTTCTTACATTTTCGAGAATGGCAGGTGTCCCAGGTGTTACTTCTTGGCAGAGAAAAGTAAAAATTTAAGTACTTACCTTTATTTGTCTTATTACTTTAAAAGTTGTTCAAAATGACCACCGTGAACTTCTTAGCAGTAATAGAATCGATTTTGGATCTCACTTCTCACATTTTCGAGAATGGCAGGGGTCCCAGGTGTTTCTTCTTGGCAGAGTTCCAAAATCGACTTTATTACTGCCAAGAAGTTCATCTTGGTCACTTTGAACAACTTTTAAAATAATAAGAGAAATAAAGGTACCCTATTTGCATAGAGTGCTTTTTATGATTAGTGTAGTTTGTGTGTACCTAATTCTTTTTAATAAACAATGAAGTTCCTTAAAATCTACCTTATAGGTACTGTATTGTCCCTATATGCAAAAATATCACTGCAGATCCCCGCACAGAAAAAAAGGGTTTATTACTGTCCCGAACACTCTTTTTCTTCTTGTGCCAAGAACAGCCGAAGTTGCACAAGTAATTAAAAATTTTACATAAATATTATTAAATATTAGTATCGCCACATTTAAGTCAGCATATTTTGGTATTTATTTATTTTTATGGTATAATAAATCCTAACAAAAGTTTGAAGACAAATGTTTAGGTACCACTGCCAATGTATAGCCAAAGATAAATAAAAAAATTATTTGCTTATTTATACATAATTCTTAGCACATAACATTATCTTAAACAAATACCTTTAAGTTTTTAGTCCTTTAATTTCTGCAGATGAAGGTAAAGTCAGAATCTGTAGAAAAATAATCAGTCGTCATCATAAATAAATCAAGCGTCGGCAATGAAGAAAACAGAATTGTTGTTGGCCCGCAAATTACCTGATTATGCTTATCCATGTGGTCACTGTTGAACAGTCTCTTTAATCAAATATAATGTGTCTAATCCACAAACCTCCTAATCTTTGGAAAATAATCAAGAAAATAAATTAACACCCGAATTTACAGTACACCAGTTATAACAGCACTTTTGTTTACATGGTATGTGACGTCACAACCACTAGGATCACGTTTTGTAAGTTTTGAATTTTTTACGAACATTTGCAAAAGAAAATCTTGAAGTAAAACCCAAAATGAATGGTTAAAAACAGCTGGAATAAATATTTTTATGCAGAGAATACAAAAATTTATTTCAGATTTATTTGGATTACTTGCATATTGCCTATTGGGTTTGGATCTTTTCTAAATAATATTTTATTATACGTACGTTATACAGCGTGTCCAGGAACCATCTTAACAAATCGGAAACTTTTTTATTTTTGACTTTACGGAAAAAAGTTATTCCTCATAAAAAGTTCTGCTTGTTGAGAAAATAGCACTCAAGTCAAAAATTTTGACCCAGCGTATACGGGGTGTAAAAAAAAATTAAAAACGATAAATGCCGTAGAAGAAAAATTATCTTTCATTTAATTGCAAAGTACAATAACGTAAGAAAGTGTCGTCTAAAGTTGAAAAGTGATCGAATATGAAATTTGACAAAATAACTTTATGATCATTCATACATAGATACCTTCAAATTTTTAAAAATGTGTTTATACCTTCAAGTTTTTAAAAAATGTTTTTTAAATAACATATTACCAAAATAAACAACAATATTATTTTATGAAATACTACACTGAGCTTCAACATGACCACCGTTTCTTTCCATACAAACTATTGTAGTACGTCGTGAAACTTCCGCCACTGCATTTCTTGGGCACATTCTCTGATAATTCGCACTTAATGTGTTATGATTTCGAAAGGCCTGTGGAGTTTTTCTTTTAAGAATCCCCATAAGAAAAATCCTATGGGACTGATATCTGGGGACCTTGGTGGCCGAGCAAATTCTGACCTTCGTCCACCTCTGTGGAAATGTCTGGTTTAAAAATTCTGTCACTCACTGGACAATATTATATAAATTATATATTATAAATAATATTCTATTATATGTTATATCACAGATCCATCTATATGGATCTGTGGTTATATGTAATACGTTGTTTTGTACTAAACTATTATCGCGATGTTTGTTTTAAATATCGTTTGATTATTTTGTGACAAACCTAATTTAATTATAGGATAACTTTTTTAAATTGGTGCCATGACTGTGGTGATAAAATGTGTGAATTCTCTATTTTCTCTTAATTTTATCAAAATTTTACTTAATAAAATAATATATTGTGACTTTCTTTTAAAAAATTACTTATATACAATATAGCAAGGTAGACCATTTATAAATGTCTTGCAAAGAAGGTACGTTTTAATATTTGTAATGGCTTGAGTACAGTTTTACATGGAAACACGTATTTTATTTAAAATTATAGGGGAAGTTCGGGCAGCCCCGGACACTTAAGCAAAAACTCAATTTATGAGAAAACTGTGCAGCCGGTAGTAAAAACATACATGAAATTAAAAAATATAAACCCAAGGCAATCAAAATATGATGTAATTGGACAGTAGATACAAACGAAATAATTCATACTCGCTATTTAAAAAAAAGTATCGTTTTATCATCATTGAAATATTGGAGGGTAACTCCGGACACATAAAAAAAAATAACACGAGATGGATAAAAACATGGTGAGTCATTTGGAATTACCACAAAAGACACAAATATAAACGAGAGAAAATGTTGGAATATCTGCACAATCCTTGTGAACCCAGGTTTGGCACTTCTGGCATTGTATCCAATCCTCATCAAACGTTTCTTGGCATACAAGGCACGCGACTAAATCGTTATCATTTGACGTCATTTATTTTAACGAACTCTTCTACTGAGACGGATTTGTTTTTGGTGGATTTTGTTTTCCCTGCCTTCAAATTCATTTTTTTTTATATTCATTGGTAAACGTTGCTGTAAATCGACCTATTTTAGCTACCGTTGTTATCTTTGACCAATTGTGAAGCTAAGTGATACGACCACCAAGACTACTTTTTTGGGACACCAAACCTCTCTGCCGCATCTTGAATACTTTTGTGATCATCCATTACAGATTTAATGGCTTGAAGCATCATTTGCTCTGTCCCAAGAGCCTCGATTAGTTTTCCGACCAGTTATATTTTTATTCTGAAAAAACAAAATGGCAGATTTACTGTATTACATTAAATACCACATCCTTAAGCACATAACTAGAAAATATACAGAAAACTTAAAAATGTGAAATAAGTATATTAGAAAAAGAAGATTACTAAAGTTAATTAATTTTTTTTTTCTGTGTCATGTCCGTGGTTACCCGAAATTTATGTGTCCGACGCTACCCGAAAAACAAATATATTTTAAAAATTCAATTGTTAGGGTTTATCTAATAAAAAACAATTTTCAACACGAATTTCTACTACTTACATATTATCCTTAAGAGAAGAAATTGCAAATGAATGTTTACTCACCTTAGTTTTTTTTTCATAAGCCTTTAAATATTACACCAAACACAAAAAAACCGTCAAAATTTTCGAAAATGCGCATAACGTCCAGAAAAAACGTGCAGCAGCTCTGCAAATTAAATCACACTATATCCTAGTAAATATTACAGCTCATCGAGAGTGCAGGCGCACTACTAACCACTCTGAAGAAGTATAATACCTTGTGTCCGGGGCTACACGTCGTCCGGGGCTACCCGAATTTCCCCTACCTTTTTATCAACTCCTACGTTACACAATTCTTTGCTAAAATTACAAAAACATAAATCAAGTCAAGTCAAGTCAAAATCCCTTTAATCAGAAAATTGCTTAGTACAACTTACATAACAATTGAATGATTCGGCGTCAATACATAAAAATTAAAAGCACAAAATAATAATAAGCCACTATAAGAACATATTTGTACAATACAAACATCATTAAAACTTAACATACAACATTTGAAATTCTAAAAATCACTCACAGAGTAAGGTTCTAAGTTTAAAATTATTTCTAAAATTTGTTTCTTAAATCGTTTCAAACTGGTCTCCAGTTTTATGCCACGAGGCAATTTATTGAAGAACTTTATACATGAGTATGCCGGACCTCTCTCAGTTGCACTCAATTTGTGAATGGGAACATTCAGATTTACACCCGCATTTCTGGTATTTAAACAGTGTTGAGTCTCCAGACCGGTGAATTTGTATCTGTTATTAAAGAAAAAAACCAGACACTCATATATATATATAAACCAGGCAGCGTCATGATACCCAGCTGTCTGAACTTTCCCCTACAAGACTCCCTTCCCCTTAGACCCAAAAGTGTTCGTATTGCTCTTTTTTGAGCAACAAACACATGATGTGCAGCCAAACTTGCCCCCCAGAAAATCACACCAAACCGCAAGACTGAGTGAACATTTGCAAAATAAACTGATCGTAAAGTATCCAGATTTAAGTATTTAGACGTGATTCTTAAAGAAAATGTAGCAGAGCTAATTCTCCTGCAAACATGTTCAACTTGGATAGCCCAGTCCAGATTTCGGTCCACGTGAATGCCCAGAAACTTGGTACTATTGGCCAGGACAACATTCTGGTGGTCAAGCAGGACCCTCTCCGGGATCCTTGCATTCTTTTGTTTTGTTCGAAAACAGATGTAATTTGTTTTTCCAGAGTTCAAGAACAGTCTGTTAGCAGCAAACCATTCCCGAGCCCTGTTCAAACGCTCACTACTAAGATTCAGAAGATCACTGAGATTAGAACCAATTATCAAGATATTAGTGTCGTCCGCAAAACTCACCAAATGAGAGTCGGGGCTGAGAATCTCAGCAGCCAAGTCATTCACGTAAAGGATAAATAGAAGGGGCCCCATAACACTTCCCTGTGGTATACCCATCCGGAGAGTACCCTCCTCTGAATAGTACTTGTTACCATTTCGCTCAATAACTACTTTTTGCTTTCGATTAGTAAGGTAAGACTTGATCCAACCGAGAGCCGGACCACGCACACCATACCTCTCTAACTTATCCAGAAGGATGCCATGATCCAAACTGTCAAAAGCTTTCGACAGGTCCAAAAATACTCCCATAGATAAACTACCATCCTCCTGTGCCAACAGAATGTTTTCTATAAACTGATAAATAGCAGTCTCAACAGATTTACCCTTGAGGTAGCCATGCTGAGAATCAGTAAAAAGTTTTTCTGCATAAAAAAGCGAAGTAATCTATCACACATAGCTATTTCAAAAATCTTTGAGAATGTTGATATTAAACTGATAGGCCTGTAGTTTTCAATTTTGTCAGGATCCCCCTTTTTGTACAAAGGTTTAACTATAGCAAGCTTTAAGTGAGAAGGAAAGATTCCCTGAGAAAAAGAATTATTTATTATGTGACATAAAGGAGAAGCCAATTCCTCTGCACATTTTTTCAAGAGATTTGAAGGGATTTCATCAAACCCAGAACTCATTTTATTTTTAAGTCTGGAAATTATATCTAAAATTTCATTTATTGTGACTGGTATCAAGAAAATTGATTTATTGTTGTAAGGAATTTCACATGAATAAGCATTCTGATGAGGCAAACTATTTAAAAGATTAGGTGCTGCATTAATGACAAAGTTGTTGAAGTCATTGCATATGATATCTGGGTCACCAGAAATCTGACAATCACCACCTCCAGAGACACTCCCATTTATTTCCCCTACAATTTGCCAGACACATTTCGACTTATTTTCGCTGTTGTTTATACGATTTCTATATTGGGTTTTCCTAGCCTCCGTCAAAAGCTTATTATATTCTTTTTTCTTTTCTTTGTATGCTTGATTATAATTTATGTCAACCCTTTGTAGCATTAACAAAACATTCAATTCATTCTTGCAAGCTATTATGTTATCATTTTGATGATACAATGTTTTTTTTGATTTTGAATTTATGATTTTAAAAGGAAAACAATGCTTAAATATGGGGAGAAATATGTTCATGAAACCTACCCATTGAGCATCTACCCTCTCCGACGACAGTACATAAACCTGCTCCCAATCTTCAAAAGACAACATATTTTTGAAGCATTCTTTGTTTTCTGCACTGAAAATTCTTTTTTCCACCTTACTGATCTCAGTCTTACCTGCCTCTATGTCAAACATGATCAGTTGTCCCCTATGATCAGAGATATGAGTGTCTAGAACCTGAGACTCAAAACTTGTACAATTGGTTAAGATATTATCAATGCAACTTCTAGAGGTCCCGAACACTCGAGTATCCTCCAAAATTGATGGATGTACATTAAATGACTGTAACATAGAGACCAATTCAAGAGAGATCCCATTATTTATATTAAAATCTATATTAAAATCACCGCAAATAAAAATTGAACAATCATCAGCAATTCTATTTTGTAAAATATGTTCGATCTTTGATAAAAGAATTTGTTCCTGAGATAAAGGAGATCTATATACACATAGTATTATTATGATTTTACTACATACTTCAACCTCAATGGCGGCACACTCAAACATAATTTCTTCGGCAAGATCAAGAATGTCCCTGCGTTCTTTCCACTTCACATGCTCGTTTATGTATATGGCCACTCCACCATGAGAACCCTCTTCTCTGCAAAAGGATGATGCTAGTTTATAGCCTGACAAGCCATAGGATGTTAGTTGTGTGGTTGACTTCCAGTGTTCACTGATACATACTGCAAGGCAGTCATTAAGATGATTAACTAAATCCTGTAAAGCATCATGGCTGTTTCCGAGAGACTGCACATTGTGATGTAAAATGCTCATCTTTTTTGTTTCCTTATTATCAACAGTAAAACTACTTAACCCCTGTTCAGAGGTACTGGATTCCTCAGGTTTAAAAATCTATTTACAATAAGTCCTTTAGGCCAAAAGTCTGGACTAAATACTTCCTGTTCATGACATTTCGGTATTCCAACCTTAAACGAGCTGACCCTATTCTGCTTTAATGTTTTTAGTTTTTCGCAAGAATAATTTTCTATTCCATTGTCTGCAAGATAGTCTTCTACTTCTTTATTTGATGATTCAGGTGTTAATCCTGAGACAAAAAGCCAGGAGTACTCTGTAGAAAATTGCTGAGCTATTTTCAAATTTGACGTATTGTCTTTATTACCCTGTATTGGTGCAGGTCTGGAATTTCTTCGGAAACCTCTTCTTTTTTGTTTTTCCCATGTTTGTTCAACACTATTTTGTTCAGTAATTTCTATTATCTCATCTGAAATGTTTTTGTTTTGATTGTCCACGGAGCTTTCTGTCATTTTTGTCAATTTGACATTTGACGTATTTGGTACTTTTGAACTACGACTTTGAGCGTCCGAGTTATTGGAACTAATTCTAGCTCTCCTTCGTTGCTGAGGCCATAAATCACTGGAAGAGGAATTTGTTGCGCCATCTTTCTTCACACCAGTAATCTCATCAGGAATGTTTGAGGGCGGAGCCAGCATAACGCCGGGTGGTAGAGATGGTGAAGGGAGAGGAAGAATATCTTGTTTACCTTTTTTGTTAAAACTTTTTTCACTATTTTCCACCGTTTCCTGTAGGAATTCGGCTTTCTGTTTCCACAACATGCAATTTTCTGCTAGAAGTTGATTTTTCTCCTCTAATTCCTTTATAATTCTTCTTAAAAGTTCCGATTCCGAACTACTAACTTCACTTTCGTCACTTGGATTTTCTGAATGTACACATATTGCGGACTTCTTTAGGGCTGCTTGCCTAAGGCAGGATGGATGAAAACAATTTTTGCACTTGTGACAGGTTGAGACGACCGTTTCTACAGCTTTTTTACAATGAAAACACCTTGGTTTATCACCTTTTTCACTCTGCGAAAATTTTGCCGGCGAGTCAGTCGGCGCCATTTTTAAATCATTTTGTTTTTCAGATAAAATATAAGAGAGAAACATTTATCGAAAATAATGTTTCGATTTTTATGAAAGCTTGTTGCTTGGTAATTTCGCGAACGACTTTGTTAACAAAGCCACGAGACGTAAGTCGAGTGGTTTTTAATAAAATGTCATGAGCGAAATTGCCAAAAAGCAACAATCTTGAATGATACGAGAGAAAAAATTTGTCTGCAAAATTATATATCAAATGGTGTTCGACATGATTAATTATTCACGAAAAAAAAATAACACTGATTGTTGATTTGTTGACACAGCAATTAGACTTTTTTAAATTCATATAGGTAGGTACCTAAAAATAACTTTTTAAGGTAAAAAAATTTTCAGCTGAAAAACCATGTATGTAAGTTATTCGAATTTGTAATACGGTTTTTTATGTTCTGACAGCCCACGAAGACCGAAGTCTAAGTACTATGTACCGTGGGTGTACTGGGGAAATCCGAATCACACATCCAGGGCTGGAAACATCCGTAGGGACTTCAACAGCCCTTTAAGAGGATGTGAGGGGTGGTACCACCTCGGTCGAGGAAGGAATCCTCTACCACCTTCCAATAACAATCACCAAACATCCATAGTCGAAGCGGGATTGGAACTCGCGCCTCTCGGTTGCAAAGCTGGCGCCGTACCAACTCGGCCACCGGAGACCCCGGTTCAGGTAGAGGCGAAAAAGATGCTTTCCCACTTATTAAAACAGGTTGTTGCTATGTAATTTTTTCTGTGTAAAATACATGAGTGAAATAGTCTTTAGAAAAATGATTTAAAGTTGCTTAAATTTGATATTTAACTGAATAAATAAATATGTATTTTATATCACTGATTTCGGTCATATCTTTTCAATAAGGCGCTTTAAAATGAACAGGTTTTAATCAAAATTCCCTTAAAAAGCACACATGATATCTATTAGTTTCGTAATGATACAATTTTTTTATTGATTGCAATGATTGGAAACTCTACACACAACAGCAACCTCTGGCGGTTTATGCAGTATACGTATTATCGCGAATATTTCGATAGATCTACCCGTTTTTAAATAAATATCATATACCAAAATCTTCAATGCCAATAGTAAATTCTTCGGTTCTTTCTTTCCTTTCCTTCAATTTTATAAAACGAGTACATCCCAGAAGCTTTGAACTTACTGGGAAATGGAAATATAACAGCACAAGATTTTCACAAATAATATTCATAGAGTCTTTTAAATCTACCAACGCTATGGGGTGGAGTTACCACCACCTCTGCCTTTAAACCCTTTGAAAGAAAAACAAATAAAAACTACTCTATCGGCCCTGGATTATAAAGGCCTAGGTTTTACTACGCCCTAACTAAGTACCTTCCGAAAGGAAGTTTTAAGACTTTTAAAAAGTCTGAAAAAGTTATCGAAATTCAGGACAAAGATAAACTAACAGGAAATGGGTAAAACAAAATCCACCCTCTATTCACAAGCTATTGTAGCAAAGTAATTACTTTGTTTTCTCAGTGTTCTAATTTTGTTTTCATTCAACTACTTTAGCTACTAAAATTAACAGCAGTAAAAGGGAAAGTCAGCAAATTGTTCCCAGTTTTTGTACAGAGCTTTCAGAAGGAAGCTCATCATTATCATTCAATATTATAAATTTAAAACTCTTTTTGTGGAATAATGAGCATTTTTTTTATTTCATGATACAAATGTAGTAGCAAAAAACTTTTAACGCCGACATTTTTGTTTTACTATTATTTCTATTGTAGTTCATTGTTGTACCGGGTGGCGATAAAAAATGCGTCCTGTCTGGCAGGTAACTCTTGCCAAATTGAAGATATTTATTTCAAATTTTGAGTAATTATAGGTAATAACGACAAAAATTAAATACTTTGAAAATATTTTTATTTCATAACCTAGTGCACAATAAGGGATATGCACATATTTTTTTTATTGCATAAGGAAGTCGTTACAAACCCAAATAATTATTTTGAAGAAAATTACTAGGATAATTTAGCTACAAAAAATGTTACTTTTCGGTATAATTTATTACAATTTAAAAAGCAGCCATTTGTCCTTAATGAATAATGACGTCAGGAGATCAGCAAAAATAAGTGCTAATCTACGTGCTTAACCTAAAGTCGAACAGATTTGATTTTCTCGGAAACAGTCAGAGGGGGAGCAATCGAATTTTTTTGGTTGATAGAGGAATAGTGCAACTAGCTTTGATAAAAAATTCAGTTATACCGGTCATTTCGATTGGGAGCTGTTAAACGTCAAAGTCAAAATTTCCGCGATTTCCATTGAAATCGAGTAGTACAGGTCGCAAAAGTGAATTACATCGATGTAGATTTTCGAAGGTTGAAGGGTTTTGGTAACTAATAACTCGAAAACAAAACGTCAGATCGAAAAACGGATTCATAAGTGAAACTTTAAAATCTCAAATACTTTATTTTTGCAATACATTTACCTAAACCTAAAATCACTGGAAAATGGATATATTTGGGAAAAATTCGACATTTCGATTTTTGACCCAAATATTCACGGTTTTTAATTTTTTGTGGGGTCAAAATGGTTTAAATTAAAATCCCATATAGGCCATCAGAAAGAGCTCGCCGAAATATCTGATATGAATATTTTTTAGTTTCTTCATTCTTTATAGGAAGGGAGCAATCGCCGATTAAATTTCGATTTTTGACATTTTTTGCCCTCGACATCGGTACATTTGAAGCACTCTGTATTTTTTTCTATCTAGTTTTTTTGCAATTTGTCAACACTATCTTATAAAGGGTTAATCACACTTTAAAATGAATACCGAATGGGTCATCCAGGAGCGTATTTAAGGGGTAAAAAAATGTTCTTGATTTGTTCCGATAAATCCTATTTTTAACCGACATTATTCCACACTATTTTCCTTATTTAGTGATTCTCTTTGGTTTATTTTATCCGTTAGTTATCTAAGAATATCTCATACTAATTTAAATCGCTTATTTTTTCGTTAAAGTCATAAATAAATAGCTCATTTGCATCGGGGACAAGAAAAATTTGAAAATTTGTGAATTTTCGAAGATTGCCCTGAAAATAAAGAATTGCAGTTTACTTACTCGAAATTATTAAGATATGATGTGTCAAAATTGCCCAAAAATGTTAGTTTTTGTTGCGAAATTGGAAGGTTCCTGGACCGATGTCAGTTTGAAGTATAGGTACATGAATACGATTTTAGGAACCTTCTACTTTAAGTGCAGGAATATCTTATTGGTTGAGTTACGCATTAAATGCCATTTTTATTGATTTTTCGATGACCCTACAACACTGAAATTTGCCATGTACTCATTATGAGTCATAAAAACATTTTTGATGACAGTCAATGGGATCACGTTTTACAAATTTCGAAATTCGCGCGAAAATTTGCACTAGAAAATCCTTTTTTCTTTGTTAATAAAGATCAAAATAAATGGATAACAGCATAACAGCAACCGCCATAAGTATTTAATTTAGGTAGATAATATAAAAAAATATTTAAGATGTATTTGGGTTATATGCATATTCCCTATTGAAACTCAAAAGTCAACATAAAAATTCGCTTTTCCGGCAGCACTTCAGAACGTTTTCAGGTATATATCTGAAAATGTGTTGGATTGGATCGCCATTTTGAAGAGAAACAGTTCATAATCTTGGCTTAAACTGTAAAGTAGACCTTCTTATTAGATGTATAAAGATATTGGGCCACACTTGTTCTATTTTGTTGCGAAGTCCTTACAAATTCCGAAAAGGGTCTCTCCGACTTTCAATCACTTTTTCTTGAAGAGCTTCCCATACCGAATAATCCAGGGGGGTTGTCATCTGGAGAATTGTGAGGTCACTTATTAGCCCTGACAAAAGACGGAACGTTCTCTGTTAGGAAATTTTAAGTTCGAATAGCTCTATGAGTGCTCCATTTACTAACTTGGATGAAAATGTAGTTGTGATGCTGATATAATCGTCGACATTCATTCATGATGCAAATGAACTATGTAGTTATCTGCGTTAGTTTTAATAGCTTGAGGATCTTTAAAAAATATTCGGCCTTTTCCATTCCAAGAGATAATAACGGATGCCATAAATTTTCTGTGGTACAAGCGACCTGGGTCAATCAGGTTTTTTCTTATCACTGAGTAATCCTGATTATTTTCTCTGTTTTGTGGAATTTCCAAAGTAAAATCTTTTTCATTCTGAAATATTATACGTCGTATGTCAGAATTAGAAAACTTTCTGTATAATCTAGAGGAATCCAATGATCGGCGCAATTTTGCTTCAATAGTAATTTGTAGAGTTTGGAGACGTTTGTAACATTTGATACCCAACACTTTCTGCATTACTTGAACCGATTTGCGAGAAATTTTTAACCTGGTAGCTATTTTTCGCTGAGATTGATGTGATCCCGGATTATTGTCAATTGATATATGACAATTCCTGTACTGGCCGCAGATCTTCCTCAGTTAAAACGGCCCTTGGTCGTCCATTGCCAGCTCTTCTAGCTGTCGTTCCATTTTCGACTAACCATTTTATAGCACAATTAATACTAGGTTATTTGGAAACTCACTACAATTTCTTTTGCCAGCTAATTTTTTTTCAAGGCAGCAATTCTCAATTAGAGGATAAAGTAGCCTTTGAGAATTGAGGAGCCATCACTGACTTTCAATCGAATTTAAGGCGAAAATAAAATGTTTCTCAACATACAAACATTACTAAAATAATATGACAGACGCACGAATAATATTTTATTGTCAAGATATTCATTTGTTTTAATACCGGCCTAACATTGTTGTAAATACTATATAGATATTCGCCGGAAAACCAATAGCAATGCAATTCAAACTTGTAATATTCCTTACTGCCCCATTTGTCAAGATTAAGGAATCAAATTGTGCAGATATATTTTTAGATTTATTTGTGATTAAAATATAAAAGTTACCTACTCTCGATATCTTGGCTACAAGTAGTGAAAGTACTGACCTTTAAAGCAGGATGCATTTTTTTATCGCTATTCGTTATTTAAATTCACTTAAGCTCTCCGAAAAAACTTTCAATCTAAAACTAAATTCGAAGATTTATACTCTGTTGGCACTAAAACAGCTGAAGGGGCGCGTAGTGGTGTAGCTGCATCCTTAATTTGATTTGCCACATTGCCCACTACGTTCATTTGTTTTTCGTAGGATGACGTCAGACGGGAAACTGATTTTTTTTATTTGCTCGAAGTTTAAACCTTAACGTTCAGATTCACTTATGTCCGTATTCTCCGTCGAGATTTAAACTGGTTTAAGATGTAAACTGGTTTAATATTAAAAACTGGTATGCACCGACGAAATTTTTAGCTTAAACCGCTTTATATTTAAACGCTCAAATTCGGAGGTTTAACTAATTTAAACGCTCAAATTCGGAGGTTTAACTAATTTAAACGCATTTTTATAAGCTCGTAAATCCTTTTATTTTCCTGTAAAGCTCATCTGATTTATGTCCACATGCACAGTTCCTATAACCATGATCAAAAAAATATACGCTTCTTTAGGCAATAATTAACAAAATATCTATTAGACATTGTGCTTGTGTCGTTTTTATGTGGATAGTGCAAGTCCAACAACACCCTTTTTGTTAATTATAGATAATAAGAGGTCATCAGAAGAGTCCTTTTTAACTGCCACTTCCGGATCACCTCCAGTTTTAATTTTTTCCGATATTTCCTTGGCTTTTATCTGTCGCACCGTTGTCTTTTGGTTTTCATATAATCTTTTTAAAACCTCCCAATTTCTAAAGTTAGCAATCGGCTAAAGAAGAGGTTTTCAGTCGGTCATTTGTAGAAATCTAGTCTATTTTCTAGAACTGCGGCATATTTATCTCTATTAAAAGAAGAAACTGACTGACTGACTGACTGATTGGCTGACGTTTCAACGCACAGCTTACCACCGCTGGGTCTAGAAACTTGAAATTTGGCACAGAGGTTTCTTTTATAACGTAGGCATGCGTTAAGGAATGGTTTTTCAAAATTCAACCCCTAAGGGGGTGAAACAGGGGTTCAAACTTTGTATGGAGAAAAATATTAGATGGCCCTATTAAGTCGAAACTTCATAGAAATACACAAAGTACAAAAGTAAAATGTTTAAACCCGTGTTTACAGTTTTTAATAAATAAACCCCTAAGGGGGTGAAATGGGGGTTCAAAGTTTGTAATGGAGTAAAACTCTTATACCGCTGATGAAGTCGCGGGCCAAAGCTAGTTAGTAATGATTTGTATTAATGTTGCCTTTCCTTCGGGCTAAAATTTGGGGCCATTTTGCTCTTGCTTATTGCTTTCATATCTATAAAATTTTATACTCAGATTCACTGGAAAGGTTTAAGATTTAGTATTGGTTTAAATTAAGATATTCTAGTTGATCAGTTAGGTCTTGGCATTGGTTTGTCCTGCCATTGTTAATAAGTCGTCATTAAAAGCCTATGATTTATTCTAATACCTAGAATGAATTTGGCTCTATTACTGTCGAAAGTACATACTAAAATTGCCCTGTTCTTTATAAATTTGTGAGAAAATGCAGAAACACATTTATCGTATAAGACTTAGTTGTCTTATTCTCACACTTTTGGTTGTCAAATTAGACCGGTATACCGTTGGAGAATCTGGCCGTAAAACTTTATTATTTACAATTAAATTAAATTTTTCACAAAAGTATGGATAAGGTTCGTTTCATGTTCGTGCTGTCAACAATACCTGCAACATTTAACAAAACAGGTTAAAATTACACTTAATTTTGCGGCATTACCAGATGTAATACTGGATTAACTAAACTTTTTTACTAAAACGCTTTTACTAGACCAAACGAAGCATATATATGAGGGTAAGAAGGTTTAAGATTTAATGGTTTCAGTCAAGATCTTATAGTTGATCAGTTATGTTTTGATAGGTTCTTATCCTGTCATTGTTAATAAGTCGTTATTAAAAAGTTATGAATTATTTTCGTCTTTGAACGAGTTGCTGTAATAACTATAGTTATACTATTGGCGAAAGTACGTATGAAAATTATTGCCCCTTTCTTAATAAATTTGCGAAAAAGCTCAGAAATAAATTCATAGTACAAAACTTAGTTGTCTTATTCTTACACTTGTGAGTTTAAAACTTTTGGTTGTCAAATAAGACCGGACTAGCGTTGGAGAATCAGGCGGTAATATTTCTGGTATTCGTCCAAGCGACCTAATTTTTTGTACGCATGTTTCAATTTACTGATTGTGCAATATATTAACATATTTACTGAAAACGCAAAATGACTGAATAAGCCCATTCCTCTATGATCAGTGATTACTGTTGATAATTAGTTTCGAGTAGGAAAATCACTGCTCAGTTTTCTGAATTCTTGCCGACTAGTAATCTAAATTTTCAAAAACACTATTTTCGCATGGAATGATTAACGAAAAGCACATTTTCAAAAACCGAAATTTTTGAAGGGCAACTTTTCAAAAACATTTTTTTTGCAAATGAATGAATTTTCGAAAACCAAAATTTTGAAGCAGTAAATTTAAGAAAATATTTTCTCCAATGAATAAACTTCCGAAAACACTATTTTTTAACGGTAAAGTTTTTGAAAAAGCAAATTTTTCTGTTTTCGAATGGAAAGTTTATCTAAATGATAACAAGAAACCGAAGTAAAAGATATTGAGCACCCTTAAAAAACCTGAGCAAACCTGGTCAAACCCAAAAAGACGAATCTTTCGTCGTCCTCAGGTTATACGTAAACAAACCTGAGGAAACCTTACAGATTTGTTTTATATCGGATATTTTTTTCGCCTAACATTAAAACACCCCGTGGAATAATTGTGAAGCGTAAATATTTCAAAATATCACTTGGGATAAAGTTTCATCTATCCTCTTAAGTTCTGGAATCATGTCAATATCTGCATTTCAACACCCATGTACAAAATATACTGGTTATCAATTTCATTTCAAAAATTGAATCACGTTCTAATACGAATAAGATTTTTAATGTTTCACTATAAAAACATTATCAACCAGTGGATAGAAACTGGCTACTACCATATGTTATCTTTTTTATACCATGACAGTTTTTATTGTGCAAGGTTAAAAGTTTCATTCGTATTAAAATAACGTGACGTTTAGTGGTCAGTTTACTTTGCACCTGATTGTTAAAAAATTCAGGTACTGGCATAAATCCAAAAACAAAGTTTAGAGGATAGACGAAACTTCATCCCAGTGACATAATGAAATATTTACGTTGCTCAATTAGTACGCAGGGCGCTTTAAAGTTAGATGACAAAAACAACATTCTGATTATCCTTGTATAACATGATAATAATTAATGGATTTATTGAAAATGGGAATGAACATAATAAAGACAATAATTGCATTTGAAATTTGCTAAAAAAATGTTAAAATAGGTCTAGAGATAAAAGAGATACTTAAACCTAGACAAAATTTTAGGATGCTCTTTGTGCACCAAAGTATATAACACGTGCATTGAAAATAATCGGCAATTTGAGAAAATCCTCATGAATGCGGTTTGAGTCGGAAAAAGCATGAGTGTACGTACGTATATAGAGCACGAATATGCTTTTGCTTGCTCTAAACCGCATGAATGCAGATTTGTTCAAAGATTGCCCCCAACTTTCAATGCACGCGATATATTCATGGGAGAATTTCATGAACCAAATTTGCGACACGTATAGGTGAAAAACAAAATCGGCTGAAAAGGCGGGTATAACAACATCAAATAAAAAAGTTAAGTATACCAATTATTCGCATAGATCAGCAGGGATAAGCCAGTTATTTAAAATAAAAGTTGATGAGTGGCAAGTAGCAAAAATGACTGGTCATGCGAACGTAAGCTCCATCAAACCCTATTTGCAGTTGGATTCAGTGTTTCACAATAGTACCCTTATAGCTACAATAAGAGAAGCTGGAACTTTAAGCAAAAGACAAAATGATGCTTGTACCCTGAAAATCGTAGCGCCCCATCAACCCTCGACATCTGCGGATTTGCTGCAAAAAGAAAACCCATATTAACTAGAATAACTGCGTGTTTAATTGCCAGAACTTGAATAATGTAATATTGTTTCGTATAAGATGATAGCTGTTTTTATTTTTTCTATAGTAAAATAAAAAAATTGTTTACTCACTTTTGTGTTTTTTAAATATGACTGACAGAAAAATTATCCTGGTAATTTTTTTGGCAGAAAAACTGCAGCGATAATTTTTTTCAACAATGAATGTAGCTACGGTAACAAACAATAAAATACCCGTATTTTATTATTAAAATCTTGAATTGCGGAATAAAATTCTCATTTAGATAAATTTTGATACCCACATATTTTAGATAAACTTTCCATTTGCAAATTTCGAAACCTTTTCTTGTTGAAAATCTTTCCATTCGATATTAGCGTTTTTAGTGAATTTAGTTTATCCGGCAAGAATGTTTTCGTAAATATGGTTTCTATAAAGTTTTGATTTGCGAAAATTCATCCTGTGGAAAAAAAGGTTTTTGAAAATTTGTTTTTCATAAATATTATTTTTTCGAAAATCATGTTTTCAAAAATTTGTCTTCGAAATTTTGTATTTGACAATATTTTACGAACCCATGTTGACCTTGTGGCCTGACTTATTTTTGGAACAATGAACTTCTTAATCAGTGTAAGATCGAATTAAAAAGTAAAATCAGTCTAAAAACTTAAGGGCCCAGTGGCAAATTTAACCGGTTGGGGGGGGGGGGGGGGGTGCGGATGAGGCAAGCCTTTTTGGCATTTTTGATTTACATGCTCTTTGATTATTTCTAAAAACATTCTTCACACATCTCACTGCGGTTTTATTAAAATTTGCGCCAGATCGTTTTGACTTCTAAAGGAAACAAATCATCAAATAGTTTGGGTTTTCAAAAAACATTCTATTGAAAGTAATTTTTTTCGAAAATGGATTAACGAATCTTTTCAAAAATATTTTTTCGAATACACATATTTCAAACGTACATGTTTTCAATAATGTCTTCACTGATTTTTAAGAGATGCTTTTTTGAAAACGGATTTATGAAATATTTTCTCGAAAACGCGTATTTCGAACCTATAGTAGCTTGGAAAATGTGAATGAGAAAAAGACGAAAAAACATCCAGAACAAACCTAAACGCACCTTTTCTGAGTTTGATCAGGTTCCCTTAGGTTTGTTAAGTTACATTCTCGTAAATTACTTTTTCGCAAAACCGTTGATTGAAAAAATTTCTATCCGAAAAAATTTAATTTCGAAATAGATGTACTCTAAAAAAATGTATTTTTGAAAGGGTTTTAAAAAAAATTGAAAAATTGGTACTTTCGTAAGTACTCGTATATCCCCCAAATGAGCAGAAGGCATAAATAAAAAAATGCTACTTTCATATTAATCAAACAATTTATCCTGTCGCGTGTAAGCTAAGATGACCAACTGTTTTGTTTGTTTTTTTTCAAACAAACATCAGAACAGAATTTTGGTAAGTTAAGATGACAAGCCGTTCTGTTTTTACAAGACAGGTTTAGATATTTCATCCATTATGAAATAGTGTACATTTCTTAGAACCCTTAACAATAAAAAAATAATATTGCACGCGAACTTGCCCGTTCTTTTTAGTATATAATAGACTTTTGTGAAGCCCCCCCCCCCCCCACATCTAGACGAAATTGTAAATCCGCACCTGTAAGGCCCAAATATTGACTTGAAGAAAACCTACCCGAAATCATTCTCCAGCACAGTTCCCAATACAACCATTTTTAACAGTTTTATAAAAGTTTAATGATTATCCATTAACTACACGGACCATTAGTAACTTAAAACCTTTAATTTCTTTTTAATTATTCCGAACAAAATAATAAATATATTTTTTTAATAAAACACAAAAAAACTTTGGAATTTGCCTATACCTTTACGCGGTGTCGCTCGGACAAAATAACAACCGGTACTAAAGTCTGGGTACTAGGTAGTACCTCGAGTATTTCTCATAAACCAATAGGTAGGTACTATGCAAAAGTCAAAGTTGTCTAGGTTCCAGCAACAAAAATATAAACATAATAGAGTAAACGGCGTTTCGATCTTGTGGTCGAGATGGATAAATCTTGGCGAACGGCCTTGCAGTAATAATGCAAGGTCGCAACTAGAAAGGCTAGTGCACTGTACCAAAAACGATGTTTTATCTAAAGAGTCTAAAACCTTATTGTTTGTGTATTTTAATTTATTTCAGACATCCTTTATTATTCATAATTAATAATTGCAATGCTTTCTTACGTCTAATATATAATAGTATTTATATACAGGGTGTTATTTAAGTACATATACAAACTTTAAGGGGTAATTCCTTGTATGATTTTAAGGCAATTCATATAAATATGTTTAGATTTTCGAGATACAGGGTGTTAATTTTTTCGTTTTTTTTTCGTTTTTTTAATTTTCCTTTCACAGTTTTAGGGATAATTAATGCAAATTTGGCACAAATAATAGTTTTACCAGTATCTATGAAACAACGTTATTAACATTTAAAATAATTTACAGGGTCCTCGTTTTTTTGTGGCCATGACCACTTTAGGCCCCCCATTTTTTTGCTACGACGTCACTGAATAGGTTTGAGAATAAAATCTAATTTATCATTTTATTCTTCAACTTTTCACTCTCTTGAAGTTTTTCACTATCTCTTACGGCCTAGAAGTTATTTTGCAAAAAATAAAAGAATGCAGTGTTGTAAGGTCCATGAGATAACGTTGTTTATTGCCTTTCGAAATCTACAAGGTGCTAATTAAATCTAAAATTAGGCTAATTTAAAGGAAAACGTAACAGAGGAACACTTAACCTAAAGTAACTGCTGGAAATGGCCACCCCCGACTTCAACGCATGCATTTGTGCGCCTCACCATCGACTGGCGGACCCGCTCAAAAATCCACTGGATTTCTTTCTTTGGGGGCACCTAAAATCATTAGTCTACAGAACTCCAGTTCTAAATGAAGATGATCTAAGAAACCGGATACGACAGTTATGCGAAAGTATAGGAAATTTTCCTGGTATTTTTGAGCGGGTCCGCCAGTCGATGGTGAGGCGCACAAATGCATGCGTTGAAGTCGGGGGTGGCCATTTCTAGCAGTTACTTTAAGTTAAGTGTTCCTCTGTTAAGTTTTCTTTTAAATTAGCCTAATTTTAGTTTTAATAAAGAACATTATCTCATGGACCTTACAGCACTGCATTCTCTTATTTTTTGCAAAATAACTTCTAGGCCGTAAGAGACAGTGAAAAACTCCAACAGAGTGAAAAGTTGAAGAATAAAATGATAAATTAGATTTTATTCTCAAACCTATTCAGTGACATCGCAGCAAAACAATTGGGAGCCTAAAGTGGTCATGGACACAAAAAAACGAGGACCCTGTAGATTATTTTAAATGTTAATATCGTTGTTTCATAGATACTGGTAAAAGTATTATTTGTGCCAAATTTGCATTAATTATCCCTAAAACTGTGAAAGGAAAAATAAAAAAACGAAAAAAAAAACCAAAAAATTAACACCCTTTTACATTTTTATACATATTTATACGAACTTTTTGTCTTAAAATCATACAAGGAATTACCTCTTAAAGTTTGTCTATGTATTTAAATAACACCCTGTATGTACAAAGTATTTGATAATTATTAGCATATAAAAATATATACAAGATTGCCAAGGGATTGAGCCAGGCTGTGGCTGGGGCTGGTATTAGCCCTGGGTAAGGGTTGCACTGCTTGAATTACGTTAACGGTTTCATCCGATGCGCGATCTCCTGAAGCCATGAAAATTTATTGTTTCACGAGAATTAATTTAATTTAGTGATTTATGCTTAAAATTTTGAATTATGAATTACTGGAAAAACGTTCCGCAAAAAAACAGTTTAAGCAGTTGACCGCACGACACGCCGCAGAGTGCAGTCCAGCAGTAAGTGCGGAGAAGTAACTTTGCGCATGAGTTAGGAACAAGATTTTTTCTACGCGCGTAAGGAAAATAAAACAGATAAAAGCATTGATAATAATATTTATTTTAACCGCAACATAACAAGCAGAATATTATTAATTACTATTATTTGTTATTAACAATATTTACATTGAATGAACAATTTGTGGCATTTTGTAAATAAATTTCCGATGCCGATGACCACATCAAAGATATGGAGGAGGGCGGGTGAGTATCTGAAGTAAAGGTGGATGGTTTCTTATTTAGGCTACAACCGGTGGCACTGCATAAAATGTTATTGCACATTTCCTAATTTTTTGTTGGTGGACTCTTCCAAGCAGCCCTCAGCCACGGTAGTAGATTTCCAACCTCCCAAATGTTTTATATTAGTTACTAGCTAGTACCAGCGGGCTTCGCCAGCGTGTTTTAAACATGGAATAAATTTTTAGGATATACAGCGCGAGTCGGGAGGAACGCACCAAATTCTAGGAGTGTACTCTACGCCTAAATTTTTATTTTTAAATTTTTATTTGTTTTCAAATTACAACGTTTTAAAAATATGATAAAGACGATTTATTTTCGTTTTTTCTGTTGGTGAATAGGTGATAAAAAAAATAAAAATTGAATTACAACTTTTGGGCTTTTTTGATTTACATATTTACGTGTAGAATACACTCCTAGAATTTGGGGCGTTCCTCCCGACTCACCCAGTATATTCTAAAAATATAATTCATGTTTAAAACACGCTGGCGAAGCCCGCGGGTACCAGCTAGTATATATAATATAGATAGCTTTTACCTACCCGCTGCTTCGCACGCGTATAAGTTATTTCCTTTATGTATTATACTGAACATTGACGTTTGTGGCGTACTCTGTATCTTATTATGAAAAATGAAGCATAGTACCTACAACATATACCCTGTTGCTGATGTGTGTTTAAGGCTTATCTGGAAGACATAGGGAGTACCCATGGAGGCAGAATGGAATAATATTTCCAAGTTTAAAAAAGAAAGTTTAAATCGATATGTTAATTACAGTGATTTATGGCGATGAGTTAAATATTGTTGGATTTTACTGTCTTCATTGAATGGAGTATTTTTACATTTTTATAACGGACAAAAGAACAGTCAAAACCTAACTGATCCACTAGGGGGGAGTTCGAGTTGACGCTTGGAACGCTCCGAGCACAGAAATTCGACATCGTTAGAGCCCGCGCAGACAGAGGGCGGTCGGGCGTTCTGAGTTCCACGTTCCGAGTTCAGCGTTCTTTGTAATGTATGGACTTCCTAGAACACACACTACAGGCGGTCAGACCGTGGCGGTCAGTGGGAACGCGCGCGTCCTGACGTTCTATTCGCGAAAAGACAAATAACGCGGGAACTCCGAGATGTCGCAAACAGAAAAATTAATCGAATTAGTTCGAGAAAGGCATTTGTTATATGATTTAAGTAATAATGATTATAAAAATCGTGACAAGAAAGCGGAATCTTGGCTTCAAATTCCAAGGGAAATGGGAACGGAGGACGGTAAATTAAAAAATGTGTTTTGTTTTTACTTTTTTTTATTAATTTAATATTAAGTTATCTATGAATTTAATATTACTTTATTAAAAGTTTCCTTAAAAATACTGCCAGTCTTTCTTTTGCAGAGATAGCCTTCCTCCAGTTGGTATCTTGTTCTTTGTATGTCATGTTTTATTAAATTATACAAGTCATTGAAGCTGTTTATTGGTATACGAAAGTCAATAAAAAATCGTTCTTCATCTTCAAGCAATTCAGCAAAAAGATTAAATTCTCCTTGTTCTTCTCGGTTTGTATTAATTGGGTGCACCCAGTATTTCCTTTTTCTCTTACAGGCCTCTAGGCTCCACAAAAATAATGCTTCGTCTTCGGAAGACGAAGTGTTTGACATGATTCATGCACAACGTTTGGAACAAAAATGGACCGCCTGGTAGTTGACCGTCGCTTGTATGTTTTCGGAACTCTTATGAACGCGGAACGGTCAACCGTCCGTGGAACGCGGAACGCCTGACCGACCTCTGTCTGCGCGAGCTCTAAGTATAGTAGGTACTTCTTACTTTGTCATCTATAGGACATGTTACGAACGTACATATGTCTGAGATTTGCGCTCGGAGAACTCCGAGCCGAGCGTCCAACTCGGACTCCCCCTATAAGATCTTAGTTGAAACCAGTACTAAATCTTGAACTTGTTTAGTGAATCTGAACGTAATTGTTTTAAGTTACTCACTCTGTATACATCCGGTAAATAAGAACTATTTTGCTGTTACATAGTTTTTGAGTTTTCGCATTACTTAACATACAGACAAAGTGACCGCGACAGAAATAAATTTTATGTAACTTTGGGATCCCAAATCGTAAACATCTGAACAAATCTCAAGACGAAAGTTTTAATTACAATACCTTCTTCTTGCTAACCAATTATTATGTAGATTACATAAATCAGCAATCTTTTACTAAGTACTCAAAATTGTAGGAAAGAGCCAGTGTTGTTATATTACGTCTAGAAATCAGTATAACCTAATTATTCAGCAAATAATTAGTAGCTACCTACATATATTTTCTGGTTTTTTTCACAGTACCTACCCATTAATAGAACTGTCCATGTAATAATAATACATACTGTAAACAGGGGCGAATGGGGAAGAGTAAACCGGCCCGGGAAACCATTAGCACCGGCCCGGTCCGAGATGCTCGGTGTTTTTTACCACCATTCTGGGCACCATCGTCCAGGATGGGACAGCCGCGCCGGCCCGTTCCGGGCCGAAAGCGTCCGGCCCTTCGGGAAATCTCCCAAAGTCCCAACCGGCCCATCCGCCCCTGACTGTAAGTAATTTTAATAAAGTTTTAGGAAACATTCATGTAATTTTTATATTACACTCGTAATACTGGGGGCTAAATAAGATAATATAAATAATATAATTAATCAATCCCAAGATTGAAATAATTCCGGACAACATAGACTGCTTGACATGCGTGAGGTAAGTAAGATAAGAATGTATTTGGTGTTATCGGTAAATTAGGAGATCGATGGTGGCCAGTTTACAGGGATTTTCGTATTTTAGGATTTTATAGTCTGCCAGCACACGGCGCACGGTGCCCTCTTGGAAGAGGAATTGGGCAACATAATTCAACTTCAAATTTGATTTGAATATAATATATGATCATTTTTTCATTTTAGACATCGAGGTGACATCTGACAGAAAACCACAACTAGCCGGTTAGATATTGCCCCGTAAATGAGCAAATCTTCCGGTTCTAAATATCAAAGCTTATTGAATGCCTTGGTTCTTGGCAAAAAGTTCAAAGAGAACGTTCGCTTTATAAACTACAGCAGCATTAAAGATCCGTATTACTTCATTGGCGCGCCCCCAAATTCTGATTGCGGAAGGCTTTGTGTTCTTAGTGGTATTTGTTCTGGTTCATTTTTTGTACAAATACCAAAATAAGTAATTTTTTTTATCAAGCCAGCAAACAACAACATGCTTTTATTCTTTTCTTAGTAGATCAGACTCAAGGTTGACTATAAATTGTTTTTTGAAGTAATACACAGTGTCTAGTATCTTGCAACATTCTTTCACAACTTATTTTGGAACAAAGGTCTTTCAACAGTTTATAGATGTGTTATTCCACGGTTTTATTTCTTTACATTTTTTTGGCAAAACGAAAACTAATGATTATACCAAGTTTTATATTTATTAGAATGTTAGCATTCTTTTGGTTACGTCTCTAAAAGACAACCAATAGTTCTAAACTGACAAGTATAAGAATAAGAGGACTATGAATTTGTTTCTAAGTTTTTTTGGCAATTTATAAAAAAGGTGCAATTTTAGTATGTACTTCTCAAAATAATAGAACGGAATCCATCCTGCAGTACGTTCCAATAGTATGAAAATCAAGGAATCGCTGATATATTAGAAAAGCTCGTAAGTTTTTAATGACGACTTATTAACAACAATGACAGGACAAAAACCTGTCAAATCTAACTGACCAACTAAAAGATCTTAATTTAAACTCGTACTAAATCTTACACCTTCTTAGTGAAGCTGAACGTTTATTTTTAAACAGGTCAGTGACCTGGGAAGAGACAGAGATAGGCGCAAGATGTGTTTATATTCTGCAAGCCCCAACCTCGCGAAGGTTTTGCGTGAGACTTTTTGCTCAGAGTCTACACTCAGCTAATGTGTTTCAGCATGTCCCCCGTTTTCTCCTCGTCAGTTTTTTCGATTCGTCATTATCTATAATATTGATGACGCGTACAGCTGCTGTAGTAGATACATATAATCAGTAATGTATATCTTCAATGATCACTGTATACTGTATGTCTCCCTGATATATGGTTATACATAACATGCCAGGAAAGATGTGAGAGGGGAGGAGATGTTTTCACTAAATAATTCTAACATTAAAAAAATTAATTATGTTATGACAAAATGTTCATAAACTTAAATCCAATACGTATGTAGTTGATTAAAAAATTTGACATTCCGGGAGAGATAGTGAGATCAAAATGCTTCACACCCAAACTAAGCCGTCATATTGCTCTCACTCACCATCTCACCAATGAACGACGTAATGGCCGCAGGGGAATCCACAAGTTTTTGTTTTTATTGTAAATGTACACCGAACACTCAACACGCCACCCTGCTATAAGTAAGTGTACATATTTTATTTGAAGAAAAATAACGACTGCAAAAATTACTGGGGAGGAGACATACAAAGTGGAGGACAAATCTGTATGTGTTACAATATTTAAAAAAAAAATAAGAAAAAACTAATTTTGTTGCTAAAATGTCATGTAACCGTTTATACGGCTATTCAAATTTGATTTTTTTACAATTTATGGCATAGGTCATAAACATTTTCGAAATAAAATTAGCACAATCGGTAAAGGGGCAGTACAGGCGAGATACATTTTGTATCAAACCCAACCTGAGCAAAAATGACTGGGGAGGAGACATACAAAGTGGAGAACAAATCTGTATATTACAATATTTAAAAAAATTTAAGAAAAATCTTATTTTGTTGCTAAAATGTCATGTAGCCGTTTATACGGCTATTCAAATTTGATTTTTTTACAATTTATGGCATAGGTTATAGACATTTTCGAAATAAAATTAGCACAATCGGTAAAGGGGCAGTACACGCGAGATACATTTTGTTTCGGATATTCTATAAATATTTTGTTTTAAAGACTTCGCGCATTATAAGAAAAATGTGCTTTACAAATAAAGTTACACGAATAAATGGTGTTGTTTTGAATTAATGCATGTCCAGTGGCGCAACTAGACAGTGCCTTTGGGGGGGGGGGGGCTTAAGCCCTTGAGATAAAGTTGATTTCAATTTATTATTTTTATCGAACACCAATCGGTCTAGGGGGTCAAATTTCGAGTTTGGGGCTAAGCCCCCTGCCCCCCCCCCCCTAGTTGCGCCTCTGTGCATGTCTATGTTTTCATTTGCACCCACTGAAAGAAAAATATATTTATGTAGGTAATAAACAATATATAATATCTATGGTTAGGTTTTTTTAACGTATGGTTAAAAGCACGTTTAAATTTGCGATTTCTGTAGCAATGAGAAATGAAGCAGATGCAATGCAGATGTTTTTTTTTTATCTTCTGACAGCCCACGAAGACCGAAGTCTAAGTACTATGTACCGTGGGTGTACTGGGGAATCGACCCACACATCCAGAGCTAGAAACATCCCTAGGGATTTCACAAGCCCTTTAAGAGGATGTGTGGGTTGGTACCACCTCGATCGAGGAAGAATTCCTCTACCACCTTCCATGTTGTCTAATGGATGGCAGCACTAGTATTAACTTACCTTGCATCCATAAATGGTTTTGCTTAATAATTAGTACTGTTTTTAATTGCCACCCACAAACTCAATATCTTGCAAGAATCGCCCAGATAGATTCTTAATTGAGCTAAATTAATCTCTACGTCTTCGGCGCTCGCGTACCTATATATAATAAAATTTATGTAGGCATAGATATTTTACTATATGTACCTACCTGCTAACGACCGGTTGTTCTAATATACCTACCCTGTATATATGTACCTACCTATATCTTGTCACAATCAAAATTTGCGTATGCTTCAATATTATAATTTATAATATGTGACTTTTTTGATTTTAAATGCGCAATTTAGAAATTTTAAATTTTTGCTTGAAAATCTGGACCTATATCCAAATTTAATGTCTGGAGTAATAAGTCATTTAAAATTTAAAGCAACTTTCTTTTTTAACGTTTTGCATTAGGCCTATGTTTCAACCCGAGGACAAGGTACAACGTACCTACAACACAAAATTTGTGTTATAATTGGTCATTGCCATTATAATTATTTAATAATTACTTAACAATGACAATCAATATATTCTCCATTGCAATTTTGGGAAAATTATATTATTAATAATACTGGAAATTATCCGTAACTTTTTAAAAAAAAACTCGCAGCTTTACTTTCTGTGTAATTTTAAAGGAATACCCGTTTTATAATTCCAGTACCTTCAGTGTATTTGAGCGCCACCCAAATATCGATCCCACAAACCGCCGAAGTGGGGCCTCACAGAAACCTGTAAATGATCGCGCGCATTTCAGTTTCTCCGCCGTTCTTGAGCTGGCGCCACGTGTTTACAGAACGGGGAATTTTACACTCCCAAATTAATTTTTCTTGACGTTTAATAATTTTTCTAACCTTACTTTTATCTTGTTTGTTTACGTTGTCAGAATTAAAAAGGTCCATTTGATTAAAAGATGAGCGGAATTACAATTGAAAAAACTAAATTTGAATGCGCCCAATTGCCAAAACGGTTTCAGAGAGAAGATGTGCTACGCAAGACAGGTTTGCAGGTTGGCAAAGTCGATTTATATTATAGTGGTAGAGCGATGAGGAACGATGCATCTCTTGTGCCTCCTATACGACAAACCGCTTCGATTTTTAAGCAGCCAGTTACAGTTTATAAAACGCAGGAAGGCAAAGTAAAATCAGGTAAAAGATTATTTTTTAATGTTTTATATGCTGTGCTTAGTTCAGCTTTGTAAGTGCCTATCTTCTTGAAATAAAAGTTTTATAATAATTTGCACTGCAGATTACAGATTATTGTAAAATAATGTAAGATTTAAACGTACACCACACCCTATTATATCTTCCATAGCCATATATAGCATGAGGAACGATGCATCTCTTGTGCCTCCTATACGACAAACCGCTTCGATTTTTAAGCAGCCAGTTACAGTTTATAAAACACAGGAAGGCCAAGTAAAATCAGGTAAAAAGTTATTTTTTAATGTTTTAAATGCTGTGCTTATTCCAGCTTTGTACTTATCTTCTTAAAACAAAAAAGTTTTATGATAATTTGCACTGCAGATTATAGATTATTGTAAAATATTGTAAGACTTAAATGTACATCACACCCTATTATTTCTTCCATAGTCCTAAAGACATAGACACCTCCTAAGAAAATTATTAGTCCATGCCAACAATTATTTGGGCTTCTGCCTGCTTCTGATGCTTGTTAGTCGTTCACTTTTAAAAAAATTTTAGTTATTTAAAACATAAACTATTAAACTAAGGTGCTTGTTATGTTAAATGCAGAATATCTGCATAGTTTGCTTAGATAAAGTGAATTAAAAAATTTATTCTGATTTTTTTTTACTTGATATTATTTATTGTAGGCTTAATTTTCATTTAGGTACCTTTAATGAGTAGGCAAGAGGCTAGCAGATGTTCAGATAGTCAGTTGAAACCATTTTGTAGACTTATTTTTATTTAAGCATATAAAAAAACAATTTCAGAAATTGTCGAGGGGTGTTTCACCTATCCAAATGTGTACACTTAATTTCCCTTTTTGACGATAATTTCCCTTTTTGACGATAATTTCCGCGTAGGGGAAATTAAGGAAATAACATAAAATTACGGCTACGTACAGCCGTAATTTTATTTTATTTCCTTAATTTCCCCGTATTTCTATAATTACCCTATAATTTCACTTTAATTTCCCCAATTTTACCTTTATTTCTTTAATTTCTCCTTAATTACCTTATAATTTCCCTTTTTTAAATTTTAGTTAAGTTAGGTATCCTCGCGAGCATCCTTCAGTCCCGAACTGGCGGCGTATCGCGCATGCGCCGGCGCATGATCAGTAATGTGCAAATACTAAAATAACGTAATTTCACCATAATTTCCCCGTTATTTCCCTTAATGTCTCCACAATTTCCTAATCATATCCTAAATTTCCTAATAATTTCCCTCATTTCTTCGTAATTTCCCCATATAAGCAATAATTTCCCTTCTTTACCACATAATTTCCTACTATTTCCCCTCAAGTGTACACTAAATTTCCCGAGTGAAACACCCCTCGGAAATTGTAGAAACACTCGAGGAAAAACTGTTTTTCGAGCTATTTTTGTGCTTTTTCATTGTTTTTATGGACTTAAGTATTTCTTTTTTATATTTAGTTAAGTAGATAATCAGATCATTCTTGTATCTAATATTTGCATTTAAAAATATGCAGAAACATCCCACTTAATGTGAACTAGGTAATCTTTCAGTTTTTATGTTTTTATCGAGGGATAAGATGACATATTGTGCATTGTCACAAATATCTTATTTATGTACCATTAAAAATTTATTCTAATTTTATAATTACATGTTTTTTTTGCTTTAAGCTTTTTCAGTAACTTTTTGTAGTGGCCTGGCATGATAATGTTATGTATAGAAAAACTTTATTAGAACAATTTTGCATATTAGGTACCTATATACCTAATGGTTGTTAACAGGGTTGCCAACACTTATAAAGGCAAAGCTACACCAATCTCAAATTTACCAAAACAATAAATCTGTGTCGATTGACAGATATTCAAGAAAGATGGTTTTATCAAGGGTTTTGTGAATGGGGTATGAAACTATAGGTTTGCAGGGTTTGTTCTTTCTTACAGCAGAAATTCACCTGATGGATTTAGTAGAAAATCTACTAAGCTGGCATCCCTGGTTGTTATCTCAAGCCGGCGTCCCATATGCGGAATTCAAGAAGGAACTACGCAGAAATAAATGGGCAATTTTTAGCGGAACATACCCCTCATGTGTTCCGCACTTTTTTAGTGGAAGATACGTTTGTAAACAAAAGCAGGTCTCACCTAAATAAAATCTATTGATTGTTAGTTCGCCGGTAATTTTTTTTGCTTAAATTTTCAATAATGGACAACCGAGTGGACAACATTAGAGATGTGCCATGAGAATATTCTCAAGCGAATATTTCTGGAGAACGGTAAATTACCGAGAATATTTTCCAGCATAAATTGTTGAGAATTTATTATTTTAGAAAAAAATTAAAATTGGTGGAAAATTACCGGGAATATTTTCGAAAACGAGAAAGGGGAAAATCCATATTCTCGGAGAATTTATGAGAATTAACGGAAATTTAAGAACATTTATTTTTCCGATATTGTATTATAGATTAAGCTTATAGCATCTTTATCATTATTTCTTTTTTGTGTTGTTTTATACATCTTGTTTAGATATATTATTTTATACATTGCGTTTCCGAGTTTTTTTTTAAAGTTGGAAATAATGGAAATAAAATTTTAATGTGTCTTTACTTTAACTAAGATGCGTAATCACGTTAATTGGTCATTTTCATGGATTTATTAAGAAAGGATTCGATGTCCGTATACTGTGAGCGTATCGAACGTGAAGCCTTATATTTGTTATTTGTTATGAAAACGTTTCCCCCAGGAGATTAGTTTACGAACTACGTAATTGAATCAAGAATGGTAGTAGAAAGAGATAAAATAGCATTGGAGTGTTGGAGCTCAGAAGTGTTGCTGCCTGTGCTGGTTGCTTAGGAAAACGGCTGAACCTTTGTCTAATGAACTAGGAAATAAAGTGCGATTTATAGATTTATAAATGACTCGGAGCGACTTTAAATAAACACCTTTAGAAATAACATATCCTATAAATAATAAAACCTTTTTAACTTAAATTTATTATTATTTAGCAGAAAAATAAAGTATTTTAGGGCATTTATTAGTTTTAGTAAACCTTGTGATGCTTCCAACGTATTTTTTTGTACAAAAATACAAGGTAAAATAAGATGTGGCCAATGTTTACAAATTGTGTTTACAGTGTCGTTTAGAATGGTTTGTTTTGGCTTCAAAGAATGTTAAATCATCCCGTATCCATTCTTAATAAATCCATGGTCATTTTAATATTTTCTAAATTAGGTATTGTGCAGTGCAGGCCCGTAGCCAGGATTTCATTTTGTGGGGAGCTTACAGGAAAAAATTAAACACTGCATATGTTACATTTTAGGATATTTTACATATAATTTAATTTCACTTTCATTCGCGAGGGTGGGCCCTGCCCCCCCCCCCCCCCCTCTAGCTACGTACCTGGTTGTAGTGCCATATCTTTATTTTTTCAGATAAAATTATTGTAAAAACTACTTTCGGTAAAAAATATGTTCTTTCAATTTATGCAGTCAAAACATAAAATTCTCCAAAATTTCCGATAAATTCTCATTTTTCCCAAAGAATATTTAGGAAAAATAAATTCTTGAGAATGTTCCATCTCTAAAGTTAAAAATTAAAATTATTTTTTATTACGTGGGCACTACAAGCGAGTGTATTGGCCCCGGGTCCTACAGTTTAACGCGGGTTCCGAACCACGGTCCTCAGTAACCCGACAGCCAGATCATGCACCCCCAAGGACTGTCAACCCTTGGTTTCGCGCTAATCTGTCTACCTACCGATTGGAGAGTTGAAACGTTCGATCTCTAGATAGCACTAACAATAATACAAGCCACAAACCTGAGCATGGTTATGTTCTTTTGTGTTATGACACCCGAAAAAACTTAAACCAGACGAACTTTTTGCGGAGTGCCAGTATAACTTCAAATATTCTAAGATGGCCACCCATCGACCAATGGAATCGTTTATTGCTTTCCGCTTCCGTGCTTATTTCCGCACATAGAATGTCGGCTTCATCCGTGTTAACGAATCTTGTAAATATGTAAATTTACCATATTCGTCTTTTATTATTATTTCCTGCATATTATGTATAAATATTGTAATAGGAGCCGTATTTCTGACTCAGACGTGACTCTTTTCTAGTAGCAACTTTTTTTAAACAAAACACAGTAAGATTGAATTGTCTAGTTTTTCCGACAGATTACAGGAAATTTGAGATTGGTGCCAAGAACTTCAAATAAAAGGTTTGTTCTTTGGTGTTGGACGAAACTGCACTAATGTGCATTGATTTTTTGCTTATGGGTATATTCCACGAATAAAAAAGGTGTAGGTTAGTGCAGTTTGCTGCAGCAGAAAAGAACAAACTTTAAAAGTATCAAGTTGTACAAGTCACCTGCTTCCTGTGAAGGAAGATGTAATTATAATCTCTGAAGCCATAAATATCATCTGTTTTCCAATTCCTTGGCCGAGAAATTGGAAAAGTTCTGAGAAAGAATTTATTTCCCACTTTCTGTTTTATATATTTATCAATTATTGTTTCAAGGTGTCACCTTAAACTTTTTCAATTTCCTCAATTGTTCCATGTAAAACCCACTTTACTTTTATTGTTGAGAAGTTTATTTCTAAAATAATAATCGTCATGACCGTTACTGATTACAGTTTAATTATTGTTTTAACAGTCACAGTGGTTATTAGTTTAAAAAATATACGGTCAGATTCTCCAACGCTAGATCGGTCTAATTTGACAACCAAAAGTTTTAAACTCACAAGTGTAAGAATAAGACAATTAAATTTTATACTATGAATCTGTTTCTAAGTTTTTTTTACAAAGAGTCTCGTCGGTTATGGGATATTGGGCCCAGCGGTTTATTAGACACTATTCTTTCACTTGAATGTACTTATGACTAGAAATACTCAATAAAATAGATAATAAACCTCTATCCCCTATATTATCAGGGTTTTGGGGTAACAACCTTAACTGCAAAATTAGTTTTTTTCAAAACTATTGAAGATAATTCAATGAAATTAATAGGAGAGGTTGATATAAAATAGCTTTATATTTTACATTTTTTTACATCCCTATTACATCATTTAGCATATCAAAAAAATTAATTTAATTTTTGAGGGTGCTGTTTTCATATCAACCCCTTGAGTGACACCTACCAAAAAAATCTGTATTATTTACTTAGTGAATCTGAACGATATATTTTTAATAAATTTATAAGTGTACCTACATACCTACATAGTTCCAAAAATTTAAATCAACTAATAAAGCACACCCTTAAAAATGTTGTAGAATCTTTTTTAATTCTGGCTTTTACAAATTAATATTTTAAACATACATATCTAGATTAAATTAAAGGAACAAGTTATGATTACTGTGGGTAGAATAGAGGAAAGGAAAGTTTGCGTTTCAGGTTTGCGTTTCAGGCTATGTTCCAATTAGCAAGACTCTGTCTAGTTATCCTTTTGCACAATATTAATTTATTAATGGAGTGTTTTACTAGTCTATTGCCTGTAGCTTTCCCAACCCTTCCCTAACTGTATTGCATACAAATAAGGTTTTGCGCTGACGATGACTAAATAAATTGTTGGGAGAAATAATAGGTATTAAAATCCTTTTTTTACCACCCTATATCAGAGCACAAAAATGTAGTACCTACATACCTCATTCATAAAACCACACAAATTTTTAAGCTAATATTAAATATAAGTATACACGAAATGTTGTATACACATTCCGAGACCGTACTTTTCACTTCAAAACAAACTACCCTCGATAATACTTGATTTGATGTAATTTCGGTTTATACGAAAAACACGACAATTTAGATATAGGAGGGGAAGTTAACTAATACGTAATGAATTTTTTGTTTCACCCCCTCACCCACAACTACCCCTACTTTGACACTTCAAAAATACCTTGTAACAAATCATTTTACAGGCAGTCAAAATCCTGATGTAACCATCTGTAGTCCTGTAAATATATATTAAGATAAATGTATACATAATAAGTAGACAATAAGAATGACATGTACATACTTTGGAAAATAAATGTTGTTAAAAGTACGGTTATAAAGTTGAATTCGGTTGACCTTTTCATGAGGTATGATCAAAAATTATAAGATAAATTTGCAATACTCAGCAAGACTAAATTATTAAATATTTCAGCATCAATTCGCCTACATTCTTGGTAGAGATGTGCCGTGAGAATGTTCTTAGGCGAATATGTCTGGAGAACGGTAAATTATCGAGAATATTTCCCAGTATAAATTCTCGAGAATTTATGATTTTAGAAAAAAATATAAATTACTGGAAAATTACCGAGAATATTTTCGAGAACGAGAAATTTCTCTCGAAAAAATTTTCCTGGAGAATATTCTCGAAGAATTACGGAATTTACGGAAATTTAAAGAAATTTTATCTTTATTAATTTTCTGTTTTTTCAACAACTTGTTTAAAATTATTGTAATAACTACTTTTGGTAAAAAAATATGTTCTTTCAATTTGTGCAGTGAAAACATAAAATTCTGCTACATAGAAAATAAATTCTCCAAACTTTCTGATAAATTGTCATTTTTCTCGGAGAATATTTTCGAAAAATAAATTCTCGAGAATGTTTCATCTCTAATTCTTGGTAATCCTGTTTAAGCTATTCAGGTTTGTTGTTATTATGTTATTATTATGTTATATTTATGTTATAATTCTTGACTATAACTCATTGAAGGACTAAGCGAATCAATTTTTTAAACGAGGTTAGAGCATGGTTTTTATGGCTTTGAAATGACGTGTCACGAGGTAGGGGTGCCATTTGAATTCTCAAAGTAAGGGGGATAAAACTCAATATGTATTGGTTTCAAATTTATTGGAATTTGGTGTTGAACACTGATGACGTTTTTCAACATTTTCCCAATAAAAATAAAAAGATCGTGTATAATTTTGTTGCTACATTAAAAAGCAGATATTGTTCAATCACAAACTTCTCTTTATTTTTTAATTGCAGGCCATATGTTTGTTTGCCAAGGGCAGGAGCGGATTTGGAATTTTGTCTAGGGGTGAGGGGGATAAGAAAATTTCTCGAAAACATATTTTTTGAAAGCACGTTTTTCGAACATATATTTTTGAATACTAGGAATGTTTTCAAAACTTTTTTTTCGGAAACCAACTTTTCGAAATTACATTCCTTTAAGAAACATATTTTTAAAAAGTACTTACATTTTCTCAAGCATTGTTTCGAAAAAGACTTCTAATATTCATATTAAAAAACAACCTTTTTTGAAAGTAATTTACTACAGAGTAACATAGCAGACACAAAGAAACGTAAACCTGACTGAAAACAAAAACGGTTCGTTTAGGTTAGTTCAGGATCTGTTTGTTATTTTTTCATTGACATTTTCTAAGCCAGTAGAGTTCATAATTTAAAGATAGAAAAACTATGTTTTTTAAAAAATATATTTTCGTGAAATGTATTTTTGGAAGATTATTTTTTTTTAAATATGTTCTAGAAAATTTTGTAGATCAATCTCCGAAAAACATCTTTCAAAGAAACTGTTTTTCGAAAAAATTTACTTAATTTAACATCAAAAAAGATGTTTGTTGAAAAAAACAGAACAAACATATTAGCTTACACTCGATAGAACAAATTATTTCATTAATATGAAAATGTAAATATTGTAGCATTTTTTTATTTATGCCTTCTGCTCATTTGGGGGGATATACGAGTACTTACGAATGTACAATTTTTAAAACAACTTACGTACCTTTTAAAACCAATTTTTCCATTTTTTTAAAGCACTTAACAACATTTTTTCAGAGAATATCTTTTTCGAAATTAAATTTTTATATATATTAATTCTTTGAAGCAACGGCTTTTTGAAAAATAATTTAAGAAAAAGTAACATACTAATAAACCTAAGGAAACCTGAACAAACCCAAAAAATGTGCGTTTAGGTTTGTTTGGGGCTGAACAGGATTTTTTTCGTCTTTTTGTCATTAACATTTTCCCAGATACTAAGTAATAATATAATTTTCTAAATACTGTTTTCGAAAAAATATATTTTCGGAAAATGTACTTAGGTACCTATTTTTTAAAAATTATTTTTTAAAGACATTTTTGAAAAAATGTATTTTCCAAATACGTGTTTTCAAGAACATATTTCATAAATCCGTTTTCAAAAAGGCATCTTTAAAAAAGCTGTCGGGACATTTTTGAAAAAATTACATTCGCAATATGTATTCGAGAAAATATTTTTGAAAAGTTTTGTTAAATCGTTTTCGAAAAAGCTGATTTTCGAAAAAATTTACGTTCAAAAGAATAGTTTTAAAAAATATATATTTGGTTATTTGTTTCCTTTAGAAGTCAAAACGATCCGGCGCAAATTTTGATTAAATTGCAGTGAGATGTGTAGTGTAAGGAATGTTTTCAGAAACAATCAAAGAGCATGTAAATCAAAAATGCCAAAAAAGACTTGCATTTTTATGTAACATATTGGTATTGAGCTATATTCATATTTTTGTGGTATAATTCATTTGTTCAGTGTTTGTTTTTGTTTATAATATTTTGTAGAATACTTGTAGGAATGGTTAATGTTCGTTCCAATATTTATTTTTATAAAATTCTCTATTGAAATCCTTTTTGTACCAGGCTTTAGGGGGGAGGGGGGGGGCTGCACCCCCTAAATCTGCCACTGGGTTGTTTCGATTGAAAAACCCCTTTATTAAATTTTTATTTATTGGTATTAAAATAATGTTTTTCTTTCGAATAATTAATATATTTGGTATTTTAGTTTTTATATTCCTTTAAAACAGAGAAAATTGATTTAAATTAATTTTTCCGTAGTATTAAATTTTTAAAGAATAGAGTCAATTACCTAATTACAACATATTATCTCCATTCTTCCGTATAAGGGTAGAATTATTTCTAAATCGCCCTAATAAAGGATATCTTGATTGTTAGAAATTCCGAACTTCGAATACACGTGCAAGTAGTAACTAAGAAAACTAGTCTTTAGACTTTTGACTTGTTTTGTATTTCCACAACTATACAAAATTTACGTAGTTGTTATTAGATGTAGTTAAAAGTTTTGGCTGCTATAAGGGTTTAGTAATGGAAAGCTATACGCTGATGTATATTTATTTCCATGTATTTAATGTTAAAAGAACGGAGCATTTTTTTTGTTACTATTTTTGCCTTTCACTTCAAAATTTTTTTAGACTTTTGATGTCGGAAAATGTATCTCCCACTTAAGCTTTTCTGACTAGCTGTATGTATTTAGATAGTTATTAAAACTAAACTTTTTTTGGGGTAATTCTGTATTCTTTTCAGAAAAATGAAATATGAGCGTCCACAAGGCAGGTTATTGTCTTTAAAAATATTAAAGCAGTGTGCAGGTTTTTTCGTTCTTTTAAACCAGCTAAAATTAACTTTTAATAATAATACAACACACCGCTAAAAAGCAACAAAATGTCTCGCTCGAGATTCTAATCTTTACCAGTCCATTGTTTGTAGCTTTCTTATACAAAATCCACTATTTAACTACCCTCAAGACGAAGCGCTTCAGCAATATACTCCGTTGTTTCAGACTACAAAAACGGAAACCAGGAAAAACCGAAGCAACTATTTTGGGAAAAACGCCTCGAGGGTCTGAGAGCGTGTGACATTGATGGAGTGGAATTCGAGCCCATGCAGCTTCCAAAAGGTTTAAAGCCTGTTGGTCCCCATGTTACCGAAGAAACTATTATACAGAGCGTTGCCACGGCTTTACACGTTTCGTCGGGTACAGTTACTGGTAGGTAAGGAAATACCCATTATAGAGAATATGCATATAACCCAAATAAATCTGAAATATTTTATTTTATAGTCCCTACATAAATTAAATATTTGAGGTGATTGTTTTTATAAATTTATTTTGGTTTTTATTAACAAAAAAAAAGGATTTTCTACTGCAAATTTTCGCGCGAATTTCGAAACTCGTAAAACGTGATCCCATTGACTGTGACGTCAAAAGTGTTATAATATCTACATGACGAATACCACTATTGTAGGGTCATCGAAAAATCAATACAAATGGCATTATCCAATGACATATCTCTGTACTTAAAATAGAAGGTTTCTAAAACCTTATTCATGTATATTTCAAGCCGAAATCGGTCCATGAACCTTCCAGTCTTGCAGCAAAAATTGGCATTTTAAAAAACCATTTGGACACATCATATTTTAATAATTTCGACGTAAATAAACTACAATTCTTTGTTTTCATGCCAATTGTCAAAAATTTAAAAGTTTCAAATTTTGCATGTCCCCGATGCAAATAAACCTATACATAAACTTAGATATCTTAAACGAAAAATAAGCGATTTAAGTTAGTGGGAGGTATTCTTAGATAGTTAACGGATAAAATTAACCCAAAAAGAATCACTAAATAGGAAAAATAGTATAATGTCGGTTAAAAATAGGATTTATTGGAAAAAATCAAGAAAATTCAGTTTTTACCCCTTAAATACGCTCCTGGATGACCCATTCTGTATTCGTTTTAAAGTATGATTATCCCTCTATAAGATAACGTTCAAAAATTTGGAAAAAATTAGATAGGAAAAAATATGTGAGTGATTTAAAAAGGTACTGATGTTTAGTGCAAAAAAAAGTTTAAAAATCGAAATTTATTCGGCGATTGCTCCCTTCCTATAAAGAATGAAGAAACTAAAATATACGAATATCACGTATTTCGACGAGCTCTTTCCGATGCCGTATACTGGAATTTAATTTGGATCCATTTTGATTTAAAAAAACATGAAAAATTTGGGTCAAAACTCGAAATTTCCAATTTTCCTCAAATATGTCCATTTTTCGGTAGTTTTAGGTTTAGGTAAATGTATTGTAAAAATAAAGTATTTGAGATTTGAGTTGTATTTATCAATCCGTTTTTCGTTTTGAGTCGTTTCCTTTTCGAGTTATTAAGTACCTACCAAAGAGGGGTCTGCAAATGGCATTTTTCGACAACAAAATACTTCTGATGCTCCGGGTCCTCTACAAAGCGAAAGTTTAAATAGAGTTAATTCACTTTTGCGACCTGTACCCGATTTCAACGGAAATCGCGGAAATTTCGACTTTAACGTTTAATAACTCCGAAACGATACATCCTGTATAACTGAATGTTTTACCGAAGCTAGTTTCACTATTCTTTTATTAACCCAGAAAATTCGATTGCTCCCCCTCTGACTGTTTCTGGGAAAAACAATCCTGTCCGACTTTAGGTTAAGCTTTACGTTTTTTTGTCAATCTCCTGACGTCACTGTTCACTTCCTGACGTCACTTTTCACTAAGAGCTAATGGCTGCTTTTTAGATTGTAATAAATTATACCGAATATTTCCCTCATATGTTAAAGTTTCTATAAGAGAAATGCAACTTTCGCAAAATTACAGCGAAAACAGCACTGCCAGAAATCGAAAATTGCATCGCAAGTTTATATTGTTGACGAAACGTCAAAGCGGGATTTTATTGTTAACAAACGTCAAAAAATGTAATATTCTGACAATTAACGTCATGTCACTGACGCCTTACATTCAGATGGATGAGAACCACCATATGCTTTTGATTGAAAAAATGCGGGACAATGACCAACCGTCAAGCTCAATAGAGTCACCCGCCGAAATAAGCTCTCGCTCGTTGACTGCATCAACCACCATGTCTACGAATTCAAAGCAAAATATTGTTAATTACAATAATTGTACTTTTCATTGCAATTCTTGTAATTTTTAAGCATTTTAATTTTATTGTTAGTATTTTCTGTTAAATAAAATATTTAAATTTACTTGATTCGAGTTCTTAATTAATTTGGGAAATATTCAAATAAATTACACTCGTGCATCAAAATAACCAGATAATTTTTTTATTCAATGTGTTTTTTTTACAAATTGCAATCGTTTGTTTTCATATTTTACGAAAATGCCCTCCTCCTGCGGAGTCGGGCTTTTTCGCGAAAATATACAAACTCTTGCAATTATAAAAAACACATTTCATTCAAAAATTATCGGTAATTTTGATGCACTTGTGCACTTACCCCCGAAAAGTAAACATTTTTTCTAGCTAAATTATCCTAGTAATTTTCTTTAAAATATTTTTTTCGGTTTGTAATGACTTCCTTAAACGATTTATGCAATAAAAAAGATACGTGCATATTCCTTATTGGGTTTAGGAAAGGGGGATTAAATGATTTTTGTCTGGACGGCCAAGGTAAAATATTGGAATTTGATGTCGAGCAACTGTCGGAATTCAATATTTAAATTAGGGAAATAAAAGGTTATATTTGGATTATGTTTATCAGAAAGGAAGTAAGCACCAAATTTAAAATATCGAGTAAAATTATTGCTTTATTTAGTAGGTATTTATACGTATTAGCGCGTATTACCATCCTTTTAATCTGCATATTTTAAACGTGATTTAAAGAACGGGGTTGGGATCTATTCTCAGTAAATAATATTAATATTAATATTCTATTGATCATGCTACGTCGTTTGGTGGTATTACCTCGATTTTTATTAGAATGTCACTTGGTTCCTTTCTGATAAACATAATTCATTGAAAAGGACAACTTAAGTAATATTTTAAAAAATAAATTTTTACGTAACATTGTTTTTACTGAAGAATGTTGAAATTTTAGAAATGGTTCCAAATATTCTCAGAAGGTCTTATAAGGCGAAACAATGAGTTTTTTTCTATTGCAGGTCAAACGGGAAGTAAATCTTCTTTAGAAAAGAATCCAGGGGTTTTTCTGGATCCAAAACAGCCTTTAGTGCAGGCGGTCAATATTTCTGATGAGGATATCAAAAGGCAAGAAGAAAGAGTTTCTGCTGTAAGGGCACAATTACAAGACGCGTTACGGGAGTAAATGTTTACTTAATATTATTTATACAGTTTTTTTTAAAAATTATTTATGTTTTGTAATTTTTCTATGAACTCGTTTTGTCATATATCTTAGTCCTATGTGGATAATTCGTATTCGTATAAATGATCGTCTTTCATAATAAAGATTTTTTTAGATTTGATGTGTTTGATTATGGTCATAACATAAGATAAAAAAAACGTTCTGAAAATATGTCGTGGAATCAATCGCATGTTTTGAATTATTACTCTTGAAAGGTAACATAGGTAAAAGGTATAGGTGAATAAAATATAGAACTGTCAAGTTCTGAAGTTCTGTTTTAAGAAAATTAAATAATTGGTAATCACGACAGAACAAAAATCTTTTATGATCGAAAGTTACTTTAGAAATGGCAGAAGGGTTGATGGCCTGTGGGTTTATTCAACACGGGATGCCGTTCAGGATTTTCAAACAGAATTTCCACAGATAGTCATGGATTTCGACCAGTTTCGCCAAGTTTTGACCAGATCTATGGCTTTGTTTAGAGAAACAGAAGTGTGACTAAAAGGGAAGGGAGTGGTAGACCCAAAGTTCGCACTGCACAAGAAGTAGAAGAATTGAGGCAAATTGTTAATGACACACACAAACCCCTATTCGGAGTTTAAGCCAGCAAGTAAATGTATCCTACGGAATCTACAATATAATCCTGAAATGTGACCTGCATATGCACGCATGTCGTCTAAGCTCAGTCCAAGAATTGTTATCAAACGACAAGCCGCAGCGAATGCAATTTTCAGAGTGGTTTATAGGTAATTTGCATAATGAAAATGTATTTGAAAAAACCTTTTTCACTGGCGAGGCATGGTTTTATCCCTCTGGTGATGCAAATTCTCAACAAATGAGAATGTGGAGTTCTGAAAATCCATATTTCTTTATAGAGAAGCCTCTGCATTCACAGAAAGTTGGCGTGTGGGCGGCCATATCGAAAAGAATTGGACCGTTTTCTTTTTAAGGAACTCTCAATTCGGCGCGATACCGTAATGAAATTTTAGAAAATTTTGTAAAAGCATATGACGATAAAGATACGATAAGGCTACTCCGCCTCCAGCAGGACGGTGCACCAATTCACGTAACTTGATAATTTAAATTTTTTTTTGAAGAATTTTTCGAAGACCGAATTATTAGTCGTAATATGCCAGTTAGGTGACCAACACGGTCCTGCGATCTCACGCCGTGAGACTTTTCATGGTCATACCTACATTAAAAGCTCGGTTTTAAAACCCCTTGTGAAAATTTAGGCCTACGGGATAGAATTACAAATAAATTTCAGGATATTAGCAACTCCCCCCAAATGCTCACCAATGTTTTTGATGCTGTAAAAAGAAGAATAAGAACATGTTTGAGGTGGACACGTCTCCCATTTAGTTTAAATTTATAATTTTTAGGTTCTTTGTTGTATGTTTTTTTTTTAATTCTGTATTATGCAATGACGGTGACAATAATGTATTTTTCTTAAAAATAAAAATTTCAGAACTTGTTTTTTTTTATCTTACGTTATACCTGCTAAATAACGTTTAATAACATGATAAGATAAAACTAAACAAAATTTGGAAATGGGAAATTAGTAATATATTTTTTAGATTAAGCTTAGCTGGCCTAATTATGCAAACAAGCGTTATAATTGATATAAAGCAAATACGTTTTCATATGTAAATATCTAATAATTAAAGAAACTGCTGATTTAAGCTAACGAAGGCACGGGTTCATTATAAATTTCGTTAATTACAACTTAGGTTATTAACTTGATTTTTCAGAAAATTATTTGTAAAACTTTTCTTTTAAAGCCAAGAAATTGGGAACAGTGGAAAGTAATGTTAATTCGCTTAAAAAATAGGCTGGATTTTAACAAACAAAAAATCAGTAAATAAGACAAAATTAGTGGTATTGTGCCGTTCAGGTAGACTGAAGAGAATTTTATAGGTGCGTTAACCAAAAAAGATGACCATTGATTAGAAACGTTAATTTTCTCTCGACGAGCCTGCTTGTAAGGGCTACAGCCTTGTCTGCTTAAATATAACGTGTGTATACATTTCGAAATAAAAAATTAGAAGTATAATCTAGAAAATAGGATATCTACTGAAGTAATGCAGTCGCTGATGTAGGTAGCTCTTGCTTTAAGAAATGGGGCACCCAAAGCAACATACCTACATTATATATATATAGATATATATATATATATATATATATATATACAGGGTGGTGCAACCAAGATGGGGTGGACGATTGTGAGTAAACGGTGAGGAATTTCGAAAATTTTTTTTTTGTATATTATGGATAGTCAAACCCGCTATGTTTTAAAATTATAGCCATAATACAGGGTGGTCCGAAAAACTCGTGGCGAACCAAACTTGTGTTTTTTTAAATGGGACACCCTGTATATAATTGTTCCCATTGATTCTCCTGTTCATTACGATCATTTTGATATAAGGTTTATTGGGTCTAAAACTTATAGGAAGGGAATGGGACGGGGTTAAAGCTTAAAAAATGCTCACAGTTCGGCCATTTAAAAAAAAAATTTGAAACAGGTATGGAAAAACCAAATATTCCATAAAACGTTACATATCCTTGAATACATTAATCGCTTGCAATTTGTTTAAAATTATTCACTGTTATACAGGGTGGTCAAGTTTTGCAAATACGACCTGGACTCATTTTTTTTAAATGGAACACCCTGTATATTTTATTTTCATCTTAAAGATAACATTGCTAGCTTTCAAAAAATACCATACATGATGCCTTTCTGACCAACAGTTTTTTAGTAAACTAGCCGTGAAACCAAGGTTTCTTCATTCTAATACGATTATACTGAATTTACGTTGTTTATTATTAAATATCCAATATTAGGAGGCCATGACACTATCATAAATGAAACAGGATTGACGAACTTGCCAAAGCTACTGCCGTACAATCCATTATTTACAAGTTAAGTGTAGGAGGCCCAATAATTATGAGGTAAGAAGACTGAGACCCGAAACTTTTACATGTTTATTAGAGATATTTCAAAAAACAGAAAATATTGTTTTTAGGAAATGTAAAGTAATTAATAAACCAGTTATAAACAAATTTTTTGAGAAACGAGTTGCCAGTATTGGTTGAAGATTTACGTTTAATGGTAAGGGGATCCTTATGGTTTGAACATAATGGAGCGCCTCCGCATTGCCATAGGAATGTAAGATATTTTGTCGATAAATTGGAAGACAGATCGTTGGATTGGGCGAGGTGGACCAGGTAAGTGGTCAGCCAGACCACCCGACTTAACACCACTAGATTTATTCTATGGGAGCATTTTAAAGAAGAAGTCTATAAAGAGGTTCCAACCACTGTGGAAGATATGAAGACGAGAATAAGAAACAGTTTTCGCAACGTTTCAGAACAGACTTTGAGAAAAGTGAAACTTTCATTTATGGATAGACTCGAAATGTGCCTTCAGCAAGATGGTGGTTTAGTTGAACCCCTTATATGAGCATTGTTAATTGTTTATATTAAATTAGGTTTACAAGTAAGTACATACCGAAGTAATTTTAAAAGATGTTCTGTTTTTGCTTAATTAATTTTTTTAAACTATTAATAATACTGATAACTGATTATCTTTGTTTATAACTGGTTTATTAATTACTTTACATTTCCTAAAAACAATATTTTCTGTTTTTTGAAATATCTCTAATAAACATGTAAAAGTTTCGGGTCTCAGTCTTCTTACCTCATAATTATTGGGCCACCTACACTTAACTTGTAAATAATGGATTGTGCGGCAGTAGCTTTGACAAGTTCGTCAATCCTGTTTCATTTATGATAGTGTCATGGCCCCCTAATATTAGATATTTAATAATGAACAACGTAAATTCAGTATAATCGTATTAGAATGAAGAAACCTTGGTTTCACGGCTGGTTTACTAAAAACTGTTGGTCAGAAAGGCATCATGTATGGTATTTTTTGAAAGCTAGCAATGTTATCTTTAAGATGAAAATAAAATATACAGGGTGTTCCATTTAAAAAAAATGAGTCCAGGGCGTATTTGCAAAAGTTGACCACCCTGTATAACAGTGAATAATTTTAAACAAATTGCAAGCGATTAATGTATTCAAGGATATGTAACGTTTTATGGAATATTTGGTTTTTCCATACCTGTTTCAAATTTTTTTTAAAAATGGCCGAACTTTGAGCATTTTTTCAACTTTAACCGCGTCCCATTCCCTTACTATAAGTTTTAGACCCAATAAACCCTATATCAAAATGATCGTAACGAACAGGAGAATCAATTGGAATAATTATATACAGGGTGTCCCATTTAAAAAAACACAAGTTTGGTTCGCCACGAGTTTTTTGGACCACCCTGTATTATGGCTATAATTTTAAAACATAGCGGGTTTGACTATCTATAATATCCAAAAAAAAATTTTTCGAAATTCCTCACCGTTTACTCACAATCGTCCACCCCATCTTGGTTGCACCACCCTGTATATATATATATATATATATATATATATATATGTATATATATATATATATATATATATATATATATATATATATATATATATATATATATATATATATATATATAGATATATATAAGTATAGGTAATATAATAAATGTAAATGCGAAGATTTATTTCTTCGCTAGTGCAGCGATAAGGCCGTGAATGAAAAATAAAAATAATGAGGACTATCTTTGATTCTGGTCTGGGTGACCTCCTGCTATCGATTTCTGGGCCCTTACCCATCAGCGGGCAGGCTTACACCCAGGGTGGCTGAAGAACAGACCACGATTTGACCAGAATCGAAGAGAGTCCTTATATCCAAAATGTTGTACACTATTGTTGTACAATGGTGCATTTGTACCGTCGATGTCGAGAAAGTCGACATCGACATACTTTCGAGTATTATTGTGTTAGCAGCCAAACATTTTTGGAGCAACACTGGGTGAACTAGTTGGCGCGAGCCACTACATCTTACCCATCCTTTCCGAACATTTTGGATATAAGGACTCTCTTTGATTCTGGTCAAATCGTGGTCTGTTCTTCAGCCACCCTGGGTGTAAGCCTGCCCGCTGATGGGTAAGGGCCCAGAAATCGATAGCAGGAGGTCACCCAGACCAGAATCAAAGATAGTCCTCATTATTTTTCATTCACGGCCTTATCGCTGCACTAGCGAAGAAGTAAATCTTCGCATTTACATTTATTATATATATATATATATATATATATATATATATATATATATATATATATATATATATATATATATATATATATATATATAAACTCAGTTCTCACATTTTCGAGAATGGTAGGTGTAACTTCTTGGCAGTGTTCCGAAATCGACTTTATTACTGCCAAGAAGTTCATGGTGGTCATTTTGAACAACTTTTAAATTAGGTAATAAGAGAAAAAAATAGGTACATACTTAATTTTTTTTACGATTTTTAATCTCTATAGACTTGCCATTTAAAAACGAATTAAGATACGAACATCGGGTTTGCGGTGGACTGTTACTGTTACTTTTTTGAAGATCTTTAAAATGCGGTACCTACCACACTGCATAGGGTTGCGCTTAAAATTTTTGACCTCAACTCCACCTCTCAAGGGAGTTGAAAAAGTTAAATTGCATGTAAATTAGATTTAAGAACCAATAAGACACACCTAAAATTTGGCGTCTATCTTTACTAATAGCAAAGACTATATATACTAAGACTTTCCGGACACCATATATAATTAAAGGGTGAATTCAGGTCTTAGTGTCTTAGATTAGAACAGCTTCATTCTACTAATTATCTGAGGACATAGCAATAAAAAGATAAAAACTGGTAATCAATATAGGTGATAAATCCCCCTAATTAAAAAAGCAGGCATGAATGTTACAACTTTTCTCTCATAATATATTGGAAACACGTTTCAGCGTTTATTATTAATTTAATATGTATAACTAACCATCAAGAAACCCAAAGGGATGTAAATGTGCCCGATAAGCGCTTATCTAAAGATACTTTCCAATTTATGTAAATCAGAGGGCAACTTGCAATATCCGTAAAAGCTGGAAAATGCTAAAAAAGAGTTCAAGAACATAATAGATGTTCGTAATTACGATTTTATAGATTCAGGCGATGATATTCCCAGAATTTGAGGTGCACTTTATGGGGTTTCAGATTTAGGGTGGAATTTAACTACTTGAAAATGTAGAAAGTTTTAGTTTATATCTTCTGAGAATACTTAATAGTATTTTGTGTTAAAATATGGTCTGACATTTTCAGTTTATTTCTTTATAAACCCTTAGAGCTTTATCGTAGTTGTCTCTATATTATGTTGTTACTACTGCAGGGAGCAGAAGATACGTAGTACCTATGTATATGTTTAGTAAAAACTAAACTAATTTGTTATTTAATAGACTTAGATGAGTTGCGCCGTTTATTAACCATTGCCGCTGTATTTGGAATGCACCTACCGAGTAAAAAACTGATGAGAAAAAATAAACTTGTAACAGTTTTCAGGCTATCCATTTTCCAAGTATCGTCTTAAAACATCAGCAACAACAAAAATGGCACTACTGTCTATAGGCAGGTATTAGTAGGAGTATTGTGGGAGATTATTTTCTAATTTCAAAAATGTACAAATATTATTTTTATGATTTATAATATTTAATAGTGTAGGTACAGATTCTCGAATAACGAAAGTTCTTGGTCTGTAGATTAGGTTAAGGAATATGCAAGGAATCTTTGATTGCCCTAACGTAAATGAAAATGAAATCTATTGCCATCTAGAGCAGCAACCTTTTTGGCTGCGTGACCCAACATATTTATTTGTAATAAGGAATATGCACATATTTTTTATTACATAAATCATTTAAGGAAATCATTACAAAAATAAAGAAAATTATTTTGACGAAAAGTACTAGGATAATTTAGCTACAAAAAATGTTTACTTTTCGGTATAATTTATTACAATTTAAAAAGCAGCCATTTGTCCTTTGTGAATAATGACGTGAGGAGATCAGCAAAAATAAGTGTCAATCTACATGTTAACGTAAAGCTTAACCGAAAGTGGAACAGGTTTGTTTTTCTCGGAAACATTCAGAGAGGGAGCAATCGAATTTTTTGGGTTGACAGGGGAATAGTACAACTAGCTTCGGAAAAAAATTCAGTTATACAGGATGTTTCGTTTCGGAGCTATTAAACTTCAAAGTCGAAATTTCCGCGATTTCCATTGAAATCGTGTTCAGGTCGCAAAAGTGAATTAAATCGATGTAAATTTTCGGAGGTTGTAGAGGTCCCGGAGCTTCAGAGCTCTATTGAAACTGGTGAGGGTCGTAAAATGGCAAGTAATTCTTTTGAACTTTTTTAGGTCGAAAAATGCCATTTGCCTCTTTGGTACCTACCTAATAATTCAAAAAAAAAAAAAACGTCGGTTCGAAAAACGGATTCATAAGTGAAACTTTAAAATCTCAAATACTTTCTTTTTGCATTACATTTACCTAAACCTAAAATTACTGGAAAATGGATATATTTGGGAAAATCTGGAAATTTCGATTTTTGACCCAAATATTTCACGGTTTTTAATTTTCTGTGGGGTCAAATTTTACTTTTTCAAATAAAGGAAATTTTGATTATTAATATACTCTTTAACCTTAATACCTCCCTAGAATAGTAATCATTACACTTGGTATTGTAACCAAGAGCTCCTGGTTATAATATAAATTTAATGATTCTTCAAGTAAGTATAATACGCCTAGTAACAGGATAATTGCTGAAAATTCTTAAAATAGATTTGTTTTCTCACATATCCGCCGGTTTTGATTATTTTGTCATTAGCCAGCTAGTAGGTACACGCAAAAGACGCTTTCGCCTAGTAGCACATACTCTTAGGTAAATACAATACAATAGAATAATTTCTTCGATACTACAAACCTGTGCCAGTCAGCGGCGAATTCAGAAATTTGGTGTGGGGGGGGGGGGTATTACTATTTTACGTTTATATTAAAAATTCACATTTTTCGCATAAGTTGGGGAGGGGGGAGAGCCCCCCTGGTCACCCCCGAATCCGCCACTTGTGCCAGTGGTACATTTAAAAAACTCTCTAAATCGTCATTAAATTCTATTTACCTTTATTTTTAATTCACTTACACAAAAGCACTGTACCACTTTTTAGACCTATTACCGGCACCATGCACATACTTTAATAGAATAATAATAAAAAATAAACATAATTTATCGTTCTTTGTTCTATCGACTGTGTAATTGTTTCGCTATTTTGAAATCGTATTTTGCAGATCACGTCGTAGTAAGTCTTGCACTATTTTTATTAAAGTGAAAGTAGATCTATTCTTTAATGATTTCCCACAGTACATTAACTTCGTAATGTTGACTAAATAACAGTACTGTGATAGCAGTTAAATGTTATTATTAGTTTAGTAATGTATGCTTCATTTAGTAATCATTTTAAGAGATCAGTTGCTCAGAGACCCACACAAAGAAAATAGGTCAGTTATTCTTTTATTGCATAACAGTAGACATAGTTACAGATTATCACCCTTTAGAAATCGAAAGATTATATATATATATATATATATATATATATATATATATATATATATATATATATACAAGGTGGTGCAACCAAGATGGGGTGGACGATTGTGAGTAAACGGTGAGGAATTTCGAAATTTTTTTTTTTTGGATACTATCGATAGTCAAACACGCTATGTTTTAAAATTATAGCCATAATACAGGGTGGTCCGAAAAACTCGTGGCGAACCAAACTTGTATTTTTTAAATGGGACACCCTGTATATAATTGTTACAATTGATTCTCCTGTTCGTTACGATCATTTTGATATAGGGTTTATTGGGTCTAAAACTTATACTTAGGGAATGGGACGCGGTTAAAGTTGAAAAAATGCTAACAGTTCGGCCATTTTAAAAAAAAAATTGGAAACAGATATGGAAAAACCAAATATTCCATAACACGTTACATATCCTTGAATACATTAATCGCTTGCAATTTGTTTAAAATTATTCAC